>CM034703.1:37367105-37377140 GCA_020142125.1 Phrynosoma platyrhinos | reverse complement strand
TCATTTAAATCATAACAAGCTGTATATTTTTGGCATTTTATCCACACTGCTTCCCATTTCTCTAATTCGATTGTTTGATTAAGGTCTTGTGCCCACCTCACCATAAAGTCTTTTACAACCTCTTCCTCTTGATTGATTCTTAATAAACATTTATAATATAAAGCAATTTTCTTAGGGTTGTCTGAGTTCATGTAGTCTTCAAATTCTGTTTGTTTTATTCTTATTCCATTTGTTTTAGAGTCTACTTTAAATTTTTCTTTTAACTGATGGTATAAAAACCACCCAATGTCATGTACTTTTTCAATTAAATGGTCTATACTTTGAAATTCTACATTTCCTTCTTGTGGGTCAATATTAATGAAATCATTATATTTTAACCATTTATCCTGCTTTAACATCTCTCTACTATAAAAAGCTTTATGTGCTGAAGCCCAAATTGGAATATCAGGGCAAATTCTTTCTTTCTGCTTATCCATATTTTTAAGATGGCCTTCCTTATGAAGTGATTTGTAAAATCTTTGTGGATTTTTTGTTTTTGATAGAAAAGATAGGCATGCAACCCAAACCTTTGATCAATTCCTTCCAAAGTTAGGGGTTTTTTTATCTTCTAACTGTAACCATGGTGTTATCCAGTTTAAGCAACTTGCTTCGTAATACAGTTGTAAATTGGGTAGTGCTTATACACCATTTTCCTTTCTATCCTGTAAAACTTTGAGCCTCACTCTAGGTTTCTTCCCTTGCCATATAAAATCAGAGAGAATTCTATTCCAGCTTTTAAATGGTTTTTCATGAATTATGATCGGCAAGTTTTGAAAATAAAACATAAATTTAGGCAGGACCTTCATTTTGATAACTGAAATCCTTCCTAACCAGACCAAAACAATGGGTTTGGAAGTTAAAAACAGAACTATTAGATAGAGAAGAGATAATTAAAGCTGTACAAACATCATTAAACAATTATTTTAAAGAAAATCTTAATAAAGTTTGGAAATCATCTGGGATGCAGCTAAAGCTGTAATTAGGGGAACGTTAATGAAAAAATCCTCTGAAATAAAAAAAACAGCGTATTAAAAAATTAGAGGACTTGCAAAGAAAAATGAAGATAAAAGAGAAAGAATTGAAAGAAACGGTTAACAATGAAAAATTAATAACAGAATACAAATTATTGCAACAACAACTTATTATTACTAACAGAAGAACTTAGAAAAAAGACTAACTATATGAAGCGAAAAAAATTTGAAGGCGTTAATAAACCTGGAAAATGGCTTGCCTTTCAAATGAGAAAAGAAGAAGAACAAAAATTAATAAACCATCTAATTGATGATCAATTGAAATTTACAGATCAAGAAAAAATTAAAGATATAATACGGAATTTTTATGCACAACTATATAAAGAAGAAGAAAGAGTAAAAGATGAAGAGATAAGAGAGTACTTAGAAAGATCTGGAATAAAACCATTAAATGAAGAGCAGAGATTAAAACTAAATCAAAAAATTACACCTCAAGAAATAACAGAGGCGATAAATTTAACTAAAGGCCTAAGCAGACTGCCAGAAACAGTGCACATTAAATTGAGGCACTGCCCTGGCTCAGTGCTAGGGGGTCATGGGAACTGTATTTTTTTCTGAGACATTGAGCCTTCTCTGTCAGAGAGCTCTGGTGCCACAATAAATTACAGTTCCCATGATTCCCTAGCACTGAGCCAGGGCAGTGCCTCAATTTAATGTGCACTATTTCTGGCAGTCTGTTTAGGCCTTAAATCTAAGAAAACTCCTGGACCTGATGGGTTTCCAGCTGAGTTCTACAAAAAAAATTGCAAATCAATTGAATATACCACTGTGTGAGATGCTAAACAAAATTGCTGCAGGTGAGTGTGAGGTTCCAAACTCTTGGAGACAGGCAGACATATTTCTGATACCGAAAGAAGGGAAAGATGAGAGCAATATTAAAAACTGCAGGCCCATCTCTCTGTTAAACAATGATTATAAAATATTTGCTACAGTTTTAGCAGAGAGATTGAAAAAAATCCTTAAGTTATGGATTCATGAAGACCAAAGAGGATTTCTTCCCTCAAGGAAAATTAGTGACAATATAAGGACTATTCTCCATCTAATTGAAATGCATGAAAGGAAAATAGATAGGAAAATGGCAATGATATTTCTTGATTTCGTATAGATCAGTTTTTATCTACATGTCAAGGTTTTTGTTTGTAAAGAATGGAACAGGTATATGCTATTTTGTGTTATTTATTACATGTTAAAAATAAATAAAAATAAATAAAAAGATATGCAAAATTGTTGATAGTCTTGTTGTTTTATTTACTATCAAATATAATTTTTGATAATACCACATAGGAAAGGAATTAATTTCTTATCCTGCATTGTATTACTCTTTGGTGATATAATATTCTGTTGAAATAAGAAGAGGAAAATACAGTGACTTCTATAGAATGTGCAATATCTCTGACTAGTTTCATACACATCTATTAATATCTTAATAAACATAGCACCATGGTGACTCCCAGAACTCTTCCTGGAACACTGCTGGAACACTGAACTTTTTTAGTGGCTGAACAGCTAAAGGGAATACATTTTGCACATGTTACTCCATTTTTCTGTGTCATTGTTGGGTTGGAAAAAGAGGAGGAATTACAGTACTATCTACTTGACATCAGCTACCATCAGTTTTCAACAAAGATTATGTAAAATATACTACTTTTAATGGAAGTTAAAAACACATTGAGCTACAAGCCATCAATTGATAAGTTGTGAATAATTAAGGCAATGGTTGGAAGAGTAAGAACAGCATTTTAAAAGGGTCAGTGGGTTCTCACATCTTGAAATGAACCATGACAGAATTCAGCTGAGATGGAAAAAAAATTATCTCCACCTTGAACATGTGGAGATGGTCAGATCCTGGTCAATTATGTAACTAAGCAATTGTGCTTTCTTCTAATTGCTATATTCAACAATATCCTTTTGTCTTGCTTCTGCTACTAAGCATGTTTTCTTCCATCAGTATTTACTTCCCACGCTTAAAAATGAAGGAGCCTCTCTAGGTAAACCTGCCTCACAGGTAGTTTATTGTTTACTAACACCAACTATTTATCTGCATAAAAACTGGTCTGTGTGGAAATACATACGCTCATGTTGTATATATACATACACACTCATATTGTGTACATCCTGTGAAATGTTGACCTGATTTCTCTCACAAAACAGTATGTAAGTTGCGTAGACAATTTAAAACTTCAATATTTATCTTAAAATATTTATTATACAGGTATCTCAGGATCCAGCATGGTACAGTGGTTTGAGTGTTGGACTATGACTCTGAAGACCAGGGTTTGATTCCCACTGGGGGACCTTGGGCAATTAACATACTTTCAGCCCCAAGAGAAGGCAATGACAAATTTCTTCTGAACAAACCTTGCCAAGAAACCCCATGATAAGTTTGCCTTAGGAGTGTCGTAAGTTGGAAACAACTTGAAGGTACACAACAACAACAACAGGTATCTCACAATGCCTTATGGCATCTATGATCACATTTATGCATACTTAGTTTCAGAAATACTGCAGCATCAACCCATCTGTGATAATGGGCTCTCCTAGTATTTGGGCAAAACTTTTCATAAGGTTAACAAAAGGTAAATTATATGTTGGTTTTCAGTTATATTTATTGGAGATCACCATCATGGAAGAGCAACAGAGATCACAAGAGATAAGTGTGCAATAAGGATGACAGTTTGGGAGAACTGTGAAAAGTTCTCCAAGCTCCCAAGTGAGAGATTATAAATCTCCTGTGCCACAAGGCACACAGAGACAAAGAGACTGAGACTTTGGGACTGATGGAGAGGTGGGGGCATGCTGCCTAGTTCATCTCCCTAAGGAAACTTAGTAGTAGGCTGGAAAAAGGTGTCCAGACTCCCAGATTCCCATGAAAATCCAAGATCCAGAACAGCATCTTTATCGTAAGTAGAATAGGAATGTTCAGTTAGTCACGTTAAGGCTTATGTTTCTTTTAACCTTGGCTGAATATGACCTAGACTGTTTCACAACTTTATAACTACTCCTAAGTAATGCCTGAAGGAAGGTGCTTTCATGTATAATATACCCATTTGCTCATGTAGATTACTGATGTAGAATAAAAGCTTTCCTTTGAAGACCTCTTCTTCCCACACTTTCTTACATGTCTTTACTCGGTGTGTGCGTGCATATGTGAATAGAATTCTCATCTCCCACAGAAGGGAGAGGGAAAGTTTCTGCAAAGTCAGACACGGAAAGTGCAAGTTAAATGCTCAGTAACATCCCACTGATTTACTGAGTCACTTGGGTCTGTAGATAGATCTTGTAGCACCTTTGAGAGTAATTGAAAGAAAGAAGTTGGCAGCATGAGCTTTCAGACTATAGTTACTTCCTCAGATGCATATGGAAGTAGACTTTAGTCCATGAAATGCTGCCAACTTCTTTCTTTCAGTTAGTCTCAAAGATGCTACAAGATTTCTGTGCATAGTGACTCTGCAGCTAACACAGCTATATCTTTTAATTGAGTCACATGGGGTAAATCAGTGGGTGGTTGCAGCTAGATGATCTTCAGGGATCCTCTCTCCTGTTCAAGAGCAGGAGACAGGGCTGTTACACAGAGGCAGCAGTGCCCTTGGTAGCAGGAGCCCCAGGTACACCATCTAAGACCATTTGCTGGGCTAGATAATCAAATAGTAGGTATGACACTAGGTCATACATATTAAAATAGTCCCAGGGTAGTTATGACATATTAAAATGTTCTACTGGCAACAGTAATGCATTTCTGAGGAGCTTGCAAGTGATTAAAATATCTTCTGGAAAAGAACAATTAATTCATGGATTTCCATTAGGACAGAAAGTACTGGGGAACATTCAACAAAACAGAAAAGCAGATGCAAAGCCATCAGTAATGAAAATCGAAAAGTACTAGGCATAAGCTACAGTGAGCCATGGGCGCACACACTTTCTGCCTGCCTACACTCCTCCAGCATAGTCCAAAGAAATCAGAAGAACTTTCTTCTATATATTTTTATTTACTAATTTTGTCATGATCCTGGTTAATCTCAGCTACAATTAGTAAATACAAATTGGTTGTAAACCATGGATTACAAAGTAATGTGTCATACTTTTCACGTGTCATACTTTTCAAAAGGCAGTTCTCTGTTTCAAGTGTTCTTTGTCTAAAGTGATTTAAATAAAAAGAACTAGAAGTGATTGCAGTTTTTGAAGTGCTCTATCAATAATTAGCATCAGGATAGCAGACAGAAGAGGTACATGAGCCACCTGTTAACAGTTTCCCCCTCTACTGAGGAAATTTATAAATTTGGTTCTATTCATATAAATTACTAAGTGTAAGTTCTATACAAACCTGCTTCCTCTTTTTTTCAACACTTTTGGTAACACACTTGGGCTTCATCCACGCTGAAGAAATAATCTAGTTTCACATCACTTTAACTGCCATGGCTCAATGCTATGAAATTAAAGTGGTGCCATTCTCCAGTGTGGATGCAACCAAAAACATTGTTTTTGATGCCCTGATCTCTTCACGGCTATTTCAAAAAGCAGCTTATTTATATACCGCTTCATATCACGCTATGGGATGTCTAAGCGGTTTACAACTGTGAGCTGATTGCCCCCCAACAGTTGGGTACTCATTTTAGCGACCTCGGAAGGATGCAGGCCTGAGTCGAGCCCCAGCCCTGGCTGGTATTGAACTCGCAACCTTGTGGTCTATGAGTGAGTGGCTGCAGTACAGGCATTTAACCACTGCGCCACCATTAACCACTGATTTCATAGGATAGCTACTCCATAGACTGCACTGGGCTAAGACACATCGAAGTTGGTTACTCTTCACTGAAAACTGGCCCATTGCCCATTGTTAAGAAAGTAATCCAGAAACGTTGCATTTTTCCTAATCCAAACATAGTTCATCATTTTTTATCTTATCTTGTTATACATACAAAACAGTTTACTTTAGAAGGAATATTTTTAAAGTCACTAGTATTTGCTACACTGTATGTACATGCATATATAAAATCTTCAATTATTTATTCTCACTCCTTCAACAGTGTGGAAGGAAGAGAACTGTGGAATGGAAGTATAGTTGCTTACCTCCAAAAATGAAAAGCGAACAGAGGACTGCATGGACTGCAAGGGCTTGTTGGGGTTGGGCTCAGGCTTCTTGGGGTGAGACTGAAAGTTAAAATAATGTCATCTCTAGTAAACCAAAGCTGAGTTAAAAAAAAAAAACTACAGTGTTATTGAATTAGGGGACTTGGCTTTAAAGACAAACGATTTGCTTTCTTGTTGATGGAACAGTAAATGTGTTTAAATGGTTAAAAGTCATCACATTAAAAAGAGATAGGATGTAGCAAGTTCCATTGTGGACTTCCATAAAAAAAAAAGGTCTGCCTATGAGTGTCACAAATCCCATACTTGCAGGAAATTCCAGATTAAAACTGAAGGGACTAAAAACCGTTTTCAGCATGCACATGTTGTTGTTTTCATTACACAAGCAATCAAACATGTTGAGTGTTTATTAAACAAACCTAATTTCATACATTGCGCCTAAAAAAATGAAACTTGCACAGGTTTACAAGCAAAAGTTGACACATTACCTAACTTCCAGGAGCAATGAATGCCTCCAAGACTAAATTGCCATGCACAGAAATTTTCAGATAGCAATTATTGTGCCTCAGAATAATCCTCCTTGACTAGGATATTACACTCTGCAGACTCTAATTAAGTAGTGACAACTACTATATCTGCTGAAGGAAAACTGCAAATGGCCTAAAGACTGGAAATAAAAATAACCCTGCATTGCAGAGACATAGCATTAAAGTTCAGCAGGTGTCATTTCACCACGTCTCCCATCCAAACCTTCCTCAAATTCGAATTTTCCTTCCTGTGCCCCTCCCTCAACAGGGTGGTTTCCTTGCTGGTGGAGAGTAGGGGCAGTAGAAGAGAAGATCCAGCTATTTTCCTATATTTGAACATACAGTGACAGGCATGTTCAGGGATCTCAAGAGAACACCTGGGAAGTCCCTGAAGATGATGTCACTGCTGTGCATTCAGTTATAGGAAAATAGCCAGGCACCTCCCTGCCACTTTCCTACTCTCTCCATCAGCATGGAAATGGCCACTTTGGGGAAGGATTAAAGCAGAGAAAATGTGAGTTTGGAGAGATTTTGAGAGTAAATTCCAGTCTCCACAAAGACCAAAAAAATGATCAACAATGGCTTTAGTTGGCCTTACACTATTGTAGTTCACTAAAAGGATGCCAGCCAAGATCAAATGAAAAGGTTAATCTCAACTTTTACTATGAGAATGCCATTTGTGAAAAATATGTATAGCATATCTGCATTTGCATAAAATTATTATTATTATTATTATTATTATTAAAATCATTTCTACCTCAGTCTTCAGCTGAAAAAGGTTCCCAGTGTCACTTACAAAAATGGCAACAACCTTGTATCATTCTGCTTGGATACATCCTACTGAAGTAAATTTAGGATGATATAAGCATATTTGGAAGCCTAATTCTACCCTGTCATTTTTGTATTTAATTTCATCTCTAAATCTGACAGAATTTATATTGTGTATACTGATGATTTTCCTAAACTTCTGCCATTAATTCTGCCATTAATAACTCCATCAGGCAAAATGACAATAGTGAGAGGAATGGTAACAGGCAACCCACAAATCTGTCATCAAAATTACATTAAACAATGTAATAGCAAATGTCAGAGACAAATCAGACAAACTTAGTTGTGAAAAGCTATAAAATAATGCAAACAGAAGAGAAAACAGTAGCCAATGGAGTAGGCCAGGAGAACATAGGGGGGTTGCAGACTGCCAGAAACAGTGCAAATTGAGTCCACTTTTAGGGTTAGGGTTAGTGCTAGGGAATCATGGGAATTGTTTTGTTTTTTTCTGAGACATTGAGCCTTCTCTGTCAGAGAGCTCTGGTGCCACAATAAAATACAGTTCCCATGATTCCCTAGCACTAACCCTAACCCTAAAAGTGGACTCAATCTGCACTATTTCTGGCAGTCTGCAACCCCCCATAGCCTTTTTTAGTAATATTTATATTTGAATTAGTAGTAAAATATTTTCAAATTTGAATTAAAGACTTTTTTTCAAACTCTAAAGTCTAACAAGGAAAATACCCAGCTAAAAACTAGATTACAAATTAAAAAACCATCAATGGATCAGTGTTTTGACTGATATTAGTGAACAGATAGTTTTAAAGATCCCACCCCCATCCAAGAAATTATAGGGTTTGTTTGTGGGGTTTTTGGTGAATCTTGAGTCTAAAAGATAACTGTTAACCAAATAAAAAGTTACGGTTAAGAGTTTACCAAGTTCTCAGTACAACAGGTAAAGTAACATCATGTACCATTTTATTATCATGGGAACTTGGTAATAAAAAAAGTAATTTGTATTTTTGAATACAAACTGAATATACAAATAATATACACTAACAGTCAATTGCAACAGTGATTACCGGTAATTTAAGGAAGAAAACAAAAATCATACTTTCTTTTATAAAATCATGAACTTTTATATTATATTATAATACCCTGAACATCCATATATAGAAAAATATTGAAGTCCATCCTTGTTATGACAAGACATGCCTCCTTTAAATAATTAATTAATAAGCACAGCTTCACAAGTGCAGTTATATACTTCTCTCAGGACATTATCTACAAATAATATACCAAAGATTTACTTTCATTATCAAAATTCGGGCCTCTTGGGACACAGGTCGGGACTCCTGTAATAGCTCTTAGAAATTTAGTAAGTACAACTTCAAAAGGCTTGTAGTTCTCATTTGCAGAACATAGTACATCTGAATTACTTTAATTTAGCTGACAGAAGTTGTTTATTTTTACTTAAATTTACTTTCTTCCTAAATTGATCTATTTTACCTTCTTAGCAGACAGATTTATCCTCCTGAGATTTAAAAACAAAGCATCTAGTGTACAAACTATCCTATGTATGCACTATTTTACTGTATTGTTTGTTAATGTAATACTAATGCATTACTACTTATGCATTATTCTATTTTATTTTATTATTTTATTTTAACCTTACTGTTTTAATGTTTTTGTTTCTTTTATGCTGGTCTTTGACCGTAATAAAGTATCATCATCATCATCAAATAATATAAACTAACAGTACAACCACTGGATTAAATGGTTCTTCCTCCCAGCATTGCATTGCAGCCTAAACAAGTATCTGCAGAAATTACTACTTTTGATCATCACTGTTTCTGTAATAAAATTATCTGAAGTGCTGAAAGCTACCAGAATACCATCTCCTTAACAGAATATTTTTATTACAGTTACAGTTTACTGAAAATGTTTTGCACATATAAATTTATTCATACATATATTGTTTTGCCAATTAACAAAATGCTGAATCCTGATATAACTCGGCCTTATGGCTAACCTGTTCTGTTTTGCAAAATAACAAAACTGGCAGTTGAAATCTATTAAATCCTAATCCAAATAAAACCTTGTTAGTATACAGCATGTGTGTAGACACACATATATCTATGCCACAAATTATGTTTGTGACACAAACATGATTGCAATTTTTGTTGGGTGTATTAATTTAGAACCACTGTGCTGTCACTTTTTAAATCAGAGGTTATGGCTAGCACATTCATTATAAAACAAATATATATTTTTATATAGCTGACATCTACATGCACACTAGAATCATTCAAATGAGTCCATTGGTTTTTAAAGATCACTAAGTAAATACAGTTTTTACCTGGCCAAGTATATGTAATCAAAGACAAGAATATCAGACTAAAATGTCACAATGCAATCAGTCTATTTACTGGTATTCTGCTACTGGCTAAAACAGAGATCATATGCAACAAATTTTCACAAATAGCATTCCTTTTATGTTCTAATCTCTTGCAGGGCTCTCTATTATTCACCAGAGAAAGAGGCCTTTCAAAAAAGGCAGCACTGGGATAAACAAACAGTAAGAGAGA
>CM034703.1:37354102-37367095 GCA_020142125.1 Phrynosoma platyrhinos | reverse complement strand
GGGGGGGAAATACCATGGCCTACTGAAGCATTATTTCACTGTATGCTTTTAGGATGTCCAGATTCATGCATTTAGACGCAGCAAGTTTAAATACGCAATATAATTTAATCTAAAATATACTGCAAAATCCTTGCTCTAGGCTCACACATTTGCTGAAAGCAACTACAATGCATTTTGAAAATGTTCCTGTGACCTAAAGCTGCAGTGCTCTGAGCCTGTCAGCATAAAACGCATGTTAAATAACTACAGCTTGCACAAAAGCTAGTGCCATGCAGAAAGCATTAAAATATTAAAAGGCAGACAATACTTACTCCAAGGTCAGCCCTGGAATTTGCAGCCTTTCCCGTTGGGCTTTCATGGCTGTTACGTTACCACATTCTACTGTAACCATGACACACATTCAGTGGCAGCATCCTGGTGATGACAGAGAGCCCAAATGAGCCACTATAAAAGAATGGACTAACAATCTCTTGGGGGAGGGAGCACTGCAAGTTTGGGTCCTTCCACTTCAAGCTGTCATGAAGAAATGTCAGCTGCTTTTTTCCAGGTTAACCGCAAAGCGCACTGCACTGATTTTGCTAGCAGAAAGCAGGCTTCACATCTCGAGTCTCAGCCTATTCATTCTCAATATTTTAAGAAGCATTTCCTTGTTAGCATGCAGGCTTTAGAGAAAGGACACATCATCTTGACACAGAGACTGTCTCACTTAGAAGGTATAAGAAACAGGGAAAAGTGCAGTTAAAACGTTACTCATCAACACAAAATTAAGATACCCTACACTTTACTTTCCTATCAAACAGGATATGGCCATGCTTTTATCCTTTTCCAGATGAAAATGAATATTCTGCTTTAGCAAAAAAAATAAAAAAATAGCAAAAATGTCTCTTCTCATTGCAATCAGGTAATTATTGCCCGTGTTAGGGAGAAATGTTGGTATTTCTTCATTCGTGATTGAAAGTTAATCATCTCATTTGGAGGAGCTTTTGCTTGACTACTGAAAAAAAGAAATGCTATAAATATTTCATTAAAGCAAGTTAGGAGCAAGAAAGGAAACCCAATGGAAGCCTCATTAATATTCCAGTATTTTTTTCAAGATTCATGTATATTGTTGATTTAAGATAATGAGACAACTAAAACAACCACTGACAATATCACTCTTTTAAAGGAGTTGTAAATATACGTATAAACTTCAGTAACAAGAACTCAGCATTAAGAATTCTGAAATCAGATATAAACAAAATTCAAAGTGGCCTAGATGTGTCCAGCAGGGATAACGCCTTCCCCACTCTTTCAAGGGAATATTTGAAGGCCTTTTAAGTCCCAGGGGGAAGCAGAAGAAGAGACTGAGGGCCTTTACAGACTGCCAGAAATAATGCAGCTTGAGGCCACTTTAACTGTCCTGGCTCAGTGCTAGGGAATCATGGGAATTGTATCTTTTTTTTTCTGGGACACTGAGCCTTCTCTGTCAGAGAGCTCTGGTGCCACAATAAATTACAGTTCCCATGATTCACTAGCACTAAGCCAGGACAGTTAAAGTGGCCTCAATTTGCATTATTTCTGGCAGTCTGTAAAGGCCCTGAGTTCAGGAAGCTCACATTATGAATAGTTCCTAATAAAAACAAATAATTTTGTCACATTATTATTTTATTTTATTTTTTTAAAGAGACTTTATTAATGTTAAAAAAACCCCACAAAACAACCATACAAAAATATACAGAACATCGAAACATACAAACATGCAAGACATATATTTACATATAAATCTTCTCTTTCAACATAAATCCTAGTTCATCCATTCCTCACTAAGTTGTAACTTCCTGAACTTTTACCAGGTCCTTTCACAACATCTTATTTCTAACACTTTCTCTATTTTATTTCAAATCAGGAAAATATCCTATAGGGGAAAAAAAAGTAAATTAAGGGGGGAAGCAGACAGCGCAAAGTGCCGTTGGGGGGGCAAGGAAGGGGAGGGGCAGCCGCACGGTGGGCGCCCCAACCCTTTCCCGAAGGCATCGTCGTAGCGCCAGCCCCTGCGCACGGCCGATGCTCCGACGATGCCTTCCCGCCGCAGTGTCCGCACACGCTATGGCGGAAGAGTCGCCGAAGATGCACCGCCAGCCTTTGTGGGGGATACTTCGGCCCCGCGGCGCAACTTCCCGGGGCGGCCCAGGGCCACCCATCTGCTTCCCCTCTAAGTCCTCTTTTCTTATTATCTAAGTCAATAAATCATAATCTCGATTCTTTATTTACATTTACTCTTCCTAATTTCTAATTGATAATTACTCTATTCATGGCCCTGAGATTGTCCTTTTACCTAAATAATCAAATAGAGGCTCCCAAATTATTTTGTTTAATTCCCAATCTTGTCCTCTTATCCAGCTTGTAAGTTTATCCAGCTCAATAAACTCTATCAATTTATATAACCAATCTTCCACTGTTGGAAGTTCTTCCTGCTTCCATTATTATTTTATTTTTTTTCATCTTTTATTTATTCATTCATTTTTTTATGTCCATTACAGGTTCAGTCTCCCTTATACAAAATGCTTTGGACCAGAAGTGTTTTAGATTTTTTTCAGATTTTTTTTTAATATTAGCATATTCATAATGAGATATCTTGCAGATGGGACTGAAGTCTAAACATGAAATTCATTTATGTATCATATACACCTTATAAACATAGCCTTAAGGTAGTTTTATATAGAATATTTGTAATAATTTTGTCATGAAATAAAGTTTCTGTATACTGAAACATCAGAAAGCAAAGATGTCACTATCTCAGCTACAGACAAACTATAATATTCACAGAGTGCCTGTCAACAGTAATAGGAATTACTCAAAATCAATTCAGGCTGTATCCACAATGCAGAAATAATCTGTTTTGACACTAACTGTCATGATTCAATTCTATAGAATTCTGGGAACTGTAGTTTTGTGAGACATTTAGCCTTCTCTGTCAGAAAACTCTGGTGACACAACAAACTACAAATCCCAAAAATCCATAGCATTGAGCCATGGCAGTTAAAGTGATGTCCAACTGGATTATTTTTGCAGTGTGGATGCTGCCTTAATTATCAATTAAATTGGGAATGTTCTAATGTAGAGAGGCAACTTGGTTTTTTTACTTAAACTGGTTGGATTAAGTTGGAATTAGAGAATGAATTTAATTCCCGAATTAAGTTATTAATTAGGTTACTGAATAATTAAATCAGTGGTAAAAAGCCAACCAATTTTACATTTTACAATTTTACAAAACAATTTTACATAAGGAGCCCTGGTGGAACAGTGGTTAAATGCCAGTACTGCAGCCAAAACATTGTGAGCTCGATCCCGCAGGTTAACTTAGCCTTCGATCCTTTCATAGATTGGTAACACGAGTACTCAGCTTTTTTTGGGGGGGGGAGGCAACTGGATAAGACATTGTAAATTGCTTAAACCAGTATAGAAATGTAAGTGCTATTGCTGTTGCTATATTTTCCAAGTGGTTCTTTATCCATCCTAGTTCTTTTGGATTTTTTCAGAATTGTTGCTTGCTTTTTTTGTTATTTTCTCAGGGTTTTGGAATTGCAACTTTTAGTTCGCAAGATTCAAATCACTTATTCAAGTGCAGTTCCAACAGGATAAAACACATTAAGGTCTTTTAGGTGTGCAGTCTCAATAACTGATTCTTCCCTATATTTCCTAAAAAAAAAAAAAAGATTTATATCACTAAAATAAGATTTTCTTTTATCTATAAAATCTGGAGAACTCTAAAGAGTTGTAGAAACACTTGAAATTCATATAAAGTAAAGACCAAAAAAAGAAAACAAATTCTTTTAGAATATAATTTCAACGACATTTTCTCTGTTTCACAAATCTTAGCCTAAAAATGACTCATCCCAAAAATTACTACTTCTATCTAGAACAGAACTGCTAAATTAACTGATGAATGATAAACCATCACTGTTAAATTCTGTTGTGTCTATTCTAGCTAGGCCTAAGATTGCATTTAAACCAGTCTCAGAGAATGAATCCACACCAACAAAATAATCCAAATCCAGTGTGCAATATTTTGCCAGATTTCATCCTGTTGCACCATGATTGTATTGACAGCCACACGTTTCCCATAGATAAATTTAAATCGGTACAAAAGTGTATTTCTTCCCATGTGGTTTTTTCCGCACCTTCCCAGCATGCATAAATCTATCAACCAACAATCTTTCTTGTTTTCCTGTTAAGCAGTGAAAGCACCTTCTGAGCTTTGATATGAGATAGAAACAAACTTTCAATTTGAATCCATGCCTTTAGAAAAGCAGGGGCTGGATTTGCTTCTTGTGTGGAGAGGAAGCCCACTCTCTTCCTATGCCCTGCATTTAATGTTTTTGGGTCTGCTGAATGGCCTTCAGCCACCCTTAAAAATAAGCCCAGACCCAACCCCATCCCCAAACATTACATTAGTTGTGCTTCTTTCGAAATAAATCTTGAGTAAAAATTTTTTTTCCTTTATGTCAGTTTGATTTATTAAAACACACACACAAATGCATGTGGCTCCATTGTGAAAGAGCAAAAAATGGTAAAACATTTGCCAGATGGAGGATGCCACCCACCAATCTGTCCTGCAACAAACTATTCCACCTTGATGCACACCAATCTAGCAGGACAAAGGTTGCAAAAACAAACAAATAGGGGGAAAAATTCCCTGGAAATGGAAGTAAAAAGTGAGTTTTTCTAAACTGCATTAAAGCCTAAGATGAATGCTTTCCTTGTAAAAACAGACATACATCATGTGTTCAAAATACACCAAAATCAAGGTAGGTATAGATTTTTATTTTATTTTATTTTATTGTTTATTTTTTTGCTAGTGTTGATCCAGCCAAAGACACATATGTCCAAACAATCTGAGACAATAAAATTAAGTTCCGCAGATGCAAATTATGTTTTGGGCAAATATTTATAAGATATGTCTGTATGTATAAAATGGTCTGTTTAATTTTAATTACCCTGCAAAATTCAATTTTAATTACCCTGCAAAACTGCAGTGAAAAAGGAAGAAACACCACAAATCTGATACATTAAAGCCATAAAATTTGATTTAATTTTGAAATGTTTATTTCATGGCAAGCCGGGAATCACCAGACTAGGAATCACCTCGCTAACCGAAATGAGTTCAAATCTGCAGGGCCAGATGAACCACAACCCAAAGTACTAAAGGAACTTGCTGATGTACTCTCTGAACACCTTGCCATCATTTTTGAGAAATCTTGAAGAACAAGTGAGGTGCCAAAGGACTAGAGAAAGGCAAACACTGTCCCGTTCTTCACAAAAGATAAAAAAAGCAAGATAGAAGACCCAGGAAACTACAGATTGGTCAGCCTAACTTCAATAGCAGGAAAAATTCTAGAACAGATTACCGTATTTTCCGGCGTATAAGACGACCCGGCATATAAGACGACCTCCCCATTTTCCCCAGTCAAAATATAGAGTTTTAGCACCTCTATCCTCCTTATCCTTATACCCGGTGTATAAGACGACCCCCCCACTTTAACCACAGATTTTTCAGGTTAAAAAGTAGTCTTATACGCAGGAAAATAAGGTAAACAGGAATCCACATGCAAGTCTCTTGATGATAATGTGATGATCAGTAGGAGACAACAGCACAGGAAGAACAAATTCTCCCAAACTAATACGATAGATAAATAGATGATGTAGACAGATAGATAGATCAGGAAATCAGGAAGTGGATCTTTTTATTTGAGCAAAGCATTTGATAAGGTTCCCCACAATATTTTCATTTGCAAACTGATTAAATGCGGAACACATGGGAAAACAGTCAGATAGATCTATAACTGCTCAAAGATATGCTCAAAGAGTCATCATCAATGGGTGCACTTCAAATTGGAAGGAGGTCTCAAATGGAGTTCCTCAGGATTCTATCCTACGGCCATTACTCTTCCACATTTTTATCTATGGTTGAGATGTCAGGGTGGGGGAATTGTTAACAAGTTTGCAGATGATACAGAACTGGAAGTGGTGGCTAACACACTAGAGAACAGAATTCAAAAGGACCTTGATAGACTAGAAAACTGGGTAGAAATTATTAAAATGAAACAGAGAAAAATGCAAAATTTTACAGAGTACAAAAATATATGCCGGTTTCAAGGCCTATAAGTTTATTTTAACATTGGTACCTGGACAAGGGTGTACCAGGATACAACAGAACCCCAAGAGTTGTTTTACAAAGAACCCAAAATATATTTCATAAACTGTAACATACTGATTTTTTAAAAAGAAATTGTACAGTTATACTTCAGTAGATGTGCTCCGGGCATTACTTCTTTACCATAAACTATGGTACCAGAGGCAGAAATAATAATGAAATAATAGGGATAGGTTCCTACACCACAAAAAATGCAAGTGCAACTTGAACGTGTTTCATTAGAAATTTTTATTCAGAACTAAAGATAGACATATGTGAAATGAAACCAGGTCAGATAAGCATTACAAGAGAGGAAAAAAAACATTCTGAATCTTCTGCAGACCACTTCATGGCTTCTTCCAAAATAATTCAAAGATTTTTTTTCTTTGCCCAGCCTCTACTTTTCTAATAATTTCCATTTTGGTAGCCAAACTTATAGATCTATGCTTTTTTAACATGCTGAGGGGAGTCAGTAAGTCTTGTCTGCTCTCTTGTCCTTCAGTTTTGTTGTTAAAGCATGCTCAGTATGGGATTCCAAAGGGAGCTGCTGTTCACCTTGCCTGTTGTAAGGAGGCACACATGGCGACAGTTGGACTAGCTAGAATCCTCTTTTTTCTCAAGCTTTGTTTATTGGGTTGTTTACTGCACACATGCTGCTTCAACTGCATGACAAAATTCTGTGTTAAAATGTTATTAAAATATTTTAAAAATATTTTAAATCAAATTTTTAATTAAAAAACTGGGAATTTTCCTTTCTCTTCTTACTAAACCTCGCCACACTCATACTCTCTCTTCAGCATTTTAAAGGGACACAGGCGAATACCACAGCACATTTCTGCCCAAGATGTTTAGGGAGCAGTGATGTCATCCCCCTTAGAGTGTCACCTGGTGCAACCTCCTGTGGGTGATATCCCTGGCTGCAACATGAACTGTAACTCCAATTATATCATTCATGTCATCTTGTGCTATGAGTGGAAATCTATCTGGGTTTGAACTTAAGACATCTCAGATTTCACAAGAAAAAATCTCCAGAATCATGTTTTGCCAGCCCCACTGACTCAACATTTTTCTGACTCACCATCAGTCTCTTGAGCAGAGGTAGGCAACCTACGGCCCGGGAGCCGGATGTGGCCCCTCGAGGCCTTTGGACCGGCCCCAGGCTTTTCCTGCCGCCGCTGCCGCAGACCTCCGCCGACCGCCATGATGATATTGATTATTGTTGTTATTACTTGTTTTGGGGGTTTTCTTGGCAAAATCTCCACAGGGGTTTTGCCATCATGGCTTTTCTGGGGCTGATACAGTGTGCATGCATCCCTGCATCTTTGTGGGCCTGTCTTCCAGTCGTTTCCATGATGATAATGGTTATTGTTGTTATTACTTGTTCTTGGGGTTTTAGTGGCAAAATCTCCACAGGGGCTGAGAGAGCTGTGCATGCATATTTTTTTAATTTGTTTAAATTTTTTATTTTTATTATTTTATTATTTTATTATATTTTATTTTATTTTTTTGCTTCAGCCCCCCAATTGTCTGAGGGACAGCAACCCGGCCTCTGGCTCAGAAAGGTTGCCTACCCCTGCTCTTGAGTATTTGAGATTTTTCCATTTTAACAAATTCAGCCTTGTTCTTCCAACATGGTGTTTACAGGGGTGAGGGGAGGGGGGTGATATTACAAAGAGAAGTCTGTGTGATTTATACTTTGAAGTCCATTGCAATTATAGGCTTGTATGATAAGACCATAAGTTATCTGTAATATTCATATTTTTCTCAGTACCTCCTCAGGTCGCTCGGGACCGACTCCTCAGACCATATGGTGTTAGGAATGGAGGAACAGGACTTCAGGACTCCTGAATCTTCGGACTCCGAGTCAACCAATCGGGGTAACCATTTGTGTGGATTGTTCGGTCAGTACCAGACCTGAAGCAAACGAAGGAGGAGGAGTCTTAATGACCTGTACGAGTCCCTCCTGAGCCAATCTTCTTGGAGTGGCCAAATGGGCCCTTGATCGATCAGCAAACAAGCATCCGTGACGAAGTCCAAAAAAGAAGTCAAGCCAGAATATTAGTCAAAACCAGATAATCAATAATATCTCAACAGAAACCGAGTGACTCTGAAGAGTGAAGTTCCTCTCCAGCTGCAAAAGCGGCAGACGAAAGGAACTGAGGAAAGAGCAGGAACACCAGGGGCTTTATAGAGGAGTGTGGAGCTACTGCCAAAAAGCTGCAATTGGAAATTTGCCCAGTGATACCAGAACTTTCTGAGCTAGCTGTGCAGGCGCAGATGTAACCCATTTGTATGATTCACAGAGACCACGAAGAAGAAATTTAATTTTTCTTTGTATTGCCTCAGTTCTGGTTTGTATTGCCTCAGTTCTGGTTTCCTTATATGCATATTTGTTTCTTTAGTTTTCTTTACTGAGGATTCCAATTTACCCACTTGAGTACATATCAGTTCTTGAGCCTGAAATGGCATTTAATACACTGTATCTTCTGAAGACTTGAAAAATTTTCTTCAACTGTTCCTTACACCACAAAACCCTTTAAAATGATGATTGTGAGGGTCCAACATTACAAATAGCTACTGAAACAGAAGAAATATGAAAGGAACAACTTTGAAATACATGTGATAAATCAACTGAAAGCATTGCAATGGGAAAATGTAGTGTTAAGTTTGAACGGGAAACAGAATCTTGACAAGCACAACCTCTTCAACAGCTTTTTATTTTTAATTTATTTTTATTTACTTATAGCCCATCTTTCTCTCAAAATGAGATTCAAGATTGCTTTTCAGAAGATCATCCAAACGCATGTTACATTATTTCTGATCCACTTTCAATCAAAATGTTAAATGATTAAAAAGTATACAAACAAAAGTACAGGAAGAGTATTACTCATGATAAAATTTTAAAAAAGAAAATATCAGTAGATTGTTGTTGTTAACTGTTCTTGAGTTGATCTCAACTCATGGCAACCCTATGTATGAGACATTTCCAACCCTCTGTCCTCAACTGCTCTGCTTAATTCCGGCAACTCCTTAATACTTGTGACCTCCTTAATAGACTCCATCCATCTAGCAAGTGGCCTTCCTCTCTTCCTACTTCCCTCCATTTTCCCAGCATTACTGTTTTTCCAATGTGTCTCTTCTCATGATGTGTCTGAAGTACAACAGCCTCAGTTCGGTCATTTTGGCTTCCAGGGAGGTTTCCAGCTTGATCTGTCCTAGGACCCACTTTTGGCTGTCCATGGGATCCTCAGCACTCTTCTCCAGCACCACATCTCAAAGGAGTTGATTTTCTTCCTATCATCTTTCTTAACTGTCCAGCTCTCACATCCATACATGGTAACAGGGAATACAATGGCTTGTATGATTCTAACTATCTTTGCATTTTAGAATCTTTTCTAGTTCTTTCATAGCCACCCTCCTCATTCTTAATCTTCTTCTGATTTCCTGACTGCAGTCCCCATTTCTATCAATGTTTGATCCCAGGTATGGGAATTCTTTTACTATTTCTATTTCTTCATTGTCTAGGTTGAACTTGTGAAGGTCCTCAGTGGTCATTATTTTTGGTTTTTTTATGTTCAACATTAAACCTGCCTTAGCACTTTCTTCTTTGATCTTCCTTAGTAAATGTTCCAGGTCTGTCAGGTTTTCTTCTAGTACTATGGTGTCATCTGCATATCATGATTGATATTTCTTCCTCCGATTTTCACTCCTCGTTCTTCTGTGTCCAAGCCTGCTTTTCATAGAATATGTTCTGCATACAAGTTGAACAGATAGGGTGAAAGGATGCAGCCTTGTCTGACTCCTTTGCCAATTGGGAACCATTGGCAAAGAAGATACCAGATTACCGTTCTGTTCTGACAGTAGTCCCTTGTCCAGAGTACAGATTCCTCATCAGGACTATCAGATGTGTTGGATTTCCATGTCATTAAGGGCATTCAATAGCCTTTCATGATTTATTCAGTCAAAGGCTTTGCTATAGTCTATAAAGGTGATGCGGTAGCTCAAGTGGTGAAGATGTTGACTCTGTTGATTGTAAGATCAGCAGGTTGACAATTTGAGGCCCAGGTGCCACGTGATGGGGTGAGCTCCCGTCACTAGTCCCAACTTCTGCTAACCTAGCAGTTCAAAATCAGGAAAAATACAAGTAGATAAATAGGTACCACTTTGGTGGGAAGGTAAACAGCATCCTGTGCAATCATGCTGGCCACATGATCACAGGGTATTCTCTGATAATGCTGGCTCTTCGGCCTAGTAACGGAAATGAGCACCGCCCCCTACGTTCGGACATGACTTGACAACCTTATCAATGGGAATTACCTTTACTGTTAACTATAAAGCACATGCTGATTTTCTATTGGAATTCTCTGGTGCACTCCATTAGCCATCATATGTTTGCAATGTGGTACCTCGTGCCTCTTCCTTTCCTGAACCCTGCTTGGACCTCTGGGATGTCTCTCTCCATGTATGGTTGCAGTCTATGTTGCAGAATTTTGAGCATGATTTTTCTTGCATGGGAGATCAGTGCTATGGTTCTATAGTTGCTGCAGTCTCTTGTGTCTCCCTTTTTGTGGATGAGGATGTATATTGATCACTTGCAATCTGGTGGCCAACACTTTGTTTTTCATATCTGTTGACATATGTTGGTAGGCTGAAATAAGTTGCAATCAGTAGATTACATCTCAAAAAAATAGCAAAAATTTGATGGAAGAAAAAGCAAGTAGAAACACATTCCAAAGTACTGGATATGTTGTTGTTAACTGCCCACACCTTTGACTCATGACATCCCTTTGGATGAGACATCTCCATGACCGCCTATCCATAACCTCTCTGCTCAGATGCTGCAGGCCTAGGCCCATGTCCTTCCTGATCAAGTCTCCACATCTTGCATGTAGTCTTCATCTCTTTCTACTGCTTTCTACCTTTCCTAGCACCATTATCTAATGATTAATTTTTTCTTATGATGTGGCCAAAGTATGATGGCCTAAATTTGGTCATCTTGGCTTCCAGAGGGAGTTCAGGCATGATCTGTTCTAGAAAACATTTGTTTGTCTTCTTGGCCATCCATGGTATTCTCAGTTCTTTTCTCTAGCACCACATCTCAAATGAATGGATTTTATTCCTATCAGCTTTTTTCATGGTCTAGCTCTCACATGGGGAAATACAATGGCTTGAACTATCCTCACTTTAGTGTTCACAGTTCTGTTTTTACATTTTATAATCTTGTCCAATTCTTTTATAGCTGCCCTTCCCAATCCTAGACCTCTTCCAATTTCTTGACAGGAGTCTCCATTCAGATAAATATTTGAACCAACATACCGGAACTTTTTTTAAAATTATTTTTATAAACACAAAATTTATTATTAAAAAAACATTAATTACATGAATTACTCAACAATTATTAACTCAGCAATTGCATACATTACATACATTACAATACATAGATACATACATACATACATAAAACAAAAGAACAGACAAACAATTACAGACATCAAAAACCTACAAACATACAATTACTACATATATTAAAACACTTCCTTCGCTAGACATTCCTTGTGCTTAGCCCTTTTTCAAACTTCTATTACTGTATATATCTTTCCATCTCACACCATACATGCTTAAACTTAAAGAATTTCCCTTTGTTTCCACATGGAAGCATATGTTATTCTTGCTGCAGTAATAAGATTAAATAGTAGTTTACGAAAAAAAATTTCCAAATCATAATCTTTTACCATATTCAGTAAAAACATCTGTGGGTTATTTTCCAAGGTAGATCCCACTATTTCGGATATTATCTTTATTATATTTCCCCAATATTCTTTAGCCTTTGGGCATTTCCACCATAAGTGGTAAAAGGAACCATCACTTTTCTCGCATTTCCAACATCTAATATCAGAAGACTTTTTCATCTTCGCAAGTTTTACAGGGGTTAAATACCAACGGTATTGTAATTTATAGAAATTTTCTTTAATAGTACTACTTAACATATATTTAAGTCTCCTTCGCCAAGTTTTTCCCCACTGTGTTAATTCTATATTAAGTCCAAAATCCTGCGCCCACTTAACCATTTGGGGTTTGATCACATCTTTCTCCATTTCCATTGTCAGCAATAATTTATATAATTGCGATATTTTCTTATTACTATCCGCAAAAATAATTTCCTCAAATTGTTTATCCATAATTCCTATCGTTCTCGTTTTTGAGTCAATGATATATCTTTCTCTTATTTGTCTATATGTAAACCAATTATAAGAAAATCCATCCTTATTCAATTCCTCTTGGGTTTTTATTTCCTTTCCCTGCTCCTTTTTTTTTTAATATATCCCTATAGGTTAACCAATGTTCTTTATTAAATTTGTCCTCCTTATTTACCATTTCACCAATTGCAGTCCATAAAGGTATTTTATCTGGCCAATATTTCTTTACTTTCATCCAAATTCTTAAAAGGGCTTGTCTTAGGTAATGATCATTAAAATTTTGATGAACCTTTAGTTTGTCATAGATTAAATATCCATGCCAAGCATAGACATTATCGAAGCCTTCTAATTTCAAATTCCTTTCGTTTTTTAGGCAAAACCAATCTACCAGCCAGAATAAAGCACATGCATAATAATATAATTTAAAGTTAGGTAAACCTAATCCTCCACGGTCTACCGCATCTTGTAGATATTTCATTTTTACTCTGGGTTTTCTACCCTCCCAAATAAATTTAGAAATATCTTTTTCCCATTTTGAAAAAGGCGCAGTTTATCAAAACTGAAATATTCTGGAATATTCATCTTAACAGTTGCTATTTTAGAATAGGTAGAATATTCATCTTA
>CM034703.1:37321065-37333387 GCA_020142125.1 Phrynosoma platyrhinos | reverse complement strand
GAAAATACTGTATGTGGAAAAGGGGAAAGAACTGACTTGCATGTTCTTTGTGCAGAAAAAAGAAACTTAGCCACTATCTCTGTTTATATCCTGTATCAAATCCTTAAACTGGAAGAATCGACCAGTAGTTATTGTAAGCTGTCCAAAGTACAGTAATCTTCATTATGGGGTAGTAAAGAAGCAAACTGCTTTCTGTTTAATGTACATTTTTAATGTCTAAAAATATACAAATGTAAAATACAAAATGCAAAAAGCATACAGCTCCCAAATAATTGGCAACCACAATGCATAAAGCTGTTAAATATTGCTCCCATTCTCACCTATGCCTAAAATTGCTGCATTTCTTTTGTTTTTTACCATCATTCAAACTGTGATGGGGTCTCATGCATCTTGAGGGAGCACGTTTGACACCTAGTCTAGAAAATTCATGTGTTAAGTGCTGCCAAGTCAGCTTCAGCTTACAGTGACCCTATGAATGAAAGACTTCCAAGAGCCACAGGCATCAACAGCCTTGTTCAGGTCTTGCAAATTTAAGGCTGTGGCTTCCTTGATTGAGTTGATCCATCTATGATCTATAATGTGGTCTTTCTCTTTTCCTGCTACTTTCAGTGTTAGCAAGCACTAGTGTCTTTTCCGATAAGACATACTGCTTTATGGTATCTCAAAAGTGTAATAGCTCCAGTTTGGTCATTCTGATTTCTAGGGACAGTTCCGGCATGATTTGTTCTTTGACCCATGAATTTGTCTTTTTGACAGTAAATGATATCAACTGAACTCTCTCCAGCACCACATTTCAATGAGAGCATTGTCTTCTTGTCACCTTTCTTTACTGTGCAGCTTTCACAACCATAAACAGAAATACAATGGCATGCATGATTCTGAATTTGCTATTCAAAGAGATGTCTTTGGATTTGAGGACTTTAACTATTTTGATGTCTTTATCAACCACTTTAAAGTTGTATAAATAATCTGTGATCACTACTTTGATTTTCTTGATATTCAACTCTAACCCTGCATTTGCCTTGTCTTCCTTAATTTTCTCCAGTAGTTCTAAGTCTTTTGCTATTTTCTGCTGGTAATATGGTGTCATCTGCATATCTTAAACTACTAGTGTTCCTTCCTCCAATTTTCAAACCTCCTTCCTTCAAGTTTAACCCTGTTTTTCAGATGCATATAAATTAAAGTGTGGTAAATTAAGCCCTATCTGACACCCGAGCCAACTGGAAACTATTGTGTTTCACTATATTCTGTCCTAAAAGTAGCTTCTCTTCCTGAGTATAAATTATGCATCAGGAGAAGAAAATGTTTTGGCAGGGCAATTTCTTTTGGAGCAATTCATAATTTTTATGAGCTACATAATCAAAAGCTATACTATACCTCATAAAGCATAGCCTAATGATCTTCTGAAACTGTTTGATGCATTTCATTAGACAACAGTAGTGGTTTGAGCACTGGATTATGACCATGGAGATAAGGGTTCAAATCCCTGCTTGGCCATGGAAACCAGCTGTGTGTGGCCTAAGGGAAGTCACACTCTTTCAGCCACAAAGGCAATGAACAAATCTGGTCAAGGGTTTCCATAAGTCGGAAATGACTTGAGGGCACTCAACAACCATTTGTTATCCACTACAGTTCGCAATCTTTTGTGCCTGGATTTAAAATTTCTCATAAAGTCCATTTATATTCATTTATTATTAGTTACAATTATACCCCACTTTTCTCCAGTGATACACATGCCTTTCTTCCTTGCCACTTCATCTCACAAAGTAGGTTAGACAGATTATGATTGGTCCACTTTCATCCACTGAGTTTCATGACTTAGTGGCAAGTGGAACCTGCACTCCTAAATCCCAGTTAAAACTCTTAACACCTAGATGCATCTAGTTAATATGCATCTTAGGAAGTAGACTTAAGTCTAGGAAAGCTCATACTGCCAACTTCTTTCTTTCACGTCTTAGGGCCTTTACAGACTGCCAGAAATAATGCAACTTGAGGCCATTTTAACTGTCCTGGCTCAGTGCTAAGGAATCATGGGAATTGTATTTTTTCAGGGACATTGAGCCTTCTCTGTCAGAGAGCTCTGGTGCCACAATAAACTACAGTTCCCATGATTCCCTAGCACTGAGTCAGGGCAGTTAAAGTGACCTCAAGCTGCATTATTTTTGGCAGTCTGTAAAAGCCCTTAGTCTCAAAGGTGCTACAACATCTCTCTACATACTGATTCTACAGACTAACATGGCTATATCTTTAAATCTTAACAACTAGGTCACACTGGCCAATAAACATCTTCTTAAGCCTCTCCCAAATGAGCCTTCAGAGGTCAGTTATGTTCCTAATGGAGACAGCACAATAGCCGTGGTGACACACTTGCCGTGGAATTCCTTTGCAATGAAATTTGCTAGGTACCATATCTTTTATACATGTCTCTAAATCCAGGTTTTAATAGTAATTATATCTATCTATCTATCTATCTATCTATCTATCTATCTATATATAACTGTCTGATTCACTGTTATTGTTGCTCTTTGCATAGAGCCTTTATGTTTTTTGGGTTATTAACTGTTATTTACTACTGCAGTTTTATTTTATTGTAAGCTTCCTTGAACAATTATTTTTAGTGAAGAAATAAATTAAAAATTTCTTTTAAAAAATTAAAAACACAGTTTCTTTGACCAGGAAAAATATGTTGCATTGTACAGTCTTTTATCAAAGAAAAACCATGTTTCTTTAACTAAAACGTTCAGGAAATTCAGATTGATTTTTCCATTTCACCATATAAAGGAGTGTAATAAATGGAAGTCCCTCCATTAATCAGGAACTTTTCCCCTTTGGGAGGGAGTACTGGAATCTATGTGATGTGTGAAGGCAACCAGCCAATCAGATGTCAGGTAAGAAAAGAACCTTCTGGATGGTGGTTGGAAAGTGACCATTAGGCAGCTGAGAGTTGAGAAAGAAGGGCTGAGGGAAAGCAAATCCTCGGCTTTGGGCCCTTTTTCTTAGTGAGGGATTCAGGTTTGGCTGGAACTATTATTAGTTTGTAACTACTCCTTTAAATTTGTGCCTGGAGGACCAGTTGTCCTCCATGTCTTATTCTTTAATGTTCTTTGTTTTATAAAAAAAATTATTTAGTACTCTGTCTCATTCTTAATTCCTTTTAACGGCCTTAGCTTGGCTAGTGTGTTTTCTGATTGCCAGTTATCAGTGGAAGGCCCAGCAATGTCCCAATGCATTGCTGTGATAGGTAAAGGCAAAGGTATTCCCCGTTGACAAGGTTGTCAAGTCATGTCTGAATGTAGGAGGCGGTGCTCATCTCTGTTACTAAGCCAAAGAGCCAGCATTGTCAGAGACTACTCTGTGATCATGGGGCCAGCATGATTGCACAGAATGCTGTTTACCTTCCCACCAAAGTGGTACCTATTTATCTACTTGCATTTGCATGCTTTCAAACTGCTAGGCTGGCAGAAGCTGGGACAGGAGCTCACCCCATCATGCCTCAAACTGCCAACCTGCTAATCTTGCAATCAAAGAGTCAGCGTCTTAACCACTTATGACAGGTTAAATCATGGACAAGTTGTTTTATTTGGGGATTAAAGTGGTCTCAAAGGATCCTGTCTAGCTCAGTGGAGTGGAGTGGGACATAGAGAACCTTCACAAGGAGTATTTATATAACACGCTGTTAGAAAATCCATGTTACATCTCAGGTTGCATAGCTTATTTTTGCCCCTGGCAGTGAGCTATTTCTATGCATGGCTGATAAAACTGGTTGATAAATGTTTGAAAATATTAACTTACTACAGATTCCAGATATTCTTAACTCAAAAACTACATCATCTTTCTGACAATTTAACACTACTTTGAAAGATTCACCCTAAAACGATTAATACAGAATCCACTGTTTCTCATCATAGCTTTTCACTATTTTCAAATATAATAATACCCTTTTTTTCATTTTCACCCATTTCATACATTACAAATCATACATAAAAGGAATATACACAGTGCAAAGGCAGTATGTGGGTATCTACACCTATTCTACAGAGCACATACCTCCACATAACTATTACATAAGCTCCAAACACTACTGCTATTTTAGATTAGGTCAAATGATGCAGGGATTTTGTTATATTGAGGGTCAAAAAGGAGCATTACTTCCTCAATTAATGGTGCTTTCTACATGAAACTCTCCATGAATACAACATGTGACAGCTGTTTTCACAATTTAAATTTCTTTACTTTGCTTTACTTTAATGCTTCAACATCTTATTTTGGTACTGCCGTTTTAATGCCATTTCAGTTGGACACTGCATGTGACGCTTGCTGGAAGGAGTCCTGATTTTGTCAAATGCAAACTGAATCTCTTTGTCTCCCTCCTTTCAACTTCCAATGTTTTAAGAGTTATTCCATGGCAGAGGTGCATGCTGAAGAGCAAGAGACAAAGGTCTCTTTAGCTTGGGGCTCTCAGTTTGTGACATCACTTGATGATGACTGGCTGCACAGAAGGAGCTTCATTCACTGAATGCCTCTGCAGCTTGGCTTGTCAGCTTGAGGGACCAGGACAGGACAGGATAGAGACTAGAACATGGAATGGCTGGTAGCCTTACACCATGGAGAACTGTGATCTCCAACTCACAGCAGTTGGTTCCAGGCCCTGCACAGTGGAGTTGGGAACTTTCCATGTCAGTGAAATGCACTTCTCTGGAAATCAGCAGGAGGAATGCACAACATCTGAAAGACCACAGGGGCAAATGGAGAGTTTCAAAGTCATGTATTTCTTAGCAATTACACTGAGACCGTCCAGAAAGCAAGTAGCATCATCCTGACTTACAAAATGTTTGCCTATACCTTTTGACAATTAACATCTTGCTGACAGTTGGAGGTTGTCTTAACTGAAACTGGAGCACTAATTAACCAGAACTTATTGGTTAATTTGGAGGAGGATGGAGCTGTCCTTACTACCATGGCCAGGGACAGAGGGAAGTTAATAGACCAACTGAGGAGAAGAATGACTATGTATATTCTGCTTCTTTACCTCCCATGAAATTCTTCTTTACTGTCTTGCCAGCCTACACCTGAGTCTAATCACACTGTTGTTTAATGCCAGAATTTGCATATGGACAAGAGAGCCAAATTTGTATGCACTCGTCACCTCTAGGGTGACAGGGGATTACTCTCTCCTAGCTGTGCTCTTCTATACACTCAATAGAGCATCGACATAAACTTAGATCTCACTGAATGTCAGCTTGTGGGGGATAGAAAGAGATCAATAAGAGGCCACAGGAGTGCCTGATAGACGAAGTTGCTGTGGTCTGTAAAGAGTTCATCTCCATCTCTAGACTTCCTGTCCCACATCCCATCCTGCCCTTCTACTCATTATTCTCTATGTTTAAGCTGAAAGATAGATTTTTAGATTTTTTATTGGCAACACCCAAAATTACAGTGCAGGAAAAGCCTAATTTCCATGCCAAGGCTGCCATGTCTCAGGTCTTCATGACAATCAAGACCATGTGGGTGTCCCAATAAAGCATATGTTCAACAATGCATCAATTCAGGAAACATGTTTGATTTGTTTTTCTTATTTAAGCAGAAGCATAACAATCTGAAAATGGAAAAAGTCCCTTTGATGTAGCAAAAGCAAAATGTTAAACAAGGGATGAATGCTTTCCTAACAACAAACTGGCACAGCTGGCTCTATTTTTTTCCCCTTTGGAATGAAGCAATGTATTGCCTCCTTCCAATCAGGGATGAGTACAGATAGAATGAACGCTCCATTTCAGAGTCTTGATGTGAACTTCACCTCACAGCCATTCTGAATGACAGTGAGATACTACCAGTTTGCACATACATTAGTACCATACAATAGATCTCTTCCGGCAGGCCTTTCCTGACTAGACTTCCTAGCCTCAGGAGTCCCCCATCTTGCCTTCCCTCACTCATGTCTGCTGTCGCTGCTTTATTAGCTCATTAGCTAATTAGTTTAATTGTTGTTTGTTTTATTAATTAATATGTTTTAATTGTTAATGGGTTCAATACTTTTTTAAGGTGGGTGGGTTCTCTGGTTTGGGGGTTGTTTTAACATACTTTATGGAATTTTAATTTTTGTTAGCTGCCCCGATTGCTTGTCAGAGGGGCGGGATACAAATAAAATTTATTAGTAGTAGTAGTAGTAGTAGTAGTAGTACAAAAAATCTGTTAGTGTAGGGGTGGTGAAGAGCAGGAGAAATTTAAAGGAGCCATTCAAAATTCTTCCTATTTGAAGTGATTGAGTTGCTTGGACTTTGGGCGTTTTCACACGGGGCTTTAGGCGGATGCAATCCTACCTCCGTCTGGCCCCAGTCCGGATCCTTTGCAAAGTTTTTCACACGACGTCGCAGCAAGCCCCGCCCCATCCAGTGCCATCCCCGGCGCTAGCCGGCGTCAGTCCAGGGCCTTGCTCCGTGTGTTCACACGACGTCGCAGCAAGCCCCGCCCCCGCCCCGCCCCATCCAGCGCCATCCCCGGCACTGGGCGGCATCAGCCCCGGACTTTGTAATTCCTTTTTTTAAAAGGAATTAAGTTGCTGCTGCCGGAAGCAATCAAGAGGCATTCCGGAATGCTGCTGCTTTCACAGCTCTGAAGCTGCAGGATCCATTCTGGAATGGCTCTTGATTGCTTCCAGGCGGCTTTGGACGTTCAAGTGTGAAAACATGGAGAAGAATCTCTGCCCTCTACGCTGGCAAGTAGTAATATCAGTTGCTCCAAGAGTGAGAAATGTGGCAAGAACCAGTATTCCTAACTGACAACTAGAGCTGAACAACTGCTGTCTTGTGTAGACTTCTACTTTGTAGGCTATGATTTTCATTTTCTGAGCCCTGGAGAGGGTACCATCTGATTTGATGTTAAACAATCATTCCTCTTTAAGAGAGGACCTTTAATATGCAACCTGGCCTCTTCTGAGAAGAGTGGATGAGAGTCAAGCATAATGTTGTAAAAATAAATAAATAAAATAACCCCAATCATCACCTTGGAACTACAACAGAACATAAGGCAAGGAGGCACTGTGAACCTTTTCTTATAAGTCCCATTTTCCTATTGTGTAAGTGATTAGAGAAATCTGCTCTCCAAGTAGTTTGTATTATTCAGTAATTGCTTGTATTATACAGTAAATACTTGTAATCTTCAAGCAATTACTGTGGCAATTACTTACATTAATTACTACTTTAGGAAATGATTTCTGAACTAATAGAAGACCCATTTATTCTTAAACGCCAGGTAGAAACTGCAATCTTTCTCCATATCCATATCTTATGGAAAAATCTCCATAACCTTATAATGCCCTTCTATGACAGCAGACAAAAAAATCTGGAAACTCATAGCAGTGTAAATCTTCTTAAGCTAATCCCATTTATCCACTCAAGATATTCTTCAAATGTATGTTCTGCCTTCAAGATGGATATCAAGGTAACACCTTGCAGTTGTAAATTGCTACCAGGTCAGATTCCACAGAAATATTTGAAACGTGATTTGGGACACAACAATCTTGATAAAGCAGCCTCCTGCTGAGGTCTGAGATAACAGAAGCCAAAAAAATCAAGAAAAGAGCAAGTAGTAAAAAAATGATTTCCATAATATCAGTTTTCTCTCTAATTAATAAAGCTGGATTTCTTGGTGGAGGCTAGTTAGGGCAGTAAGCTTGTTCCCATATATATATATAAAATTCTACAGTGAAATGCATTTACAATTCTATAGATGCAGAAATAAAAAATTGTAAGGAATAAATAAACATACAACAGGACTGATGATCTATCTCTATTTTTTCAAGAATGAACAATAGAAAGAAGATTGTTATTCCTGCCAGCTTCCATTCATACTTCTTACCAAAAAACAAAAACAAAAAAGATTACACAAATGACCAGTAGCAAATAATTTCACATTCACAGATATCCCATCATTTCAAGTAACCACAAACATTTCAGCCTAAGATAATATTTTATTATGATTTTTGACAAGTGGTAATACCGAATATTACAATGTGAATCTCTGTTTTCTCTATTGAAAATATGTCAAGTTTAGTAGATATCAAACTTATGACCTTGAAGTCACTGTGTCACTACAGCAAAAGAAAACAACAGCTGTTTTAGTGTTATCATGTGTGTGTGTGTGTGTGTGTGCGTGTGTGTGTGTGCCTTCAAGTTGCCTATCCACTTCTGGCAACCTCAGGAATTTCATAGGGTTTTCTTAGGCAAGGAATATTTAGAGGTGGTTTTGCCAGTTCCTTCCTCTGAAATACATCACCAGGTATTCACTTGCAGTTTCCCATCCAAGTACTAATCAAGGCTCAACCTGCATAGCCTCCAAGATCAAACAGAATCTGGTACCTTTAGGGTATTTAGGCTCTCTGTGAATTATCAGTAGAAAATAAAAAAATGAGCTCACTATACAAGGAAACCTGGGCGATTTCTAGAATCCCTTAGAAAGCCACTACTAATTTCTTTATTTACTGTATTTATAACTTTTCATTCTGAGATTGAACTTAAGACACTTCACAGTAATATTAAATAAAAGAATATAATTAAAATCAATAATTAATACAGAATTAAGTTATAAACACTCTTTAAAACAACAAACACATTTAAAAACATGTCCCTGAAAATAATAGAACAAATCCCATCTTTTGCAGAACTACCAAAAGCCTGCCTGAATTTTGAAAAATCCTTTATTTGTCAATGGAAGGACAGCAGGGAGAAGGCCAGTCTAGCCCCCACTTAGGAGGGAGTCTCAGAGTCTGGGCGATTTCAGCAAAAAAGCTCTCATGTTTTCTTCCCAGGTGCCTCTGAGGATCGTGTTACTGAGAGAAAAGTCTTTCCCCAAGATCTCAAAAACCCAGCAGCTGTTCTTGCAATAAATCCTATATGGGTTTGTAAGTTATAACCTATACTTTGAATTGTACCAAGAAACAGACTGGTTACCAGTGAAGTTTTCTTAACTAGTTGTATGCTTCTAGTCAACAGTCAGGTTACAGCACTGTAGACCAGCTGACATTTTTGAGCATTCTTCTATGGGAGCCCCACAAAAGGTAAACAGGATGTAACTAATATATGTGTTATATTTAAACATTTACTTAATTTTGTAAATACATTCCCAAATTAAGTATTCCCAAACTAGGCAAATACACTCCAAAACTAGGCATTCAAGATACTATCTTGCTAGTTAAAGGTCTTAGAATACTGGAAAGACTAAGGAAAAATAGAATATTGGAGACGGGCCAAAAATTATCTAATATAGTGGGGTTCAACAGAATTTGTGCTACTGTCTTTCAGGCAACATGGAAACCTGATTTATTTGCAGATTTAGGGCTTTGAATATTAGCACCAGCACCATGAATTCCACCTGGAAGCATATTGTCAACCAGTACAACTCCTTACCAAAAACTAGAGTACAACTGAAGAATACAAAACCAGTCATCTTATCAAAATGTGATCTGAACAACATCAACAGAATTTACAGAAAATGTAAAAAATAGAATACATTATTAAGCATAATCCACTGAGAAGCAGAAGAACAAAGACATAGTTATGGAAAATTCAGAAAAACATTACCTGTGGTGAAAAAGACAAATAAGAAACAATGAATGACTGATGGAACACTTCAAGCAGTAAAGGAATTATGAGAAGCAAGAAGATAGGGACATAAAAATAGAATCAGAACCATGAATGCAACTGTTCAATGACTAGTGCACAAGGATAAAAATAACTACTGTAATGATCAATACAGAGAAACAGAAGACAACAACAACAAAAGGGAGAACAAGAGACCTTTTCTACAAGTTCCAGGAACTCAAAGGGAAGTTCAAACCAAGGGCAGGGATGCTCTATGATCAAAAGAAGACCATACTACAAGATTAAGAAGGTAGAAAAACACAGTGGAAGCAATACAGAAAAGAGCTATAAAAAAGAGATGACAAAAATAACACATGGAAAGAAGAACCATACAAAGATGAACCCCAAATTCTATAAAATGAGGTGCAAGCTTCACAAAGAGAATTGGGAAATATAAATCACCAGGAACAGATGATATTCCAACTGAACTATTACAATCCATACAGACAGAATCAACTATAATGACAACTAAAATATACGAACAAATATGAAAAACAGACTGGAAACAATCGGTACACATCCCCATCCACAAAATAGCAGACACAAAAGACTGCAGCAACTATGGGTCCACAGCGTTAATTTCCTGTGAAGGTTTTCTCTGCTTCCCACCGTGTTTTAAATTCCCTCCCAGGGAATAACACAGAAACAGAGGAACCTGTTGCCACCATGATCCCACTTCACTCCTGCTGAGTTGGATGGGTGTTAAAATATGGATGGGTTATACAGTCAAAGGTGAAACGTAGAGATGTGTGTGTGGAATTTTCCTCATGAGAACAACATCTAGAGAAACAAAGGGAATCTAACACCAGATGGCCAAGAAGTCATAAACAAATAAGGCAGCTTCCAGATGCTTTAGGGGTGTGGCATTTATATGACGCACACGCACACACACACACCCCGAAGTTGTTGGAAGTCGCTCCAAGGCCACACCAAGCCAGGAAATGCCAATCCAAAAAGGAGCAAATTTAATCCTCTCCTGTCAGAAGCCCATTTGAGATTGTGGCAGCAGCCCATTTTGGAAGTGGGTCATGCAGTAACCATGGTCCCGGCACAATCAGGGCTGGAGCAACCAGAGGCCACTCCTTCTGGGCCATCTACTTCAGCCCATAATCTTACAAGCTATTGTCATACAACAAGAAGGGCAACTGGGTCCCAAAATATGGTATTAGCTTCAGTGGGTAGAACAACAACTGATGCACTTCACCTCCAATATCTAGAGTAGCCATGAAGGTGTATACCTAGCTGTTCTTTTTAATGGGAGGTGGCTGTATGAGGACGGGATCAAGCACTACCATTATTATGAGTCTGAATATAGGGTAAAAATAGGCCCCACTTCTAGCAGGATCATAAAAGCATTCCATATAGTGGCGAAAAATCAAGGTGAGAAAAGTATGTGAAGGCAATGAAGAGTGGGTGTGCGGGTTTTGGCTATAACACTTATAATGAACAAGATGCTGGATACTTAAGGTGCATGGAAAACCAAGACAGAGTTGTGATTATGGAATTAATAATAATAATAATAATAATAAATTTTTATTTTTAACCTGCCCCTCTGCAAGCAACTGGGGCAGCGTACAAGTTAAAGCAGTACAAGAATAAAACACCTCAATGAAATCACTTCCCCTAACCCACCCACCCCTTAAAAATAAATAAAACTATGATAGGACCTTATCACACGGGGGTCTAAAGTGCTCTCATCCCCATGCGATTGCGCTTCCATACCCCGGCTGATCAAACGACGTCGCAGGGAGGCCCCGCCCACCCCCGTCGCATCCCGGTCGTATCCCTGTGCGACCGCGCTTCCTGTCGCCGGCTGATCAAACGACGTCACAGGTAAGCCGCTCGCATCCCCGTCCCAATGCAGCATGATGCTGCATCATCCAGGCATCATCCCCGTTCTTTTGAATGCCTGGTCGAAACGGGAATTACATTTTCCGCGACCAGAATGATGCTGGGATGATGCTGCTTTCTGGCCAAGGAAGCGCGATGGGATGGGAATGCGAGTGCTTCAGTCCCCGTGGGATAAGGTCCATAGTGTTAAAACAACAGAGTAACAAAACAACAAATAATAACATCATAAAACAAATTAACAACGGACAGTAGCAGCTAGGAGAGCAGGATGACACAGCCAGACCATCTTGGAAGGAGCCGGGAGATTATTCTGGGAAGGCCTGCCAGAAGAGATCTGTCTTTACTGCTTTTTTAAAGCAGTCAAGAGTGGTAATAAGGTGGATCTCATCTGGCAGGCCATTCCATAATCTTGGGGCAGTGGCAGAGAAGGCCCTTTGGGAGGTCTGCGACAGCCTAGTTTTCATAGGCTTCAGCAGATTCCTCCCAGAGAAGCGGAGTGTGCAGGGGGGATTGTACGGGGAGATAAGTTGGACCCAAGTCATGTAGGGCTTTAAAGGTCACAACCAACACCTTGTACTGTGCCCGGAAACTAATTGGCAGCCAGTGGAGAGATTTAAGCACAGGTGTTATGTGCACTCTCCTAGATGTACCAGTGAGTAACCTGGCTGCCATATTTTGAACCTATTGAAGTTTCCGGGTTAGGCACAAGGGTAGCCCCATGTAGAGCGCATTACAGAAATCCAAGCGTGAGGTTACCAGGGCGTGTAACACAGTTTCAAGGTCCCTAATCTCCAGGAAAGGGCGCAGCTGGAGTATCAGCCGAAGCTGATAACAGG
>CM034703.1:37297315-37314450 GCA_020142125.1 Phrynosoma platyrhinos | reverse complement strand
CTGTGGAGATTTTGCCAAGAAAATCCCACGAACAAGTAATAACAACAACAATATCATCATGGCGGGCAGCGGCAGTGGCGGGGGGCAGCGGCAGCAGGACTGACCTGGGGCCGGTCCAAAAGCCTCAAGGGGTCGCATCCGGCCCCCGGGCCTTAGGTTGCCTACCCCTGTTCTAAAGCAACTGTGTTCTATTTTGCATGTACTGTTTAATATTTACTACATCCCAATACTGTGTATATATGCAAGTATTGTGTATATATCTTGATTGCTGTATCTTCAATAAAATTCCTCCATTAGAGTTATGTATGAATGTGGGCTTTTGAGTCCAATTTGCCTAAAATGCACTATTGCCAAAGACAAACAATAGCTGACAGGCATGTGTACTCAGAACATGTATGAATTCATTCATGTGCTCTGAGGTCACACCTGTAGCAAGAATTCAGAAACTTCATCTGGTTCACTGATGACTGCATAGGGCAGGTTACAGGGAGTGCATGACTCTCTTCGTACAGCAGCTTCACTGCCATCAGTCTGTCTCCAGGCACAATTCATAGTGCTGGTTATGACCCTTAAAACCTTTTACAATTTAGAGTCAGATTATCCGTAGATTTTGAAATTTTCAGAGGAGATCCTTCGTCCATCCCACCACCTTTACAGGTGAATCTCATGGAACACAGAAGAGGTCCTTCTCAGTTGATGCTCCCAGGTTCTTGTATCTTACCAATGCAGAAAACAGTGAGGAGACAAGCTCCATGTGCTGTATAATGGTCAATGGTTTATTCAGTGTTTAAAAAGCCCAATGCGTTTCGGCCAGAATGAGAAGAGGCCTTCTTCAGAGGCCTTCCAAAGAATTCAATGGAGTTGTGAACACTCTCCAAAATACAGGACAATGGAGATCTTTACAATGGCAGACAGATAATTTGTTTTGTTTTGATAGGCCTTTGGGAACTGAAAGCTTATGGGGAAAGGAGTTTTAATAATGTGCACTATTGTCTCTCTTTTTCCCCTTTCTTTCTTCTTTTTTTCATATTCAGGCTTGCAATGCCATCTTGAATACAGGATAGTTCCTAATGCTTTCATAAATTTCTGGTGTTTTGTGCCTTTGATAAATCTGTCTTAGGATTTACTACACTTGAAGATTTTTTCCTATGATGTTTAAGAAAGATCTTTTAAAAATAAAAATAAGAATTCGGTTAATATGTAAGCTTTTACTATCACAAGGTAACGTAACTGTGATAATTTTGATAGTGATGATCAACTACTGATAGAAATTACCAAGATATTAATTTCCATTTTTCCTTCTGCAATGTGGTCCATAGTTCAGTTACTGTCCTGTTTCTTCTGTAGTTATTCAGCTATCTGAGGCTTGCAAGACAGACAATGAGATTTAACATTTCCTGGATCTTTCCTGTTACCTTAACTGAATGATCATCTCTAATTCAGTTAGGGTACTTATTTTTTATGCCAGTATGGGGCTGAAGGATTCTATATTCTCTTGTTATGTATGAATAGAGCTTTCAGGTTTTTGTACAATTTGTAAGCTGCTGCGTATGAAATTATACCCACTTGTTTGATTACTGATTAGGATCCTTTTGGTAATTGGAGAACATTTGATGGTGGCTTTGCAGTTAAATTTTGACAACCAACAGCAGAGGACACAAGATACATTCTTGTCCTATTTCTCTGCTTAAGTATATGGCCTAAATCCATTTTACTAAAGTGTACATTCCTTTGTAGAGCTCTGTTACAAGGAAGAAACAAATTATTTTCCAAACTATATAATAATTCTCTTATCAATTGTGTCTGGGCCCCATCAGGGGCATAATAGGATTGTCAACAACTACTTCCTTCACAAAAATGGACTGCCCTCTTGAGTCTTTTAGCATTGTTTTTCCACTGTGAAAGGAGAATTTAGGGGAGAAATGACAGTAATGCTAGACACACACACACCAGCAGTATTGGTGCTCAGGCTTGGATGAGACCCACCTTTTGCAAGGTAACCAACCTAATGGATCTCATGAAAGAAGAATCCATTGTCAAATACTGCACTAATTTTATAATTCTACACCACTATTTATAGAGCCCAACCTATTAATATTGAGTGATACCACCTCCAAACTACCCAGGATTTGTAACTGTTACCAGCTCAAGGAGCCCTATTCATATATACAAGTTCAGTGTCAGTACAGCAGACAAAAAGATTAAAGAACCCTGATATTTTCTAGTTAAATGAAGTACCATCACAAATTTCAGCATATATAAGCATTCAGCAACCAGAGAGTCATTTAACAATCAGGAAGCCAAAATAACCTAAATACAATTGGCATACCAACAAAAGGCTGGGAAAGCTTCCTTTCCACATTCAGGCATAAATAATCATAAAGGAGGAAGACTGAGACACAATCTTAAAGTTAAGTTGTCCAAGCTTCCTACTCTTCTTGCAAATCAAGTTTTTTGGTTGACATATTACTAACAATGTATTGTGCCTGTCAAGATGACAATAGGGACTGGAGAGCTGGTAAGATGGCAATTACCTCTGTTACATTCCTGCTCCCCTCTTGTGCTCTGTATCAATGACTACAATGTCACTGTCTGACAGTGACTGTGTTCCAGTCTAGGGACCTTATCCCACGCTGCTCTCAAAGTGGCAAGAAAGTGGCAAGAAAGCAACATAAGCATGATTCCACTATTATAGCGATAGCAACCCCCAGAGATGGAAATGGCCAGCCCACGGCGCTAGCGCTTTCATAGCGCTAAGAATCAGCTCGCGCAATTGCAATGCCTGGTGAGACCAGGCATTCAAAAGAACGTGAATGTTGCTGCATTCCGAGTGGATTCTTAGCGGATTCTTAGCAGCGTCGTGGGATCAGTCGAAAAAATTTAGCGCTATAGCGCCGGATTCTTAGCGGTTTCTTTGCGACGTCGTGGGATCAGCTGGAAAGATTTAGCGCTATAGCGCTGGATTCTTGGTGGATTCTTAGCGACGTCGTGGGATCAGTCAGAAACATTTAGCGCTATAGCGCCGGATTCTTGGTGGATTCTTGCTGCTTTTGGCCCCGTGGGATAACGTCCTAGGTGGACATTTGGCAGACTGAGCATCCTCTGGTTCAGTTGTGAGTTATTTTCATTCTCTGGGCACTCAAAATATGTAGATCTATCCAATCATTTATGATGTCACTAAAGTGACAAGAACCTCCATTACATATCATGGGAACACCCATCTATATTTAATCTGTTTGTCAGAAACATAGTAAACATTGTAAACATGTTTCATGCAGTGTGAGCATTTTTCATTTGCAAACTGTCTCCACAGATAGATTGTGGAATTTAAGACCTTTGCAATCAATGTAATTTAAATTGTTTAAAGCCTTTGTGATTTGAGTATTGGGAGGGTATCTTGCATGCAGGACTAGCACATTTTGATCAAAGTCAGGACAATCTGTGTCCCCAGAACACGACACTCACCCTATGTCCTTATCTGAGAGAGGCAGATTTCAGAAAAGAACCTGGAGTAATGGATTTAAACTACAGGAAATGAGATTCCACCTCAACATTAGGAGGAACTTCCTGACAGTAAGAACTGTTCAACAGTGGAACACACTCCCTCAGTGTGGTGGAGTCTCCATTTTTGGAGGTTTTTAAACAGAGTCTGGATGGCGATCTGTCGGGGGAGGGGGGTTGATTGTATGTTCCTGCATGGCAGGGACTGGACTGGATAGCCCTTATGGTTTTTTCCAACTCTATGATTCTATGATTTATTAATGGAATAAGCAGTGTAATCTTATCACTATGTTCATTTTCCAGGATACCTCTAAAATGGTTGTTTCAGCCTGTTTCCTGTTGTCTAAATAATCAACTATCCTTTGAATTAGACGTAAGTTCTTGGAGAGTCTTCATATTCTTTTCATTCATTATTCTCAACTTTATTGCTTCATTTACATTACTTTTATGGTAGTTAATTCTGTAGTCCCTGTAGTTAGTTTCATATTAATCAGAGCTAGCATTGTATATTAGTTGTCCTGTAATCAACATGAAATAATCAGAAATCAAAAATACCTCTTGTCCCAAGCTTTTTGGATAAGGGAGACTTAACTTGACCAGTATTATACTGAGGTGTAACTGGTGATGTAGGTATTACAGGTTATTGCCATTATTACATTAAATCTGTGTTTCTAAATTCAAAAGACTTCCTCAGAGCTGCATTTCAAACTAAATTAACTCAAACTAAATTAAATTTCAAACTAAATTAACTCACGACCTATACATATATTGCCAATATGGATCAAAGGCATTAAAATCAATCAAGTAACAAGCACAGGAGATTTAAGTAATCTAAATTACTTATTTGTATCTTTGTTCTAAATCAGTGGTGGGCAAAGTTCAGCCTGTAGACCACTACAAATCCTATGACCTTCCTCTTGACATCACTTTCACCTCTACTAGTGGCATAAATATGCTGGTAGAGCCAACAGTCCTTGAACTTAAAAGTTGTATCCTACTTCTTTTAAACTGAGATTAAAAGAAGACCTTAACAAATTAATATACAATAAAAACCAATAAAATATTATATACTTTAATGGTGGGACAAAATAAGCTGCTTTATTTATTTATGTCTATGATGCTTTATTTATATATTTCAGCTGGTTTATTTCCTTTCTCCTAGAAAGGAACCCAAGGTGGGGACCCTAACTGCCCCACTTTGAAAGTGGGGCAGTTAGACAATGCACATGGTGAAAGCGGCTGTGAAATGAAACAAAGCCATGCTCCAGGGCTAAAAACTGGAGCAAAAAGAAGCTATGATATTCCAACTCAAGGTGGAAAATGCGCATCTTTGTGTCGGCATATAAATGGCCTGGCGCTAGTGTGGGACTGCAGCAAAGCAAAAACACGTTAGCTCAGGGGTAGGCAACCTTTCCCCTTTAAGGGCCGAGGGACTTCAGCTCCCAGAAGCCTCAGCCATGTTGGCCAATAGACCCATGTTGGCCAATAGCTCCTGGGATTCTGGGAGCTGAAGTCCCTTGGCCCTTAAAAGGGAAAGGTTGCCTACCCCTGCGTTAGCTAATAATTACAACATACACAAACCAAATAGTCAAACAGGGGAGCATGGGGTGAAGGGGAGGTGATGGGTGTATGTACTGAGGGGCTCCATGATTGTGCTTTGCTACTGGACACAGCAATGCACTGATGCACTGTACAGGCAGTGTATCGCAGGTGCGAATATGTGGCCAAACATATGGGTGGGCATCCAATGGTATGGCACCTAGGCAGGAAGAGGGAGGTAATTGGAGGTCACTGGTGGTGTGTTTGTGCGATGGTGCACATGCATGTTGGGCAGGTGGCAAAATAGATATAATTCATGCCACGTGAAGACAAACCATGGGTGTTTGGGCCACCTTTGGTGCAGGTGGTACAGACAATGGGGTTTCGAGCCGCTTTCAGATAATGCAGAATGAAGCCGCTTTCTCCTGCCCATCTGCTCCAGCACAGTGACTGACTTGGGGTGTATCTGCACAGCAGAATTAAAGCAGTTTGACACTACTTTAACTGGCAAGACTCTATCATACAGAATCCTGGAATTTGTAGTTTGGTGAAGTATTCAGCTTGTTGTGTCAAAGAGCTCTAGTGCCTTACCAAACTAGAAATCCCAGAATTCTGTAGGCAAAATTATGGCAGTAAAAGTGTTGTCAACTTGCTTTAAATGTGGCTACACTCAAGGTAACATCACTCCTATGAAAGTAATCATCTTCAAGTGGAAGATCCCCTTGCCTACTTGCTTTCCAGACATGGGCTTATTTAACAGCAATGACTAACACAGCTAACAATTAGCTATGTTGGTTTGGTTGATGGGATTTGCAATCCAACAGTATCTGAAAGACCTCACATTCTCTGGTGTAGTCTAAACAATTGAATTTGACTGCATCAGTGTTCCTAAAATGAACTTGTATTAATTGAAGCAAGCAAACAAAATTATTATTTTGCCTGAAATCTGTTCAGTATGTCAAATATATAGAAAGCAACATAATGCAACATAAAAACATATTCTCTTCATCATCTCTAAAGAATTTATAGAAGGCATTTTCCATGCTGTAATTCATTTATATTTAACCAATCTGTTTAGACATGTAGCAGTTCAAAAGAAATTACCTCTCAATAAAGTGCATTTCCCAAAGGTCATTTTATTAGTGACACGGATAATTGGCATCGCTGCAGTCCAACAAACTGGAGTGTTGTGCAATGAGAGGTGGCAAGAACAGCACATATTGAATTTTTTAAATGGAAAAATCCCTTAATTCATGAAAGAAATAGTGTTTATTTGTTTAATAAGTTGAAGAACAATTGCAAATCCAATGGTCAAACACTGATTTTAAGTCATGTTCTGAAAAAAATGTACAGTATATTAAAGAAAACTTCCCAAAAGAGTGAGAAGAGAGATTATAAATTAAAACTTAATGTTTTCATGCAGATGAATGAAAGCTATACTTTTATTCTATTGTCAAACAGTCTAATCATCTTGAATAAAAGGTAGGAACTATAACAGTTACTTTTACCTTTGCCAAATCTAATTAAACAAGTTAATGAATCAACTAATTCATTTTTTAAAGAAAGTTTAAAATGCTATTTTCAAGATAGTACCTTTAAGGAAAAATCAATGGAAGTATGCACATATCAAAATATTTATAATTTTGCAATATATTTGTGGACTGGGAAAATACAGCTAACTGTGTACAGAGAACTAAAATAATTATGTTTAGTATGCCTCCAAAAGCTCAATAGAATCAGATTCAAACCAAGTACAAATTCCTCTATAGAAACATATTGCTCACTAAAGGATTTGACACGAAGGAACATTAGGTTTATGCTTTCCCTTCAAAAAGAACATCAACCATTCAGCTTTGTAACATATTGTACACATTATCAAAAAATGTTGGTGCAATTATCCAAAGACATTAATGAGAAGTACTATACAGGCTACAGACATTTAGTTTGGCTGAATGCCAAATACCCCAGCGATTAGCAAAGCGAGGTTTGGGGGGGGGGTTCCCCTGTTACAGAACTACAGAAAGACTGACCCCATGGGAAAAACTATTAACCCTTTCCTGAAGTTTCATGATAGCAGGATAGGCGGTCATAAACAGGCTTTAGCAGAAAAGAGATACATGTTTTGAAAACATGAGACAAAACAAATACACTATGATCTTGTTATGGCAACAGAAGTGACAACTAATATGAAATGAAGGATGCTTTTGGATATAATTGACACTTTTTTTTTCAGATGCCCAAGCTTCCAATTAAGAATTAAATTAAAAAAAAACCTATCTGAGGGGCTTTGCAGACCGTGCAAAGTGCCATCTTGGAGCCAGGGAAAGGGAGGGGCAGCCGGACGCTGGACACCCCAACCCCTTCCCGAGGACGTCATTTGAGCGTCTGCTGTTGCACACGCCGAGCACTCTGATGACGTCCTCCCGGCCCAGCCTCTGCACGGGCTGAGCTGGGAGAGACACGGAAGAGCCGTGCAACACTATTTTAATGCTCGTTTCCCGGGCTCCAAAAAGGCGGATTGAGGCCGAGGTGTAGGGCAGCCTGTGCCCCAAACTTCCACTTCCCAGGGCAGCCCACAGCCGCCTGTCTGCAAAGGCCCTGACTTGCTTGCAAGTAAACCTGGCTGTACAAAGTACTCACTCACTGCTCTCTTGAAGATCAGAAAGTCATTTCTCTCAGTGTATTCAGGACACATTTCAAATGGTGTTTTGTAGTTATTTTAAAAAATGACAATGATGATTTTTCTTCTTTTTCTAAAGGTAGACAGCTCATATACGGTATGCATGGCAGAATGCACAAAACACATCTGAACACATTGGCCTGAAACACATGGCCAAATAAAGTGGCTTCTGGCTGCTTTGGGGGTATGGCATTTATATGATGCATGCCTCCAAAGTGTCCAGAAGCTGCACTGAGGCCACACTCTGATCCAAAGAATCGGATTAAAAAGGAGTTGATTAAAACTGACTCCTGGCCGGCGTGGCTTGGGACCTGTAGTGCGGCACATTTTGGGAATGGGTCATGCAGTCACCGCAGTCCTGGCCCAATTTATTGGTTGTCTGCTTCACCCCTAAGCTAAACTCATAGGGAAGATAAGACCACTGATTCCTGCAATGGGCATGGGCAGCGGGGACACCGGTACTGTTAACAATTGTTGATGATATAAAGACATTTCATTTGAAAGCTGCAATGTCAGTCACCTTTAAGAATCTGTATGGCAGCTATTGGTGTGTATCACTTGAACATTATGAAAACAATGCAGATGTTTCCTGTGTTATAACAGAATAATAATAATAATAATAATAATATTTATTTATAACCCGCCCCTCTGCGTGGCAATCGGGGCGGGGAACAACCAGTATAAAACAGAACAAGGTTAAAAATCAAACCCTCAACCCATAATCCCACCTTCCCATCCCCTTAAAATAGAATTAAACAACAACACGATTAAAAATGCCACATTAGAAGGCCAAATATAAACATATACTAACAAGAAAATAGAATCAGCAGCATCAGTTTAAAAACTCATCTCCCAGCTGAAGGTTGTTCCGGGAAGGCCTGCCGGAAGAGATCCGTCTTTACTGCTTTCTTAAAAGCAGCAAGAGTGGTAATAAGACGGATCTCATCCGGCAGGCCATTCCAAAGTCTGGGAGCGGCTGCGGAGAAGGCCCTCTGGGAGGTCTGGGACAGCCTAGTTCTAATCGGCTGTCCCAGAATGAAGATGCTTTAGCACAGTGCCCATTAAAATTATAAATGAATCCTGTTAGCTGCAAAACAATGTAATTTTAACTTCTGACATAGTTTTCTAATATTGGGTTACATGAAACTATAGTTGTAAATGTTATTATGCCACCAAACTTTTGTATGCTCAACTGAACTGAGAATATTAGGAGTATTACAGTAGTTAAGAACATTACAAAGAAAAAAATCATATAGGATACAGCTAAGAAATAGTTCCTCAGATAAAACACTGTTTAATTCTATTCTAATCCATTTAAAACTGAAGTGATTTTATTGTGCTTTTTTTAAAAAAAAAATCTCTTTACCAGCTTTTAAAAAACCTACCAAGCATTTCTTTTCCTTTATCACAATGCTGTCATTACACTAAATGCAATTAAGTCAACAAATTCTCAATGCCAAATAAAAACAAAAGGAACAATTGCATACACATTGTCTGGAATTTTCTCTTATCTCACTTCCTCAGATATAAAACATGTTTTTCACTAATACATATAGTAATGGAATGACCTATGTGCATATTTCAAGTACCTTACACAAAAACATTGGCTATAAGCAACAGGATGTAAAGTTTCCTTTCCCACAAGGACGTGCATTCTCAGGACTAGACATTTTAAAAACTATGGCAGAAGCCAAACAAGAATGTCATTTACAACTACCTTTTGTATCTTTGTGATAGGTAAGCAAGTTGTTTAATGCAAATTCTGTTATAGAGGAATATTTCTCCAAAAGTATTTTGTGTGTGCACATGGGAATTCTGACACAATCCAGAGGAACCTCTGCATCACAAATATAGATGCCCATACACAACTGCAACTTGCTTTGATATGTTCACTGCTGTAGCTTAAAGTGCCATGGAAAGCACTTGGTATTAATTGCCCTGAATTCAGTTTTGACTTATGGTGAGCCTATGAAAGAGAGACCTCCAAGAGCCACAATCACCAACAGGTCCTGCAAACTCAGGGCTGTGGCTTCCTTGATTGAGTTTATCCACCAGAAATGCAGTTTTCCTCTATTTCTATTGCCTCCCATATTACCAAGAATTGGGGTAAAACAGACTGCCCCGAAGGGGCGGCTTCAAGCTGCCCCACCAAAGCTGGATTGGGGCCATGGCAAGCATATGCTGTGGCCCCAATCCACCTTGAAGCTGGCCAAAAAAGGAGCAGCAAAGATCCACTCCTTTTTCAGCCAGCAAAAAGCTGGCTTTTCATGCCCTTCAGTGGCTTGAAGCCAACTGCAAGGCATTCCAGCAGCATACGGCATATAAACACTACGCCACTGGAGCATCTTGAAGCCACCCACGTCTAAACAGATGGGCAGCTTCAAGATGTCTTGGGAACATGCGGCGTCTAAACACCACGCCCACAAGCCATCAGGAAGATGGCTTTTAGAGCCGGTCTATTCTGGCTCATTATCAGCTTTTAAAATGAGTCATGTGAGCTTCCGATATAGTTAAAGTAGGATAGTCTTTGTTTGGTCATTTTAGCTTCTAAGAAGACCTGCTCTTCTTTTGTCTTTTTGGCAATCCATGGTTTCTAGGGGAAAAACCTTTCCACAAACCCAGATGCTAACTCTGCCCACATATCTACTTGAGAAATATCATCACAAGACTTAGTAGATTACCACACTACACTCATATAGTTCTGCTATTCCACTTTTACTGCTCTGGCTGCTTCCTGTTGTATTCTGAGGTTTGTAGTTCAGTGAGGCCTAAGAGCTCTCTGGCTGAGAAGTCTAAATGCCCCTCCTTAAACTGCAAATCCAAGAATTCAACAGGAGGCAGCCAGAACAGTAAAAGTGGAATAGCAGCACCATAGGAGTGTAATGCGGTAACCTCCTTAATAACATTACCCACTATTTTCACATAGCTCATCCTCTAATGTGATATATGCCATTCTCTCTCAATAATGCTCTTCAGCACTCTGCACTGGGCAAACAGGCTAGTCTCTGCACCAGGTGACAATTGGACATAAATCAGACATTAGGAATGACAATACATAAACAGTAGTGCGGAACACTTCAATCTTCCCTAACATTCCATCACAACCCTCAGAAGAACAATCATTGGACAAAATACTTCAAAGGCATACCGGAAAGAGAATCAGCAGAATTCAGATAAATCACAAACTCTAGTCCACTGACAGTGGGTTGAACAGAGACAGTGGTTTCCTTACACACTAGAGATACTGTAACACTAGTTAACACCCCTGCCTCATCTGGACTTTCTTGCCTATTTTATCACAACTCCTTTATCTTTCCCCTCAACTTTGTATTGCAATGATCACAGTTAAAACTGAACTTGTCATCTCATCATCATACTCACAAATGTTGCATTTCTATTACCCACATATTCACATCTGCTAATTCATGGGCATAAATGTCTGTCCATAGACACTTCACTCCATACATCTGATGAACTAAACTCAGTCTATAAAAGCTTATGCTACAAACTTCTGTCTCTCAATTCCAAACGTGCTACAATATCCCTTTGCTTCTAGGGAGAGTTGAGGGTTGATTTGCTCCATTCATTTGACTTTCTGGCAGTCCATGGTACCCCAGTACCACATTTCAAATGAGTTCTCTTCCTGTCAGCTTTCACAACCATATATAGAAATCAGACTTATGATGGCATGGATGATTCTGACTTTGGCATTCATTTATAAAGCTAAACACTTGAGGAATTTATCTAGTTCTTTCATGGCTGCCCTTCCAAATCCAAGTCAGATTTCTTGACTGCAGTCTCCAATTTAATGGCTGAGCCAAGGTTTAGGAATTTTTTTCACTTTTTCAGTGTCTTCATTGACTACTTTAAAGTTATGTAAATCATCAGTGGTCATTATTTTTATTTTCTTAATGTTCAACTGTAAGCTTTTCTCCCTTGACTGTCTTCAATAGTTTTTCCAAGACTTTCCTATTTTCTGCTAGTAGTATGTTCTCATCTGAGTACCTGAAACTGTTGATGTTCCTTCTTCCAATTTTGATGCCTCGTTCCTCCAAGTCTAATCTTGCTTTATGTTCAGTGTACAAATGTATAATGTATAATATGTTCAGAGTACAAAATAACCTTAACAGATTTAGAGAACTGGGCCAGAATAAATAAAATGAATTTCAACAAGGAGAAATGCAAGGTACTACATTTAGAAAAAATGACATGCACAGATATAGGATGGGTGACACATGGCCTGAAAACAGTACCTGTAAAAGGGATCTAGGAGTCTTAGGGGGGATGCAGACAGGTGGCCATGGAGGATTGGGGCCGAGTCTGCCCCATGCACCAAATTTGGAAACTTCAGTTAGTTTAAAACACAGCAGCCAGATTGATTACTGATCTTAAAATCATTTCACTGCCTGCCAATTAGTTTCTGGGCAATGTACAAAATTGGTTATTACATTTGTTTGCAAAGTTTGGGTCCAGGTTACCTATAGGCCTCTCATTTAATCTTATGTGCCCCATGTGCTCAGGTTCTCTGGTGGACATTTACTCCGATCAGCCAGGACTAGGTAGGCAACTGTCAGCCAAAGGACTTTCTCCTCAGCAGTCTCTAGACTGTGGAACGAGCTGCTGGAAGACATTCGACAGCTGAATATGCTGTCTGAATTTAAACAACATTGAAGACCTGTCACTTCCGGCAGGCTTATCCAGATAATTTTAAATTGTGAATTAAGACACTGGATTTTAAATGTAGACTGTTTTAAAATGTGTATGTCTTATTTGTCCTTTTAAAATGTTGCAAGTTTTAACTGATGTTGTTAATTGTTGATTTGTTGTTGTTCCCCAGCAATGTTGTTGTTGTTATTGCCACTCTATTCTGTTTTGCTCAGGCCTTACCTGAAATACTGGATCCAGTTCTGGGCACCACAATTCAAATGGGGCAAGCTGGAACATGTCCAGGGGAGGGCAACCAAAATGGTGAAAGGTCTGGAAACCATGATCTATTAGGAGCGGCTTAGGGAGCTGGGTATGTTTAGCCTGGGGAAGAGAAGGTTAAGAAGTGACATGACAGCCATGTTTAAATATTTCAAGGGGTATCACATTGAAGATGGAGCACTAGTATGTGTGTGCGTTTCAGACACAAAAACATTAAAATACTCATGAATTATTATAATACTCATGGCTATTCTAAATAAAAAATGACTTGGAGGCACAAAACAACAACAACAATTATCATAACTAAACAAAATTAAACAAATAGTCAAATCACATTTATGTGAGTTGTAGGTTTCAGTTGATGATGGTCATAACTTCCATCATAACAGAAGGCTGTTGGAGAAGCTCCACTGTGGCAGTATAGCGCAATCTTGCTCATTTCATAATAAACTGCCCATTCAGGATGTGCAGTTTATCTAAGAAAAGCTTCAAAACTGTCAGTAAAGTTAGATTAGTTTATGGGCTACAATTTTCAGAATCGCACAATATCCATGGATTTTGGGAGATATAATCCAAAAGTAACTTTATTTTATTGCTGTTATTTATTCATTTACAAGCCTTGTTATATGTTCTGTTGAAACATGTTCTGCTTCAACTCAGAGCTCAGACTGTTTCTATCAGTTATTCTGGAGGCATAATGGAATAGTGCTGAATAACTATAAAGTAATGCTTGACTCCAGCAAGAATGGTAGCCTCTTCAAATGGAAACAACACACCCCAAAAGAACTTTAGAACCCATCAGTACAAGACATGCACTCAATTAGCATAAGAGTGGGAAATTATTTCCAGGAAAGAGCAGAAGAAGGCAAATACAAAGAACACAGACCTGCTAGACAACTTGCAAAGGGAGGAAAGGCAGCGGCCACAACTCACACTTTCATCAATATCCAGTTTCAGCATTTCTGAGAGATACTTTTTTGGATCTTCTTGTGAAGAACGCTGCCAGCTAGATAGATACACATCTGTCAATGAGACAGAAGTTCTTTCTGTAAAAAAGTCTGGAGGACCCAATCCCAGCTTTCTTCTTCACAGCCTCCCACCAATCCCAAGGGACAAGAAAATGAAAGACCCCCCCCCCAAAAAAAGACTAACAATCCCGCCTTTATATTAACTTCTTCACCGGATTTGCATGAGTCTTTTCCACTCTCTCTAAGCTCAGCTTTAAAGGTTCCCTCCCCCGAGCCCAGCTCACCTGGACCCAGTCTATCAGATCCTGCACTGGCTACTCTATAGCAGTGATTCCCAAACTTTGGTCCTCCAGATGTTTTGAACTTCAGCTCCCAGAATTTCTTACTGTTGGCAAAGATGGCTGGGGCTTCTGGGAGTTGAAATCTAAAACACCCAGAGGAACAAAGTTTGGGAATCACTGGGCTAGAGAGATATCTGGGAAGCTTTGCAAAGAAGCCTCATAGTTGGACACGAACATTTCTTAAGGCTAAACTTCCATCTTCAAGAGTAGTTTTCCCTACCCAGCCTCTTCTCCCTAGTAAATCTATGTCCCTCCCTCCCCACATACCGTGTCACTCCACCCAATCTAGGACAGCCTCCTTTACCAGGGCATGTGCTACATTTCAATCTTCTGTCCAGGAGGAATTCCAAAATGTCCTCCATTTTGAGCATGACTAAAAAAATGCATTGAGTAACACTGGGTAATTTGTCTACATGGCACCTTGTTCTCACTGCAAATAGATGGATAAGATGGATCCTTCTAAAGTTCTTTTTTCTTAGGAGCAGCAACAGACAAGCCCCTGTGTTTGCTTCTCAGAGGGGAAAAGGACAGCAAATGTGTTATGCAATGGGCTGCTTGAGGACACAATGCAAATGTTGAAAGTTCCCCCCCCCCTTAATTGGAAGAATGAATAGGAAAATGAAAGAAATAATTTGAATGTGGTTTCAGTCAAGGGTTTGTTGCTAGTAAAGTACAGTTTTAAGCATTTTTCTTGCTCAGAGTTCTAGAAGCATACTGTAAACCAACAAGGCATTTTAATGAAGATAAGTTCATTCAAAAATATGGTAAAGTACATAACAAAATACAGTGTATGTAATATAGCTGCAATAAACCATATAAAATAAACTGATATTTATATCAGTGTTTTTAACTTTTATTTGGTAATGTCCTAAATTTTTCTTGAATGGCCTAAATTTTGCAGTGCTCTGAGATTATGACATCTGGTCACCCTGGCCATCTGCCCTCCCCCATAGTCTTAGAAAGCAAGCGTCCCCATCATCTTTGAGCACAGTGGGGATCTAGGACAAACTCAGAAACTCTTATCTTTCCCAGAAGGAAAAAAAGCAGCAGTGGTGGCAGGGTAGCCTGGAAAGGACTTGTGAGAGAGGAGAAAGAGGGCAGCTCTACAATCTTCACTTTCAATTGACCTTATAAAGGAGAAACCTTTTATGAGAGATGGGGAAGAAGGTGTTTCCTTGCAGTCTCTTCTAAACTCTTGGGGGGCTGTGAAGTCGAAGGCTTTCATGGCCAGAATCCATAGTTTTTTGTGGGGTTTTTTAGACTGTGTGGCCATGTTCTAGAAGAGTTTCTTTCTGACGTTTCGCCAGCATCTGTGGCAGCCACATCCGAGAAATGTATGCCCCAAAATTGACCCTAAAATCCTGGGTGGTGCAATGGTTAAATGCCACTCACTCAGAAACTATAAGGTTGAGAGTTTAATATCAGCCAGGTGACTCAGGCTTGACTCTGGATTATATCCTTCCGAGGTTGCTAAAATGAGTACTGAGCTTGTTGGGATCAATTAGCTTACACATTGTAAATCACTTAGGGAGTGCTTAAGTGCATTGGTAAGTGGTATAGAAATGTACTTGCTATTGCTATTGTTATTATAGATGGGTCAGTATACTAGTACTGCTTAGAAAGATCCTAAAACAAGCAAGCCTGATGCCTCACTCTCCGTTTAACACCAGTTCCTTCCCTCCCCAGTCCAATTTGTGAGCCTTCTTTTCCCATGGAAGAAACTCCCCATTTACCACCACTTGCTTCTCTGCCCAGTCCAATTTACAAGCCTTCTTTTCCCATGGAAGAAACACCCCATTTACCACCACTTGCTTCTCTCCCCAGTCCGATTTACAAGCCTTCTTTTCCCATGGAAGAAACTCCCCATTTAACACCAGTTTCCCCCCTTCTCAATCCAATCTTAAAAGCTCTCCTCGAGCACCTAGGAATCGGTGTCAGGTGGTCGGGAGAGGTCTAGAGAAGTAGAGGGAGGGATGGAAGTTGTGCCTCCCCCTTTCCATCCTTCATTATAGCCCCCTAAATTTTACCCTCTATTTATCCATGGGTCATATCAAAATCCATGATTTTGACCCTGAAACCTTCCCTCGACTTATATTTGACGTCAACTTATACATGTGTATATATGGTAATTTATAAAATCCCTACCCAGGATCTCACAGTATGTATATACCCACTCTCTTCCATTCCAGTATTATCTGAAGATGCCAGCCACAGATGCTGGCAAAACGTATAAAGAAACTCTTCTAGAACATGGCCATACAGCCCGAAAAACTCACAAAAAAATCTTGGGGGGCTGTTTCAATTCTTCCTTTTCTGGTGTGTTCTCAAGAGAGGAGACACATTTGCAGAGATGACACTTGGGGTAAAATACAAATGAGTAAGTGCCAAGCATTTGAAGAGGTCCCTCCCAGTAACTAGATGTCATAACCACAAAGGAGGGCAAGGCACCACGAAATGCGTGAAGGTAATCAGCATATTCCCATCCATTCAGAAGAAAGAGACAAATACACAAATATATGGTTAAACTAAGGTCTATTTCATTAACTATTCAAACCTAATATGCAGCAAGACTGCAGAGTGGTGTCTCTCTCTGTGTGTACAATATAGTATGTGCATATCTACTTCTTCTTCTGTAGTCAAGGGTGAGCAATCCAGGCCTCAGAGCCAAGCCAATAAACTTAGATTGCTTCTAGCCAGCCTATTCCTATGAAGTCTTTAGATACTGGCCTCTCCTTCAAGGCCTGATCCTTAAGGGAGAAAACCAGTCAAGTCCTTCTCCACCCTGAGTGCCCAAACCAGAGAACTCTGGAGAACCTCCTTTCACCTCCTTTCATCAAAATGTGCCTGTGGGTGCTCAACAACTGCCCAAGGATACCCTTTCCTATACTCTCCTGCCAGGAAGTGATGGAATAAATGGAAGGAGGAGCAGGCCCACTCATTCTGCCTTCTCCCTTCCTGTGCGGTACTATTTTTCTTGTTCCTGAGACCTTCTGGGTCTGCACAGAGAATCAAAATGCCAAAACAAAACATAATAAAACAAATCAAAACACAAACACAAAATAAGAAACAGAAGTGGCCAGAAGTCCACTTCTAGGAGTTTCAAAAATTTTAAAATTAAAGCAGTAACACTGGAACCTACCGTATTTTTCGGCATATAAGACGCATTTTTTCTTCCCCAAA
>CM034703.1:37283649-37296910 GCA_020142125.1 Phrynosoma platyrhinos | reverse complement strand
GTCTTATATGCCGGAGCGTCTTATATGCCGAAAAATACGGTATTTCAAAGGTCACTAATGCTCCTGGACACTTCCAGGAAAAGAAATTCACTCTTTCTTTCTACTACAAAAAGGAAAGTTTATGGACCCTGCAGGGTTTGAGTGCCAGAAAATCTTTCTTATTACTGTGCTACTTTGTTTGAAATTGTATGTGAAAGCATAGGATAATTTGTAAGGCAAACAAATACAATAAATATAATAATATGTAACAATAACAAAAAGTTCAAAATCCAAGAAAACAGCAGCAGATAAAATTAAGCAAAAGAACAGAGTAAAAGTCATTTCGACTCACATGAAAACCTGGTGAGTTTTGAAAACATTTTCAAAAATTAGCTGCAGACCAATAAAGTGGAAGCAAAACAGGTCTTTCTAAGAAAGGTATATGACAGAATTGCAACTCAAATGGTGCTGTCCCACATCCAGTCAGTAACTTCAGAAGGCAACAACTGTGGAACAGGGTTTTTAAATGGAATTTATTTTATGATGTTCTTTTAACTTACATTTATAAGACACACTGATATATTTCACCTAGGGATAGGTTATAATTTTTAACAACCGATGTTGCCGTTGAATTAACCTGGTAAGTAGGTGCATGTGAGTGAAAATCAACACCTTCTTTCTAGGCCCTCACTGATTTAGGGGTGTGTAGAATAAAAACAGCATTTCAAAAGGCAAAAAAGCTAACTGGGAGCCTGCCTTACAATCAGTCAGTTGCATTGTTCTGCCAATTCTTAAGATACTAGACTTTTATCATTTCTACCACATTTTATGCTATTTCAAGCCTTCTGGGCAGCTTCAATAAGAATGCATTGCAACAGTCAAGTGTGAAGAACATAAAGGCACAAATGGCAATAGTTAGATCATTTGATGTGTTCAGTGTTCTCACAGACAGTGTTTTGTCCAAGACGAGTTTTATATAAGGTGTTTTTTATACAACAGACTTTTCTACAGAATGTGGATAGAGGCACACTGAGGATTGAAAGCAAGCAGAAATCTGAAGTTGTATAAACTCTCTGGATTTGTATCCTGACAATTATGATGGCAGTTAATATATACCACAGGTACCTCAAAGGTTGTTGAAACATGAAAACTGATCAACTGTGTGAAATTTTTCCATTGGTCACAGCATAATTAGCTGCCTTGGGTCCCACTTTGGAAAAAAGACAGCATGTAAATGAAGTAAATAAATAAAATATAAATAAACTAACTGAGTATCACACTCAGAACTAAAACAACCCACACAGAACTAGGGATTCAACAATACCTACATATACTGAAAGTATATATTTCAGAATTCTGTCCAAACCGAAGTACTTAGACATCGAAAGATGTTAGTAAGTAACAAGACAGCTTTTTAAAATGTTTATTGGAACTAAAATTCATACATATAAATTTTTAAAAATACATAATTCCATATATATTTTTCTGCATTCTATTACAACTTGGCTAAGTATATTTTATACCCACCTCAGTGCTTCCCTTCCCCAGAGCCATTTTCACCTTTATATTCCATCCAGAATCTCAATTTCTCCCGTGTAGGTAATTTTCCATCTTCTTTACACAATATTTTCTCAATGAATTCTTTCCAAATTCATCTTTTTTTCCCCATAATCCCTTTTTTTAACTTTAAATCTACATGTCAATGTATCATTAATCACTAATTTCCACACCTCTTTACACCACTCCTTTAACTGTACGGTTATTTTTGTTTTACCAAAATCTTGCTATAATTAATCTTGCTGCTGTAAGCAGATTTGTTATCAAATCTTTTTATTCTTTTTTCCATTTTTCTGAATTATATAATGATAACAATATTATATTTAGACTTCTACCTATGTTTATATTCATAATACTTTCTATTTTTATAATCACTTTTCCCAAAATTTTTGTACATATTTACAATGCCACAACATATGCATATATGACCCTACTTCTTGACAACCTCTCCAGCAATTTGTTGAATTATTCCTATCAATATTATGTACACTGACATTAAATACCATTTCCATATCAATTTATAGTAATTTTCTTTAATCCATATAGATAAATTCTTCAAATGTCTTTGTTCCCAAATTCTATCTCATTCCTTATCACATATTTTACATCCTAATTCTTCTTTCCATATTCCTCTCAAAGTATTCTCATTTGTTTTTCCTCCTTTATTTTCCATCAACATTGTATAAATCTTACTAATTGTTCCTTTCAAGTTTTCATTTTTCTCCATTTCTCGTCCTTTCTGTATTAATTGTTCAAATTGTGTGCACTTCTTTCTTTCTACATTCCTTCTTCTCCAGTTGCCCCCATAAATTTTTCCTTGATATTCTCTTTCTCTAACCTTAAATCCACCCAATTTTCTATTTTATCTATTTTCCTGTTCTTTAATTCCTTATAACATTCCTATCTGGTTCTTTGGAAATTCCCATTCCATTATTATTGGTGTTATTATTGAATCTTCAGTCATTAGTTCTTTTTTACATTTACTCCATATTTCGAATATGTTTTTCATAAATGGGTTTCCAATTATCTTAATATCTTTCTTAGCAAATTCCATCAAAAAAGTTCCATATTCTCACTTCAACTGTATCTAACTCTAACCATTCTAACTCTCCCATGCCTAACATACCTTCTATAATATATCTCAGTTAATTGGTCTCATACTATCTCTTATATTCAGATGGCCCAACCCTCCCTTTTTTTGTGATTTATACCAAAATTGTTTATTTAGTCTGGTTCTTTTCTCTCCATTACAATATTTGTCACCATTTATTCAATTCGGTTTCCAAAACTTTTAATGGTAGCAATCTAAATTTTAAAAAAAAAATTGTCTTGGTAACATTTTCATCTTAATTAATACTATTCTTCCAAACCACAATAATTGAATATTATTATATTCTACTATTTTTTCTTAACTTCTTTCCTTAATAGTTCCAAATTCTTTTCTTTCATTTCCTTTAAATCTTTTTTTATATTTATTCCTAAATATTTTATACTACTTTTTGTCGTATTTCTAAACTTCTGTCTTAAAAATTCGCATTCCTCTTCTTTTGTGTAATTAAATAACATCATTTCTATTTTTTCCAATTAATCTGTAACTCTGTCATCTCACCAAATACATTTAAATGTTCTTTTATTTTTCCCAATCTATCAATTAAATCTTTAATAGTTAACAATGTGTCATCAGCAAATAGGCTAATTTTATGTTTTGTTTTCAATCCTACTCCTTCTATTATCTTTTCTTATAACATTTGCTAGTATCTCTATCACCATTGCAAATAATATTGATGATAACAGGCATCCTTGTCTAGTACTTCTCATTACCTTTATTTCATTTGTTACCCCATCATTTACCATTACTATTGCTGAATTATTGAAATATAGTTAATCTATTAATCCCCTTACTTTATCCCCCACTCCAAATCTTTTCATACAGGTAATTATTTTTAATGTTGGCCATTCCACACATTCAAATGCTTTAAATATATCCAATGCCATGATCCCTGCTCTTAATTTTTTTTTGCCCTTATTACATGTATTTTATCCAATACTCTTCCTACTAGGCTTGACATTTGTCTTCCGTTCACAAATCCATATTGATCCTTTGCTTTATATTTATACATACATTTATTCACTCTATTTGCCATAATAGCTGATAAAATCTTCACATCTTGGTTTATTAATTATATTAGTCTATATGGATCAGTTAAATCTTTATTTACTTTTGGTAATAAAATTACTAATGATTGGCACCATGATACCAGTTTTTCTGTTACTTGTTTTCTGCCTCTCCAGAGACTAGGACCCGAAACAATGGATGCAAGCTGCAAGAAAAAAGATTCCACCTCAACATTAGGAGGAACTTCCTGACAGTAAGGGCAGTTCGACAGTGGAACACACTCCCTCAGAGAGTAGTGGAGTCTCCTTCCTTGGAGGTCTTTAAGCAGAGGCTGGATGGCCATCTGTCAGGGATGCTTTGATTGGGAGTTCCTGCATGGCAGGGGGTTGGACTGGATGGCCCTTGTGGTCTCTTCCAACTCTATGATTCTATTATTCTATGATTCAGTATCTTCTCCCCATTTATTATACCATTATATAATTCTAGCAATTTTGGGATTAACATCTTTTCCCAAACTTTATAATATTCTCGTCCCAATCCATCCATTCTTGGAACTTTCCCATTTTTCAGTTTTTTTAATTACCTCCTCTATCTTTACCTTCTTAATGGGTGTTCCAATAATTCTTTATCTTCTTCCTTTATTTTTATTTCCAAATTTTCTTCCACATACTTCACTATTTTTTCCACAGAATTATCGCCAGCTTGGTATAATTCCTTTAAAAAAATCTTCAAAGATTTCCATCATAATCTACATATTTTACCAGATTTGTCTCTATCCATATTTATCATATTTTCCATTTTCTTCTTTTGTGTGGACCTAGCCAGTATTTTTGAGTTTTTATTACTATATTAAAAAAAAATCTCTTCTCAAATAATTCAAATTTTCTTGTACTTCATCTATCTCCATTTTATCCAATTCCTCTCTTTTTGCTCTCAATTCTATATGTCTGTTTAGCTTTATTTACTATATATTTATTTTCCAATACCACTATATCAACTTCTGATTTCTTTTTTTAAAGATTGTGTTTCCTTTATATATATTCCTCTTGTAACTACCTTCATAGTATCCCATAATAACTCTTTTGACAAATCTTTATTGTTTATTTTCCATGTTTCTTGCCATTCCTTTCCAATTTTTTCTACAATTTCCTTATAATTCAATATCTTAGTATTTAATCTCTACCTTTTTACTTATTCATAATTTTTCATTACAACAATTTCTACAATGACCAAGGCATGGTCTGATACCCTGTTTCAGTATTCAAGATTTTATTTAATATATTTTTTGATATAAAAATGTAATTTATTCTTGTATATGTCTTGTGTACTGCAGAATAAAATGTATATTTTCTTTCATCCCCCTTTACTAATCTCCATACATCTTCCAATTCCCTTTTATTCATTATTTTATTTAAATTTGTTATATTACTATGTCTATCCTTTACTGATAGGTTAGATTTATCTTTTATCTTGTCCATCTGCATATTAAAGTCACCTGCAAGGACCACATATTGTTCTTGTATATTTTCCACTTTCTTTAATACTTTCTCATAAAATTCTTCCTGCTTTTCATTTGGAGTATATACATTTGCCAATACATATTTGTCCTCACCTAATTTCCCTTGTATTATTATATATCTTCCATCGTCATCTCTTAACAATTGTTTATTACAAAGTTACTTTTTTTTGCAATTATTATTGCTACACCCCTTGATTCGGAATTTCCATATGCTTTCTCATAAATCCTTGCCAAATTCAATTTCAATTCATTTACACCCTCCTTCTCTTGATATGTCTCTTGAGGAAATATAATATCTGTTGCGTCCTTCAATAATGCTTCAATTTTCCTTCGTTTGACCACCAAACCCAGGCATTTGGTGTTTAAAGTTGAAATGTTCAGTTTACACATGACATCACATAGTTCAATTCTATTTCTAATGGCTCCAACTGGTGCATCCCATTCCCATATCCCTTCCCTTATGCCTCCCTTTCCTTCCCTTACCCCATTTACCTCCCCACTCCCAACCACTAGGGCATTTTGCCCTAGCCACAGCCCCCAAGCCTGTCCATGTGGGGAGGGGTGACGAAGACACCCAAAAGGCCTGAACTTGCCCTTCCCCCAAGTGCTCATAAAAACAATAAACTTATCCTTTTAATTTGATTGTAGTAATTCTATCTTTCCTCTATGAGACTCCAACTCCACCAACTGCTCCCAATATTTCTTTTCCTCCAATTGCCCCAGCCACAGCTCATTCTCCAGCTCTTCCAGATGTTTCTCCACCTCTTAAGCTCCTGCTCTTCCAGATGTTTCTATGGATCCTCCAGCTGTTTTCACTGTTCCCTTTCCTTATATCTTTATTTTCATGGATTCACCTCTGGAGAAATAAAATTCCTCTTTTGGGAGTCTGCTTTTACTACAGTTTTTCATTTCCAATCATTTGGTTGGCTCCACCCCACAAGATGGCTTTTTAAGCCCCACATCTTATCCTTATCCACTTCTACTTAAGAAGTGGGTATTTTTCCAACAGCACCATCAATAGGAAAGGCTGATGCATACAGTTGCTGCTCTTTTGCATTGATTAAGTTTAAACAATCATAGTTCTCAAGGCCATTTCATCACACATGACAGTTTTACTGAACAACCATAACATCTTCTATAGATTTACCAGGAAAATAAGTTTGTTGTTTTTGCCGTTTGCAGTATTACGTACTCTCCTTAAGAGATGCTCTTATAGTCTGCCTGCTTCAACACAAGTTCAATTTGCATTCACCTGCCTTCTATTGAAGCAGCTTCAAATATACTTGTGTGACAGAGTCTATAAAGGTCCCCTTAGAATCCCAAGGTATACAAATCCCACTGTATAATATTATAATTTTGGGAGAAGTGGAAGGAGCTTAGAAGATCGCATGTATTTTATCACTTACCATATATACTCATGTATAAGTCGGCCTCAAGTATAAGTCGAGGGAAGGTTTCAGGGTCAAAATCATGGATTTTGATATGATCCATGGATAAATAGAGGGCAAAATTTAGGGGGCTATAATGAAGGATGGAAAGGGGGAGGCACAACTTCCATCCCTCCCTCTACTTTTCTAGACCTCTCCCGACCACCTGACACCGATTCCTAGGTGCTCGAGGAGAGCTTTTATGACTGGATTGAGAAGGGGGGAAACTGGTGTTAAATGGGGAGTTTCTTCCATGGGAAAAGAAGGCTTGTAAATCGGACTGGGAGAGAAGCAAGTGGCGCTAAATGGGGAGTTTCTTCCACAGGAAAAGAAGGCTTGTAAATTGGACTGGGGAGAGAAGCAAGTGGTGGTAAATGTGGAGTTTCTTCCATGGGAAAAGAAGGCTTGCAAATTGGACTGGGGAGGGAAGGAACTGGTGTTAAACGGAGAGTGAGGCATCAAGCTTGCTTGTTTTAGGACCTTTCTAAGCACTACTAGTGTACTGACCCGTCTATAAGAAGAATTGCAATAGCAAGTACATTTCTATACCGCTTATCAATGCACTTAAACACTCCCTAAGCGATTTACAATGTGTAAGTTAATTGCCCCCAACAAGCTGGATACTCATTTTAACAACTTTGGAAGGATGTAAGCCAGAGTAAGCCTGAGCCACCTGGCTGGTATTAAACTCTCAACCTTATAGTTTGTGAATGATTGGCTGCAGTTCAGGCATTTAGGGTCAATTTTGGGCCATAAATTTCTCGACTTATAGTTGAGCATATACGGTATATTTATACTGCCAGCCCATTTCACAGTATACAGCTATATGTGAGAAACACCTTGAAGCAACCCTCCACTTTTTTTCAGCAAAAGGAACCCTGTTTGGCTGGGCTGAGCCTCTGTGTTAACTGTCACATGGCTGCAATACTGTGGGAGGAGGTGGGCTAAGCATCTGAGCAATAGCACAATTGACAGCCAGGCAAGCAGCCTTTGCCATTCTCTCTCTCCCTCCTCTCTTTTGTGGTCAGAAACAGTCCAGTCCCCTATCAGAAACATTTCAGACCCCCACCACCACCACTCTTCTGTCTTCTTCATCAGGTGAGGAGAGCCTGAGATAGGAGAAGGGCAGGCAGATGGGCAGGTGGGTGGGGAGGGAGGGAGGGAAGAAAGAAAGAAAGAAAGAAAGAAAGAAAGAAAGAAAGAAAGAAAGAAAGAAAGAAGACTAGCAAGCAAGAAATGGGTCTGGACCCATCATCAGCATTGATTGTCAGCTAAGACTAATCTATTCAGAGTTAACCAGGGCATTTACACATGACACAACTCTCTACCACCCTATGTCCACCTCACCCTCCTCCTCTTCTCTGTCTCCTTTCTAGCATAGTCCCATACCTCCCTTTCCCTCCTTGACACCACAATACCTCTTCCCCACTCCAGCACCTCTGATGTACCTCAAATCTTCACTGGACCTCCACTGGACCTCAAATCCTTCCTCTCTGCCTCTTTTCTGCTTTCCAATTCATTTCAGATCCATTCTGAGGAGTATCATAGAATTACAGAATCTTAGAGCTGAAAGGCGCTGAAAGGGGAGCAGAGTTACTGACTTCCATGTGCACAAGTCTGTTTCTGGACAGTGTGTCCTAACCTCTACTTTGGGGAGCCGAGTTCAATCCACTCCAGCTTCAGAGGTGCTGGAGGGGGAGGGAAGGTTTTTCTTTTACTTCTTCTCACCATTTGTGCCTGGAGTGGCTGAATGGCAACATGCAGGCCCAGGCAGCTTTGGCTCCTGTTATATGGCCACTCCACTTTAGGGAGGAGATTGGGTGAGCAGCAAAGTGACAGCAGAGCAGTCACATGACAGGAGCTAAAGCAAAGGCAGACAGGCATGCTGGGTCCCCAAGTTGCTGTTCAATCTGTTCCTTGCAAATTGGTGAGAAAATTCAGAAGAAAAGTCCTTCCTCCCCCCATCAGCACCTCTGAGGGAATGTTTAACAGATGGTGTAATTGCTAATGGATCAGTGATACTATCATCAGTATTTTAAATCTTGAGTTAACTCAGGGGAGTCAGCAACAACAAAACATAATTAAAGAGGGTCCACTGTAAAGAAAAGGTGAAGAACCCCTCCTTTAAAGGATTTCAGACAATCAAATGTACTTTTTCTGGGGGGGCACCCCAAAAAAGTTTTCCTATGAGGAAAAAGCCCAAAATGAGACTAGGAGTGACATGGCATCAATGTGGGGTGTAAAAATGGCACCCACAACCCTCCAGAGCTCCAAAGCAGCTGAAAAGTGGCTGTTGTGGCCTTCTTGGTCCTGAGTATGTCCATCTTGTTTTATGTATTTCAAGTCACTCCTATTGTGGGAGTTATCATACTGGACTGGAACAAAAAAAATTCATCAGTACACAGAAACTGTATCCACCCTCCTCCCAAAAATTATACAAGTAGACAGAAAAAAATCAGAACATTGAAGGAGATATAGCACCTAGACAACTGGCTTGAGGTGTATTGTATGCCATATAAATAAGCCATATGCTCCAGCACTGTTTTTTAAAACCCTTGCTGTAGATCCACACCTATTCAACAAGAAGGGTCTATGAATTAGTCCATACCTTACTACACTCAAGTCATACTCCCTTGCACAATGAGAGAAAGACATAGGCATCCTTAAGCCTTCCAATTTATCAGCACAAACCCCATCTACCTTGCTTCTACATATAAAATTAACTGCTGACCAATAGGTCCTCCAGACAAGACACCTTATCTTTGGTGTAAATTCCTAAGTTGTCAATTATATTCTTATGAAGGGTTACAAACTTTTAAACAATGCTTAAAGAATATACAAGTAATTGTCAGACCAATGTGGAGATGATCCTTAATAAGATACCATTTGTAACATTCAGACATTGTGAAGTCAATATATTTACTCACGGGTTATCAGTATAAATTAATGACCATGTGCTTTATGGAACAACATTTTTCTTGTGGTAAACAGAATACACAGAATATAATGCAACACGAAAACAATACTAATCTAAATATTGGGCACACTGGGCATAAAGGACATGTTGAGATATTATTTTCTCCTCCCTTCCTTAGGTACACAGAAAATTAGTAGAATGCTGTTGTGTTATAGTTTTACAGAGCAAGTGTCTGACCTATACTGAAACACAGAAGTATATTTCACAATTAAATTGTATTTGCTTTGGTTAGGCATTATATCCACTCCAAATGGAATCACCTACTTCTTTTAAAGTCATGTTTTCAAGAAACATATTAATACTTCCAAAACAGTAAGATTAAAATAATCCCACTGATTTAAGGTACATGAATTCAAAAACAGACTATGAACTATTCTTGCATCCAATAGCTCTAATGAAAACAAAGGAAACTGTATTGTTTTTAAAAGTCTCCAGAGAATCTAAAAGGCCATTTTATCAAAATGCCTCAGATGACTTAAATTATCAAGCAGTGATGTTCTTTCAGATGATTCCGTATCTGAAAATTGCCACACTGCATACCATAGTTTGAAATCATCTTTCAGTAAAGGTTTGCATCTGTAAATCGTGAAGTTTAAAGACTTCCAACAGACTATAAAAGGAAAGAGGCTATGCTGACTATAATATAAACCTCTCTGTTCTACGATGAAACAATATGATTTTATAGGAAACACTGGAGATGAAGTTGAATCAAAGATGAATGACTTAAGGAGTATTGTTTCTTTAACAACAGAGCATAAAAAAGTTTGAAAGCACTACTACATTCATCTTCAATTGTGAAAAATATTTTCTTACATCAAAATAGTTCAAACAACTACTGAGTTGTGTGTTTAGTTCACTAACTTGGTAAAACTAATGGTTTAAAAAGAAAACTCATTGTGGTATTTCCAAGTCCAGACAACAAAAGACACGACATGCCTGAGCATACATCATAACACAGAGTGCTTAAATTGTAAGTGTTCTGACATTATTTCCTCAAAAATACATTCAAATACTCCCATAGTTTTGCTAATATTTCCAGAAAATTAGGTCCCACTAGTCCAGTTTTATCCTATTTTAACAGAAAACACTGAAAATCTAGATGTGGAATAAATCACACTGTGCTCTGTTCTTAAAACAAATACTACTGCTAGCTTATAAACTTGCAAGGAAAAAACCACAGTAACTTGAGTTTTTATTTAATACTGGGAACTATCACTATCAACAGCTACCCATATTTACTTAAATGCTTAAGGTTTCCATGCTTAAGATTCTTTCTGAAAATATCTTTATAAAAATCAGTCAATGTACTATTAGTATTCCTGATTAAATATCAAGCCTCTAGCCTAGTTTCATCCTACTGTTGTTTTTTATCCATCTTATTTGCTTTAGAGATTTTTATTTTGCCTTTCCCAGGGAAGGAAGAAGGCAGTTTTCTGACAAGGAACCCCTCCTCTGCTGAGCCACCTATCATGCTATACTTGGGAGAAAAGAATCAGCACTTTAAAATTGTCCCTGCATTTTTGCACAGTACCTGAATACAAACTAACTTTTACAACAACAATTCTTCACTGAAATAAACACAAATCATGAATTATGCATCTTACCTGAAGCCCTCGCCTCCTCAGAATGCTGGACTCATCCATTGCTTCCCTCATTCCTTCTATAACAATATAGCCATGCTGTACTATCTCAGACTTCAGCACACTTATTCAGATCCTAGCAGCTGCTGAACACTTACATCACAGTTTATCTGATTGGAGTGGAAGAGTCAGCTGACATTGGCCAGTTATTCACTCAGTAACTTCTGAGATCATGCCCGCTTGCCGTACTGTGTTACAAAGCAGCAAGTGGGATTCAAACACCTAGCACATGTATCCAGGCAGGAGTTGGTATTTGAGAGAGGAAATCCTGTGAGAGCACTCGTAAGCTCAGAAACAATAACCCCAGCATCCTGTGCTAACAGCAAACAGTTTTGAGCACGGACTTCAGGTCAAGCCTTTGAGAGGAAGCTGTAAGGTCAAAGTGTCTGAGTTAATCAGCAGTGACACCTAAAGTGAAGGCAAAAGCCGAGAGTAATTGTGAAAAACTGAAGCATAGCTGGTCACTGAAGCAACACAACAAGGTCTGGCTCTCATCGTTTTGGTGACATAAAAGAAAACAAAATGCAGAACATTAGCTGCACAGACACACTTCTAGTCACCACGGGCATCTATTCTAACAATCTGATTGGCAATTTGTTTAGCTTCTTAAGTATTTATTGACTATCAATACTGAACCATTTAAAATGTTAACATTCATAATATTAAGATTTGATAAAATACAATTATTAGTTAGACACTTGACCTATGTTCAGGAGATGAACTAGCAGACAGAAAAAGTATTTCTCTCATCATGCATAATTTCACACTCTATTTCCACTTGTTTACTCTCATCATTTTCATTTTATTCCAGTTCAAGATAGCAAGAAGATGAATATTTTTATTGCCTACCAATTGCCACAGCAAGAGTATGACACAGCAACACCTTAAAAGAATTTTTTCCTGCATTCAAATGTCTGTATTTCAAGAGAGAAGACACTGGGGACTAAATGTCAAAGAAGAAAAAGGGAACCAACATGCCCCGCAATCACAACCACATCATTTTGAGTTCATGATTTCTGTACAAATGAATTTAAAAAGAAAAGACAAACCATTTGATTTGCCTTATCAGTACAGCTGAGGTTAACCCAATTATTGATTTTTTTTTGAAGCTGTCATCAGGCTATTAGGCTTGATATCAATTGATTACACTGTGTCATTAAAAATTGCTTAGGGATTTAAGAGTCTATCCACCAAGTAAATCGATTGCATTTTATGCTTCAAAAATGGGCTCTGCATCTCCCTCTAGAACAAATTCTAGTGCACAGAAATTTAAATCTCCACTAACAGAAAATCCCTTCAAATATATTAATGAGTTGTCATGAGATCACTCTTCTGATAGCATTTCGAGAGCCACTTCACATATTACTTTCCTTATATAAGTATTAAAATACTGGTGGTGTGGGAGACATAAATCTTTATCAGGCATAGGGTGAAACATAGAGTAAAATCTAACTGACCAAACCCCTTTCGCCTCCCCCCTACATTCCCTTACGTGTAACCAAACTCTTTTCTAGAGGGTTAACAGTCCCAGACCCCTGAACAAAAGGTGCAAACATGAGGGGTTGCAAAGGGAGGGAGAATTGCTTTCTTCCCCCACTGTTGCTGACAGCTGCCTTCAAGTCAACTTCTGCTTATGACAGTCGTGTAACTGAGAGAACTCCAAGTCACTCTATCATCAGCAGGCCTCTCAAGTCTTGCAAACTCAGGACTATGGTTTCCCTGACTGAGTCTATCCATCTGGTATATGGTCTTCCTCTTTTCTTACTTCCCTCTACCTTACTAAGCATTATCATCTTTTCTAGTGAGTATGTCTTCTTATAATATGGCCAAAGTACAACGGCCTCAGTTTAGACATCTTGACTTCAAGGGAGAGTTCAATCCTGATTTGTTTTAAAGCAAAAGCAAAGCAGCTTCATTTATATACCGCTTCATACCACACTATGAAGTGTCTAAGCAGTTTACAACTGTAAGCTCATTACCCCCCAACAGCTCGGTACGCATTTTAGCAACCTCAGAAGGATGCAAGCCTGAGTCAAGCCTGAGCCC
>CM034703.1:37252328-37266225 GCA_020142125.1 Phrynosoma platyrhinos | reverse complement strand
TCTTATACGCCGGAAAATACAGTACCTAGTTTTCAGATGTATCACAAAGGCCATGTAAACTAAAGCTATTTTTGAATCCTAATACAAAATGTAATTATTTATGGCTTATTTATAGTTCTTATCTACCAGCACATATTCATTGCATGTGACAAAACCAAAAATTGGGTGCCAGTGAAACCTTTTATTCTCTTTTAGTATTCTCTATGTTCTGTTGAAATATTGATAACTTTTGTTCCTTAACGTCATGACAAATATTTGGACTAAAGAGTCCCACAAGCCACAATGATTATGCTAGCCTTATTAACTTTCATTTAAATGGCCTTTAAAAAACAACAACTTGGTTTGAACTATTTCTGTGTTATTTTTGAGTGCTTGGGAAATTGCAATATATTTCAGGAAATTAGGCCCAGGTCTTGGACACATTCATGAGTGCATTTACACAGTTAAGGCTTGTGCACTAGCTGTGACCATTCCTTGAGACATTTAGATCTGGCCACTATGGCACATGCCTTAGTTACATCCCATTTGGATTACTGTAGTGCGCTCTACATGGGGCTCTCTTTGAGGACCATTTGGAAATTTCAGCTGATCCAAAGAGCTACAGCCAGAATTTAACTGGAGCTGGCTACACAGAGTGCACAACTCCCCTGTTGCAACAGCTTCACTGGCTGCCTGTCTGTTTCCACATATAATTCAAAGTGTTGGCAATTATCTATAAGTCCTATGAATTCAGGTGCAGGTTATTTAAAAGCCACAAGTCTCCTGTATGAACCTGCCCATATTTTGAGATCTTCTGGGGAGGCTCTGCTCTCTGTCCCACAACTCTTACAAGTACACCTGATGGCATCATGGGAGAGGTGGCTGCCCCAGGCTCTGGAACTCAAATGTTATGATGGTTTAATTGCTTTTTTGTATGCTGTTAACTATTTTTGTTTTAACTGTTGTTAAAACACTGTTTTGTGAGCCACCCTTAGTCCTAAACTGGGGGAAAGGGTGGTAGTGGTGGTGCTGATGCTATGAACCATGTCTACATGTACCTTATTTTCCTGCGTATAAGACTACTTTTTAACCTGCAAAATCTGTGGTTAAAGTGGGGGGGGGGTCGTCTTATACGCCGGGTATAAGGGTAAGGAGGATAGAGGTGCTAAAACTCTATATTTTGGCTGGAAAAATGGGGGTTCTTCTTATACGCCGGAAAATACGGTAGTTCTAATCCCGTTTGTGAATCCACACCTGATATTCCTCATGATCCATGTCCTGAATATAAGCTATGCTTCTTTTTCAAATTTTTTGTGATAAAGAATAATTTTCCTGAACTGTTCAAAGGCTTCTAACACTATTTATTTGACTGAATCCTCCTTTGGTTATGTGCATTCCTAAATGACATCTATGGTTCTCTATGGTGGATGCTCTGTGGATATATGGTATATACTCGACTATAAGATAACCTCATGTATAAGTCAAGGGCAAGTTTGGGGGTCAAATTATGGATTTTGATATAACTTGTGGATAAGTTGAGGGTAAAACTTAGGGTCATGTAACAAAGGATTGTCAAGGATGAAGTTTACTGTCTTCATACAGAAATGTCTTATTCAGATACTTCTACGCCCAATTCCTCTTGACACTCCTTTGAGGGGAAGCATCACTGTCATTTTCCCACCCAAACATTCAAAAATCCCACAGGCAGCATCAGCGTGGAAAGAATAGAGGGGGTTGGAGCTTCTTTTGGGTGCTCCCAGGATAAACTAAGCTCTTACTTTTGCATCTCTACTCAGAGAAGGGGAAGAGTACAATGTAACATAAAGTACTTACATTGACCCGTGGATAAGTCAACCCAGCTTCTTGGGGTCAATTTTTAAAGAAAAAAATCTAGACTTATACATGAGTATATACAGTAACTCCTTTGCTGAAACAGTTTCACTGCTATCAGTCTGTTCCGAGGCACAATTTAAATGGCTGGTTTAACCTATAAGGCCCTGTATGGCTTAGGTCCAGACTATCTGGGAACCTGTATCTTCTCGTATGAGCCTGCTTGAGTTTTCTGATTTTTGAGTGAGGGCTTTCTCTCCATCCTACCACAAACGCCCCATTTTGGCTGGTTAAGACTTCTCAGTCCTATGCTTTAGAACCCCCTCTAAAGGCAGGTTCTAATCGCCCCCTCTCTGTTGTCTTTTCACCAGCAGGTAAAAGCCATCGTATTCAAACAGCCCTTCAGCTTTAACTGACCAGGATATAATGATATGCAAATTAAGTCTGCTGTTTTTTAGTATGTGTTTTAATTTAATGTTTTTAAAATAGTATATGGTTTAATGCTTTTTAAAAACTTTTGTATTCATATTGTCTTAGATGTTCCATTTTAATTTATATTGTAAGCTGCTCTGAGCCCCATTCAGGAGAAATGCTGGATATATATCAAATAAATAATATTTGCCGCAGGCACTTCTTTTCCTGCTCACATGACATCAATATCTCCACTTTGCCCTTCATGGATAGGATCAAGTGAGCATGTGTTAGGGTTACATCTCATGCAAACATTCTGAAAAGAATCATATTTCAAACACAAAATGGCATGGGAGAATTTTCTTTGTTTCTTTGCTTGGGATGAAAAAGCACCCCAATGATAAAATGTGATAGATGTGTTGGGAGAAATTTTGTCCTAGCCAGATTTGTCCACTAAAAAAAATGCACATAGCAAATATCTGAAATCTCAGGACAATTTCTGAAATAGCAACCTCATAAAATGCCTACACCAGTGGTTTGCAAATTGTGGGGCAGGACCCTTGGAGGAAAAGTTGCTCAAAGGGGGCAAAAGACTTGGAGGCCTTGAACCCTCCTCCCCCTTTTCGCCCCCAAACTGTTTTATTTGTAAAATGTATGCATGTGTTGATTTAAAAATTGTATTTAATTAAATAAAACTTCTAATTTGAACAATATTATTTCCTTATAAAATGTTAAAAATGAATATACATTAACGTCCAAATGAAAATATGCACACTAAACAAAATATTTTTATTCATATACTATGTTGATGTCCCCATACAGATGTAAAGGGGGTCACAAGGGTAAAATATTTGAGAACCACTAACCTACACTTTAGATCTAGTTCTATGTGATTTCTGCAAGAAAACACTAACCTGTCTTGATTACTAGGAAAAGAGTTAAATCAAATGTTCTAGATTGCTCATGGAGATGGATGGGTCGGTCTGTTTTGGTTTTCCCCCACAACCAAGATATAAGAAAAAGAGAAAATACAAAACAGGTAACTTGAAAGAAAAAAACTAAAAAAAACATATTTTATTGATATATGAGGGGGTATCGTAAAGTTTTAATTATCACCTTTACAAAAATTTCATAGAAAGTGTTTTGATTTGTAGTTGTGAACTTATCTCAACGTAGTCACTATCCAGATTTACAAATTTTCCCCAGCATTTCTTGACCCTCCGAATACTGTTATTGTAGAAGTCTGCAGATTGTGCCCTAAACCACTCTTCCACTTCATGAATGACGTTTTCTGTGTTGTCAATCAGCGACCTTGTAATGGATTTCTCATTTTTGAAAAAGTCACATGGTGATAATGACACTGAGAAAATTTCATTGGTAAATCATAATAACTTCAGGGTGATAATTATTACTTTACAATAATACCTCGTACCTCTCCATCTTACACTTTAGTCACTTCTGCACAATCTGTAACAAAAATAAAGGACACAATGAGCTGATTGTTTTTTCAACATCAAGCACTTAGGGACCAATGATGACACTGACAAAATTTCATCAATATACCATAATAACTTCTGGGTAATCGTTACTACTTTACAACACCCCTGCATAATCAGCCATAAGTTATATGCCTACATAATCAGAAGTCTATGTTTCTCCCTCAGAGAGGTAGTATGTGTACCTTTGTATCGTGTATGTCTGTACATTTTAATAAAATAGCTTAAAATAATAATAAACTGCCAGCTCATTCTCACATATAAATATCCTGAAATTTTCACACTTAAGTGTGCTAAAGTGGAGTGTTAATGTTAAGCCTATCTGTTTGGACTATACTATTAGTCACAAGTAGGGAGCACAGGTAACGAAAAATTGAAGACAAGGACCTCCAAACAGATGCAGGTTAGCTGACAAATGGCAAAGAACCCTCATTCCCTCAGTTTAAAGAAACTGGGGTGGAGAATCCAACTTGTTTCACCCTTATGACCATGTTATAACAAGCCTCCCACAGTTTGCACTTACTTCAAATTGGCAAACTGCAATTCATCAGCTACATTTCTGTGAAGACTGATAATTTTCTGTTTTGATTACAAGATTTTTGTTGTTGTTAACTGCCCTCAAGTTGATCTCGACCCATGTTGACCCTATGGCTGAGACATCTCTAAGACCCTCTGTCCTCCACTGCTCTGCTTAAATCCAGCAATCCCATACCCGTGATCTCCTTAATAGAGTCCATCCATCTGGCATGTGGCCTTCCTCTCTTCTTACTTCCCTCCACCTTTCCCAGCATTATTGTTTTTTTCCAAAGAGTCCTCCCTTCTCATGATGTGTCGGAAGTACGACAGCCTCAGTTTGGTCATCTTGGCTTCCAGGGAGGTTTCCGGCTTGATCTGCTCTAGGACCCATTTGTTTGTTGTTTTGGTTGTCCATGGGATCCTCAACAATATTCCCCAGTGCCACCTCTCAAATGCAATGATTTGATCCCAGGTATTGGAATTCTTTTACTATTTCTATTTCTTCATTGTCTAGATTGAACTTGTGAAGGTCCTTGGTGGTCACTATTTTTATTTTCTTCATGTTCAACATTAAACCTGCTTTTGCACTTTCTTCTCTGATATTCCTTAGTAGGTGTTCCAGGTCTGTGAGTTTTTCTTCTGGTGTCATCTGCATATCCTAGATTGTTGATATTCTTTCCTCCTATTTTCACTCCTTCTCCTTCTGTGTCCAAGCCTGTTTTTCTTACAATATGTTCTGTGTACAAGTTGAATAGATAGCGTGAAAGCATGAAACCTTGTCTGAGTCCTTTGCTATTTGAGAACCATTCTGTTTTTCTGTGTTCTCTTCTGACAGTAGCCTCTTGGCCTGAGTACAGATTCCTCATCAGGACTATCAGATGTGTTGGCACTCCCATGTGTTTTACAGCATTCCATAGCCTTTCATGATCTATGCCAGGAGTAGGCAAACTGTCCCCTTTAAGGGCCGAGGGACTTTATCTCCCAGAATCCCAGACTATTGGCCAATGTCCCAGACTTTTGGCCAACATGGCTGAGGCTTCTGGGAGCTGAAGTCCCTCGGCCCTTAAAGGAGACAGTTTGCCTACCCCTGATATGCAGTCAAAGGCTTTGCTATAGCTGATTTTATTTTGGAATTCCCTGGTGCACTCCACTAGCCATCGTATGTTTGCAGTGTGGTCCCTAGTGCCTCTTCCTTTCCTGAACCTATTTGGACCTCTGGGATTTCTCTCCCCATGTATGGTTCGAGTCTATGTTGCAGAATTTTGAGCAGAATTTTGCTTGCATGGGGGATCAATGCTATGCTCCTATAGTTGCTGCAGTTTCTTCTGTTTCCCTTTTTGTGGATGGGGATGTATATTGGTCGCTTCTAAACTGTTGGCCATCATTTTGTTTTCCATATCTGTTAACATATGTTGGTCAGCACTAAAGTTGACTCTGTCAATGTGGATTGCAGCAGTTCAGTTGGAATATTGTCTGTTCCTGGTGATTTGTTTTTCGCTATTTCTCTTATTGCACTATCCACCTCATTTTTAGAATTTGGGGTTCATCTTCATATGGCTTTTCATCCATGTGTCCTTCATTTTGTCATCTCTTTTATATAATTCTTCTGTGTATTGCATCTAATGTCTTTTTATTGCTTCCTGGTCTTGGATTATGTTATTTTTATTGTCCTAGAGCATTGTCCTATTGTCCTAGGTTTGAATTTTCTTTTGATTTCTCGGATCTTGTGAAATAGATCACTTGTTCTTCCCTTTTTGTTTTTGTCTTCTATTTATCTGCATTGGTTGTTGTAGTAATTTTCTTTGCGCACAAGCCATTGTATAGCTGCATTTATAATTCTTCATTTTGTTCCTCTCTCCCTTTTGTTTTTCCTCTCTTCTTTTCTTTATTGCTTGTAGTGTTTTTTCTGTCACCCATGTTTTTTCTCTTTCTTTTTGCTTATTGAAAGTTCCTCTGGTTCTTGTTCTATTATGCTTAGTAGTGTGAATCTGTTTCTTATGTTGTCAATAAATTCTGTTGAAATATTATTTAGATCATATTTTGGTATAATCACTGGTTTTGTTTTCTTCTTGAGTCTTACTCTTATTTTTGATATGAGTAATTCGTGATCTGTGCCACAGTCAGCGCTTAGTCTAGTCTTGGCCACCAGTATAGAGTTCCATCATCTTTTACTTCTCATTATATAATCTATTTGACTTTTGTGTTGACCATCTGATGATGTCCATGTGTGTAGCCTTCTTTCTGGTTGTATGAAAAATGGGTTTCCAATAAATAGGTTGTTGGCTTCACAAAATCTATGAGACGCTCACCTGCTTCATTTCTTCTGCCTAATCCAAATCTGCCTACTGTTTTTGATTCTTCTTTGTTTCCAACTTTTGCATTCTAATCCAATGATCAGCTTGACATCCTGTGTTAGTGTGCTATCAATTTCTTCCTGTACTCTTTCACAGACTCTATCAATTTCTTCTTGTTCTGCCTCTGTAGTTGGTGCATATACTTGAATTACGGTGATATTCATAGGTTTACCATGGAGCCTTACTGAAATGATTCAGTCTGATTTTGCATTGTATCCTCTGACTGCTTTTGCCACATTTTTCTTAGTATGAAAGCCACCCCATTTCTTCTTGTCTTTTCATTCCCTGAGTAAGGGAAGTAACACTGTGTAGTTATCTGATTCAAAATATCCCATTCCTGTCCATTTTAACTCACTCACCCCTAGTACTGCTATGTTCATGCATTACAAGATTACCAATCTCAAAACTGGAGCATGACATTAGAAAAGATGCGTATAGGAACAGAGGTATGAAGTTATTTAGTTACGATATTATAGCATGTACAAGCACACACACACACCTCTAATAAAATCTTTAATATCATAGTATTAAATAAATCATTGAATGTCAATTTCATTTCCAGTAATTCAAAGATTACATCGCTATGTTATTTTATTGTGCATTTTTCTATAGTGTTATTTTTGCCAAAAGCCACCAAGGCAGTGCACAACAAATGAAAAATGAAACAATAAAGTCATTACAACTATTAAAACAGTAACATACTGTAACTGTAATATTCCTAATCATGTTTACTTGGAAATATTTTATTTCACTTTTTTTCACCAATTAATATTGATAATACACTATAATGGACTAAAAACAGGGTATTTATTCTTGCTATGGATGCCTCAAAACATATTATTATTTTCTTGGACAATATGTAAGTTAGTACTTTTCTTGTTCTAACTACTCTTCTGACAGATTTATTGTCTGTTTAGTGCCCTCCAGCTATTCAGATTCCAGACTTTTATTCAATCTGCCACTCACAGCTTATCAAGAATCAAAAATGCTAGAAGAATTACTATTACTAAATTCTTCTGGGCTATGGCATTTTCACCCAATGCATCTGTAGGCTAAAATGCAGATGCAATGACTAACTAGGAAGAGGGGCAGAATCTCATTTTCACTTGAACGATATCAGTCAAGCACCCATTACTAGAAATATGATATTTAATAGTTGCTTTTACAGAAAATTGCATTTTAAAAAATTCAGAAAACCTCACCAGTCTCAATATCAAAAAGCAGAAAAAAACAGAGGTGTAAAGCCAACTGCTAATCCTAACCAGAGTAGACCCACTGAATAAACAGAAGAGTGGTAAGTCAACAATTAGACAATTATATAAGAATTTACTCTAGTTGAGTTTACTCTAATTGAGACAACCATTTTCATTTAGGTCATCCATTTGTCACTTTAATGTTACCAGCAGTTTCGCTACACTGTCTACAAATTCTAAAATTTTAAACATACTTTATATTCAACACCAGTTACAGAACAGACTGGTACATGTTCTACTTGACCTATCCTACAATTTAAAAGTTGTTTCCACCTGTAGACCTTTAAAATATGTGTGTATGTGTGTGCACACATGCATCTTCAAGTTACCTATCAATTTATGATGACTCCATGAATTTCATAAAGTTTTCCTAAGCAAGGAATACACAGAGGTGATTTTGCTAGTTCCATATAGTTTAGGTCTAAAAACAATGGGGATTGTAAGCATCTGAATATTGTTCTGCCTACTAAAAAATGAATTTCATGTTGGCCTAATTATTTGTTACCAATGTGTCCTTCACCATTTAATAATGGGCAGGGATTATTTTATTATAACCTTATAGATGAAAAAAAATACACTTTAAATTGTGTGCTTGGGAAATTTAACAATGACATCCCTATGAGAGATATACTGAATTGTCTCTATACATTACATGATATCGTCAATCAAAAGGAATGATGTTCCGCTTTGCACCACAAAGTATTTTAGGCCTATTTTATTAGAAAATACAAAATCATTTTTCCTATCATCAGGAAGAAGGTTTTATTAATAGTTTATCTAAAATGGCTGAACGATCCTCTGTTTTGTAAGAAGAAGACAATCTGATCACATGTCTGGTATGTCTCTGAACATATGAACACAGCACAGCACAACAAAATAACTTAGTTTGACAGAACATGCCACACTAGGTTTCAGCCTTGCTTTCCCAGCTCTAACACCGCAAATGCTGCTTTCATACAGGCTGGTTCCTAGCACTGTATTTACAGCTATCATAAGATTAGTGGTGGTTAGTGCCTACCTGCATACATTTCCCCTAATTTTCTTAGTCATTCTTTTTTTTCTGAGGGGAAGTCACAGTGACACATTTCCAGCATGTACATATTTTTCCTTGGCATGCTTTACATGAATTACTGGCTGGACTGCGTATGTATTGCTAAGCATAATAAACCGAGAACCCAAGGAACTATGTTCTGAAGCCAGGGACATAATAAAAGAAGAATGCAGACAGACACTTTCAATAAACAAAAAGAAAGAGAGAAAAAAAACATGGAGGGCAGAAAAAACACTGCAAGCAATAAAGAAAAGAGAAGAAAAACAAAAGGGAGATAGAAACAAACTAAGAATTGTGAATGCAACAGTGTAATGGCTTGTGCGCAAAGATAAAAAAATTAATGCAGAGAAATAGAAGACAACAACAAAAAGGGAAGAACAAGAGAACTATTTCACAAGATCCAAGAAATCAAAGGGAAATTCAAACCAAGTACCGGGATGCTCTATAACAAAGAGCATCTATGTGCATGAGGTGTATTGCTGAAAGTCAATGTACTAATCATTGTTGTTGTTATTGCTGCTGTTGCTGTTGTGTGCTTTCAAGTTATTTCCAACATATGACAATCCCAAGGCAAACCTATCATAGCAAGATTTTTTCAGAGAATGAAAGTGTGTGATTTGACCCAGTGGATTTTCATGGAAGAGCAGCAATTCTAACCCTGGTCTCCCAATGTCCTAGTCTAACACTCAAACTACTACACCACACCGGCTCTCACTCTAAAAATGTGTGTGTGTATGTATTCATGTTACCTGTCAATTTATGGCAATCACATTAATTTCATAAGGAATACTCAGAGGTGTTTTTGCCAGTTTCTTCTTCTGAAACATAACCTACAGTACCTTGTATTCACTGGTGGTCTCCCATCCAAATGCTAACCAGAGCTGACCTTGCTTTTCTTCCATGATCTGTTTCCTTTGATATTTAGGCATTAAATATGTGTGCACAGATATTTTTAAAAGTCAGCTAAACTAAAATGTACAGTACGGTACTTTTAGAATAACAACATGAGCAATTTCATCCCTATATTTTCAAGAGCTTTTCAATCTGTGCAATAATTGTACTGGACTTAACTGGAAATTTAGTTTGGCTATAAAAAAATGAAAACAAAAAATATAGCATGTTTCAGTTGTATGATAAATGGTACTCACTACACATTTGGCTTTTGTGCCACCTAGTGGACTACTGGTTGGTGCATAATAGAATTAGTTTCCAGAGGCCAATAAAAACAAATTCTCTTATTCATTATAGTCTCTTATCACTTCACTCTCCAGCATTACCCCTAATGATAATGATGAAGAAGATGATATTTTTATGTACATTTAGGATATATGATTTAAATGCTCTCTTGAGGTTATGGGGATTCTGGATATTTACAGGCAGGACAAACAGCAGAAATCCTTTCCCCAACTGTGCCACAATTCAGTACTGGTCCCGAATGAGATGGATACCAAAAACTGAGCAAACTTTTGCTGATCCAAGTTAAAATTACTTTTAATCACCTGAGTTACATGGCTTACATGTGATTCTGTCTCTCAAAAATATACCTATCAATTTAGTTATACGTAAAATATACACACCTTTCTGTTTCATATATCATTCAAGACAGCTTACAAAATATTAAAACTTATCACCTCACGTACATATGGCATAATTCCAAGAACTACCAAGATGATCAGAAGCCACTGATTAATGCCGCATCTCAAGAGCACAAGACTGCTTGCAATATGACAATATATAAGATATGTACATTAAAAGATCTGGATAACTATAACCAGAAATCTTAGCTAACTCAATGCTTTAGCATGCACTGGCTCTGCCATTGGCAAGAGGGAAAAAACCACTGACAAGGCTCTACCACTCCCTCCAAGAAAGAGCATCATACAAAGGGGAAGACCAGGTGACTCCACCACCAGTTCAGAAAACCAGCAACTGAAGGAAACTCACTATCCTTTGGTCTGCTGGAAATACCTTGGTTTCAATTAATATTGCTTGCATGTCCAGAAATACAACAGTACACTTTGAACTCTGTAGAAGGATTCTGCCATCAACCAAAAGAGCAATGGCTGTTGCTTTGGTTTTGGTTTTTGCTTCTGTCTTTCTGTTTGTTTGTTTGTTTGTTTGTTGGATTTTTGTATTGTTCTAAGTTGACCTGAGGAACACTGGATTAAAAAATGAGGTATAAACCTTCAAACTCATTAAAGAAGTGTAAATAAAAGTTCCTACAGTATTCTCAAAATGAGACTACTGGCTAATGGATACTCAGACATCCAGCTCAGACATCAGAAGAGCTGCCAGTCCCGGAAAAAACCACAAGAGTGAAGACGAACAACCACCCAAAGAGAGGGCATTTTTACCATACATCAAAGGAGTCACAGACAGAATAGGGAAACTGATGAGGAAACACAATATCCAAATGATACAGAAACCTAGCAAGAAAATCCAGCAAATGCTGCGCTCAGCATAGGACAGGAGAGACCCTCTCACAGACACAGGTGTTTACTGCATACCATGCAGCTGTGGACAAGTCTACATAGGGACCACAAAATGCAGTGTTCAAACATGAATCAAGGAACACGAGAGACACTGCAAATGGGCCAGCCTGAAAAATCAGTAGTAGCAAAACACATTATAAACCAACCTGGGAATAAAATGCAATTTGAAAACACTCAAATTCTTCACCATGCCAGCAACTATCAGATCAGAATGTACAGGAAGCCATTGAAATCTACAAACACCTGGTCAACTTCAACAGGAAAGAAGAAACCCTGAAAGTAAACAAAGTTTGGCTACCAGTCCTGAAAAACACCAAAATCAAGACTCAACACATGCAAATGAATATCATCCAGGGTCAGGGGGTTTCCCCACAAACAATGGATTGCTAATTAAATAGAAACACATATCCTCATGCATATTCCTCCACCCTGAGGCCTTGCCATTCACCAATATACCAACACACAGATTAACATGTAAAACACTTCCTCTCAACCAAGGATCACACAGTATTTATATTCCAAACACCTCCATGCCACCATTGTCTGAAGATGCCAGCCACAGATGCAGGCAAAACATAGGAATAAATTATTCCAGAACATGGCCACATAGCCCCAAAAACTCACAAAAACCACTGACGTTCCTTTGCTCCACAAAAATTGCTACTTTAAAATCAGTCACAGAACATCCAATACGTTGAAGTGTTCTCCCACTAGCTTTTGATTATTGCCATTTCTGATTTGTGTCCATTTATTTACTTATTTTGCACAGAGATTCTACTGTCTGTTCTATACACAGGACATTATTAACAGAAGATGAAAGGACTTTTAGTTGGTTTTCCTCCATTATATTTTTCATTGGAAATGAACCAGAAAATCATTTTGTTGGAAACGCAACAGAAGCACCAAAATAGCAAAGAACAACTCAAAATATGAAAATAGAAATTGACAAAAACAGTTAGATCATCTCACTGGATTTTTGTGCTAAAATTTCATAAGACTGATATATAGTCTTAACCAAAGAGAGCAGGAAACAGTCCTGCTGCACTGAGAATACAGCAGTCCTACTCCCTCACCATCTGGTCAACCCTGTTTCCCCTAGAGCATACAGAAGGATGATCAAACTTAAGGACTTGGTTCTCAGCAGTACACTGCTGTGGATGTGGACAGAATGTGATTTCAATCAACCACATTAGCCTCAAAACAGAGATACACCAGTGGAGTAGGTACTGGGGGAGCAACAGTAGAACTACAGAGATTGGGGAAATGAATTATTTCTCCATTCTTTAATTTAATATTTCCAAACCTGCTATCAATAATAAATCCTTTATGTATAAAGCCAAACACTTTAACTAGAGAATATTACAAAATTAAGAATACAGTTGCCCCTCTGTTTTCGTGGACTTCAAATCTGCACCCCACACCTATCTGCGGGCAGAAAACAGATGGGGCTTGAATATCGACAAGTTTCCGTTTTCAGGGGGGGTCCAGAGTGGACCCCCTGCGAAAATGGAGGGCCAACTGTACAATGTGACATAATGCCATATTGACTACCAGTAAGCATTCCTTTCATCTCCAGTTGTTCTCATGTCATGTATCGTATGTTATAGTGCCTTTTCACTTTGCCTACACATAGAGAGTATAAATGTAACAAAGAATGAACAAGATAACAACTGGTCTTCTGGAGGTATGTCAAAACACTAGGAATACAATTTGAGATCCACTTCATGCTCTGTCGATGTGCTTGCTATGTTCATTATCGCAACTGTATTTTATTATTGAATGCATTGTTCTTCTTTGAGGGTACTTAAGTTGTCCTACTAGTTGGATTCTATGTTCCTTAAAAAAAATAATCTGCCACTTCCTCAGTTGCACATGTCAGCAACAATGCCTGTTTCTTAATATGCAGTTTTCCTTCTTGTTACCTTGACTATTGAGCTAAATTTATGCAACTGTGCAATTTAAAATTTAAAATTAAATATCTCAATGCATGATGACAATATAAGCATACAGTCAGGAAGCATTTCTGCTCACACATCTTGAAGTGGATATATCATGTCATCTTCATATTGTAATATATTCAGCTTCATTTTCAGTATGCTTCAGTTACAGATAATGTGAATGTGATACCCATATCCATGAGATTAAATAGTGTGTGTGTGTGTGTGTGTGTGTTGCAATGTACTAATTCATTCTTCAGAATGAAGGATGGTTATATAACCAAAACAGTGCCATCCACACTACTAGATACAGATAGAAAGTCCATAGGGATGAAGAAGGGTATCAGTAGATATAGGGAATGAACATGAATAACAGGACTAATAGTTTCCTTGTTGCTCAGAGGGGACAGTAAGTCTGACTTAGTTTTGGAGAGAAGCATCCAAAGGATCTAATCTGATTTATCTTATGAAACCTCTTTGCAAGTAATGATTGATTATATTTACCGTATTTTCCGGCGTATTAGACGACCTTTTGACCTTGAAAAGCTGGGGCTAAAGTGGGGGGTGGTCTTATACGC
>CM034703.1:37197289-37217734 GCA_020142125.1 Phrynosoma platyrhinos | reverse complement strand
TCGCTCTTGCTGTTTTCTTCTTCTGGTTGTTTCTTCCCTTTATACTCCTTCCTTCTAAATTCTTTCTTAAGCTGTTTCTCAAACTCTCTTGCCTCTTCCACTGACTTTAATTCTACTTTCTTTTTATGATACCAGAAGGTCAACCCTTCTGGCATCCTCCATCTATAATTAATTTGTTTTTCTCTAAGCTGACTCGTCAAAAAGTTATATTCTTTCCTTTTCCTGATTATAAGTGGAGGCAAATCTTTAAAAAGTTGCAATTCAATTCCTTCAAATTCTAGTGGTCTATTTTTATGTCTATGCAGAACAGTGTTCCTAAATTGTTTTCTCACAAAAAAAATGACTACATCCCTCGGTAATTTGTCTTTAAGGGCAACGTAAGATTTCAGTCTATATAAATTATCCAATTCTGTTCACATTTCTCATATTCTTTTCCTAGGGCATCTCCCAAAATCTGGGTGATTTTCTGCCATAAATCCTCCCCATCTTGCTCTGGGAGACCTCTGATTTTAAGGGCCCTTTCCCTACTTCTGACCTCCTTAATCAAATTGTCTTCTGCCAGGTCTCTATGCTTTTGCTTTAATTCATTCAAACTTTCTTCAAAATTTCCCTGCTTAACTTCAATTTTTTCCATCCTATTTTGAATTTTATTCATCTCCGAGGATATTTTTTCTAGTGTTCCATTCACACCTTTTAGATCTTCCCTAAGTTCAGTCTTAAGTTCAATTTTCAGCTCTATCATCTCCCTCCTTAAATCTTGGATCTCCTGACTTAAATCTTGCCTTATTTTCCTCAGTTCGTCCATCAAAGACATATTTGAATCTGCCCCTCTAAGATGATCTATAGATGGTCTGCGCGTTGTCTGAGATTGTTGTTGCGCCTGTGACTGGGACCTAGTTATTTTACTCGTCGCCATTAGTTTTAAGACCTCAGTTCTCGATATTCTATTTATCTTTTCGAAGACCTTCTTTCCTTTGGTCTAAATATTAATTAATTACTTCAATCAAAGATATTGATAGAAACTCATATAGTCTGTCCCATAGGATTGAGAAGGATTGATAGCCTAATATCCTAAGTCTTATTAATTCAAACTCTAACAATGACAAATAGCTGTTTAAAAGAATCTTAGCCCCTAATATCCATACAGTACCTATAGAATTAAATTGGCATAACATAGGAAAAGAAGATAAAAACAAACTGCTAAGGACATGCAGTCAAAACTATTACAATGTATACTTTACGCTTTATACTTAAAGTAACATTCCCTAGTGTCCATTCAGCATTCCAATCTTGTAATGTATCTTTACAGATACCATAATGTAACCTACTATTGATATATCCTGCTTTCCATCGTCGTCATCTACAGCAGCTTGCCTTTCTTGTGTATTAGTCCGTGACCAGCGATCTATATCAATATTATCTCAACAGATTGTCCCTGTTTCTAATAAGTCTCTATTTATCTTTAGAAATAACTCAACAGGAATATTCTATTTAACTTATAACTCTCCTCCAAGGTCCCCGCCTATCGTCCATAGATTTAGTATATTATAGAATCAGCGCTGATGACTTTCAAGCTTTTGAAGCGTTTCAGTCTTCTTTCAGGATCATCATTGCCGTGCCACCCTACAGATCTAAGTCCAAGTCTTTTACCATACAGACAGTCTTTGGTGTCTTTAATGTCTATCTAAAAATAAAATGTCCTCTGTACTCCATAACCAGATCTCTATTTTACTGTTTCGTTCCTTTCACTAAGCAAGGCAAAACAAGACTACATTTCCCAGCATGCTCTTGCTTTCAGAACATCCGCAACTTGCTTGGTTTAGCTTTAAGCCTTTCCGCTTACCACCATCCAGCGAGGGAGCTGCCCTCTAACCAGCCGCGCCCTTCTATTTAATTCGGAGCAAATGTATTTAATTCGGAACAGATGTAAGTTTGTTTATTTATTTACACAATTCAGTCGTGGTCGTCTTCTTAATTAGGACCTTAATCTTTATATTCCATATAACCGTCCAGCCCATCAACTTAGCTCAGCTCATTACAGTTATCATAGCGATGCCAAGGTTTAAGGTTGTCTCTTTAAACTTATTCCAGCGTTCATTCCAGAGAAAGGTTATTTTTTGGGCTTGATAAGATGTTCCGCTCTACTCAAAAAAACCCAAAACAATCAGTGGACGAAAAAAAAAGACTTCTTCGACACACTTTTTTCTTAAAAAGTCAGTGGCGTTCCTCAACCCCATACTCTGGGGAAAACTCAAAGGCAGACGTGGATCCCTTTTCCCTCGCTGTACCTGTATAACTTGCTGGTTCTTCTTCAGTTCTTCCGTTCAGCTTACCGCCTCTCTCACTGTTTTCGGCATTCTAGATGTTTGAATTAAAGTACAGCAAACAAAGTTCCCCTCTGAATCCCTTTTACCAAAGGGATAATTCTCTGGCCGTTCTGAGCCAGCCAATACTGCCTTTGGTTAGACGGTCATCCACGGAGCTAACTCCGGACACGTCTTACCGGTCCACCATCCCGACCCGGAAGTCATGGCCATATATTCAGAAAGGAAAGATGCAGTAGTAATGGGAGATTTCCACTATCTAGATATTTGTTGGAAGTCAGACTCCTCGCAGAAGAGGCAGCAAGGAGATCATCTATTTTAGATCTAATCCTAACCAACAGTGATGACCTGGTTAATGGAGTGAAAGTGGCAGGATCCTTAGGTGGAAGTGATCATGTTTTCCTAGCTGTTTTTTATGCAGCAGCCTCACTCTTCAAGGTACTTACCTTCAGGCAAGAAAAAATTTGCACAAAATCTGAGTTATCAGCATACAGTCAGTTCAGAAAAAGCCAGTTCACAGAGCTACAAGTTTGAAACAGACACCAAATCAAGCTTCTTGGAATAAATTTCTCTTATCTGTATACTTCCAGAATAAAAGAGTTTAAAAAAATTGCACTATAAGCCAGTTCTGGTACTAACAAATCAGAGCCCGCAAAATCAGATCTTTCATGGCCTGGTTGTACTACAGCTTAAAAATGATGCCAATGTCAAGTTCGGCTCATTCCCCCCAAAAAACTCAGACAAACAGGCAAAAGGATAGTCAAGAATTATGTCTTTAAGAACAAAAGGGCAAGAGTAGCAAAATCCATGTTGTATATATTTAAAAAAATTACAAGGAGATTTGAAACTCCTGGTGATGTTATCAAATGTGACACATTTCAGCTAAGGCAAACATTTCTATCCCTGTGTATGAATAGAGTCGCCCCTCCGTTCAAGTCTGTGGTTTTGCATATTCAAGGAGAGGCGACCTCTGTTTAAATCAATGGGGTGAACCCCATTCAAGCCTATGGGGCTTGAATATTTGCGAATCTCCATTTTCACAGGGGGAGGGGGGAATCTGGACCAGATCCCCCGCAAAAATGGAGGGCCAACTGTACAGGCAAACCATGGCTCTCAACAGAAATGGATGGAGATCATAATTCTTTCCCTTAAAGAAATAATTCTCAATAAAATCATAAACTCCTTAAGATCAGTGATGAAAGTGGATAACCCATTTCTTAAAATAAACTTAATGGTGTGGAAATGATGGTAAGAATACATGGAGCCCTAATCACTCCTTTAACTGTGGTTTATGTTTACTCTTTATGTAAAGTAAAATAAAATAAGCCAATTTCAGGATAGGAGCAGATGGGCTGTCAGAAAAAGGAATTTTTATTCACAATGTACTTAGTGTACAAATCAGCCAATAAAAAAAATAAGAGTGCCCAAGAGTCAGGGTTATGGTTATGAATTCATTAAATTTTATACTTCCTGACAGGTTTGGGGATGGAGAAAGGAGAACTCTAGGAAAGGACAGAATGCAAAGATGTGGCAGGATGGACACAACATTGTGTAATAAGTACCAGCAAAATAGGTTTTTGTGGGGTTTTCAGGCTGTGGGGCCTGTTCTGGAAGAATGTATTCCTGACATTTCACCAGCATCTGTGGCTGGCATCTTCAGAGAATCAAAATACCAGCAAAATACATTTTTATCCAGTTGAAATTCTGCTTTCTAGCCTTGTGTAATAAAGTTAAGCTAACTTTTGGCTAAAAGTTCAGAGCTTCAGAGACAGCATTGATGTTTTTCTTAAGTTGATTTTGTTGTAATGTGGAAACAGAAATAGAAAGGAGAAAAGTAGTGGCAAAAAGAGATTAGGAATGGAGATAGAAAGGGAAAAAGAAAAGAGGTCTTCTATCTTCTCCCATCCAATCAGTCAGTTTACAAAGCAAATCTTCCTTACTCTGAAAAAAAAATCAGCCTACAATTGGAATGCACATGCCCTTGTCTGCTCTAAAGCATGTGGAATTGATATATTATTAGGGTAAAAGTTGTGGATGGGAGATCCAACAAAATATGGTAGGCGATATCTCAAAGTAAGGATCTGGCAAAACCACCTCTGAGGATTCCTTGCCTAAGAAAACCCTATGTAATTCATGGGGTTGTCATAAGTCAGCAGGATACTTGAAGGCACATACAAATGTTGTAGTTAATTGTTATTCCACTCTAACCAAAGAATGGTACCTGGAGAGAATAGCAAAAACAAATAAATAAGGAAACATTTTTGCCAAGAGAGAGAAATGAACTGAGCAGCATCCCCAAAGAACATGAAAATAGTGCAGCAATCCCCACCCCATTAATCAGAACTGCAACATTCCCAGGACAGGCAAGGCAACGGAAAGTCTATCAGAACCAAGGAACATAGCTTGCATCCATGCTGCAGAAATAATCCAGTTTGACAGCACTTTAACTGTCATGGCTTAATGGTACTGAATTCTGGGATTTGTAGTTTTGTGAGTTATTCAGCCTGGCGCCACAACAAACTACAAATCCCAGAATTCCACAGCATTGAGCCATTTCAGTTAAAGTGGTTTCAAACCCAATTATTTCTGCAGTGTGGATGCAGCCATAGACTCCTTCCCAGTTATCAAAGATTTTCTGGTAGCGCAATTTAGCTGGTATGAAATTCTTTCCCCAAGCATTCTTGTTCCTCAAGAGCAGCTGTTTTCCCACAGAGGATAACTGATGAAGGCAGTTCTGGAAATTTTTGAACGTCTCCAAGCCCCTCCCCTCAATAGAATTTCCCTTCTGATTTCACTATTAGGCTTTATTTTTTCTTCTATTAACTATTATTTCTAAAATTAAGTACTATGTTTATTTATTGTTAATTTATATCCTGCCTTTTTTTCCAGGAATGTGACTCAAATAGCCAAACTTTGTTTACTTTAAGGGTTTCTTCTTTCATACTGAACATTCTGACAGTAGCCTGCCCTGCAAAATAGGAAAATCATTACTCAATAAATGCAAATGAGAAACCACCCAGGGTCAGGGGTGTTCCCAGCAGACAATGATCACCAATTAGCAGACATTAATCCTCTTTTTCATATCCTCCCACCCTGAGGCCCTGCCATCAACAAAGGAACAATACACAGTTTACATGGGAACTACTCCTCCCTATCTAAGGTCTCACAGTATACTCTCTTCCATTCCAGCATTCTCTGAAGATGCCAGCCACAGATGCTGGTGAAATGTCAGAAAGAAATTCTTCTAGAACATTGCCACACAGCCCGAAAAAAACCCACAAAAAAACTATGCATGCTGGTCATGAAAGCCTTCGACTTCACAATATGAAGAATTATTTCCATGCAAAATAGGGTTTTGGGTTCCCCAGTGTATTGTGGGAGGAAAAATCAAGAAAAAATCTTGGAATGTTTGACACTACATACAAGTTACAAGTTTGCAAAGCACAGCAAATAAATGTTTTCAACTGTAACTAAAACTGTTACAATAAGGAAGAAATTATTTATTTTACTAATATTTTTCCTTTTTCTCCCAGAGCTAGATAAAAGTAATTTACCCAGTAAGATTTAAAAAAAAATACAGCTAAACACATTTTAAAAGTTGTTTAAACTAAAATTAAACTATATAAAAATTAAATATATTTTAAAGTGGAGGACAGGGACTCTTGGAAATGTCTCATTGACAGGGTCACCAAATCCACTCAAAGGTATCTAGATATACCCCAGAATGCACTAGCTTTAGCTGTGCAAATGCATTCCTTGCCACTGCAGATGCTTGGACATTCAGGCTCATGCCTGAATTCAGGATTATATAATAATCCCTATCACATTTGCAGCTTTGACTTTTGCAGATTTGATTATTTGCAGCTTTGATTAGTATGTTCTCTCTAGCGATTTCTAAGCCCTCTGCCAGAAACTAACCATTGAGTTGTGCTGGGAAATCTAGAGAATCCTATAATAATAATAATAATAATAATAATAATAATAATAATAATAATAATAATTTTTATCCCACCCCTCTACAGTGCAATCGGCATGCAACACGTTAAAAACATCTCAACAACTTAAAACAAGATCCAACAATCCCTTCTCTAACCCTCCCACCCCTTAAAAATATATTAAACTAATGCAGAATTAAGATACTGAATAAGTAAAAACATACAATTCTTTAAAATAGCAGCTCAATTAAACAATGACGGTTAGAGGAGTGAATAGCCAGAGTCTTTGTCTTTGTCTTCTTGGCCGGAACATTATTCAGGGAAGGCCTGCCGGAAAAGATCTGTCTTTACTGCTTTTTTAAAGCAGTCAAGAGTGGAGATAAGACGGATCTCATACAGCAGGCCATTCCATAATCTGGAAGAAGAGGCAGAGAAAGTCCTCTGGGAAGTCAACGACAACCTGGTTCTTATAGGCTGTAACAAGTTCCTCCCAGAGGACCAAAGTGCACGGGGAGGATTGTATGGGAGATGGTCCCGGAGGTAGGAAATAGTTCTCTAGGCATTCATAAATCATCCAGCAATGATTCTTCTGGTGGGTATTGACCACAGAATTGCATTGGAGGACCTAGAAATTCCGAAAATTGTTCTCTTCAGTTAAAAAAATCAGTGGTTTTTTGTTTTTGTTTTTTGCTTTTTTGCAGTTTTTGCACTTTCATGGAGGTCATGTATCCTTAACCCCAGCAAATGTGGAAGGCCCATTGTACACAAATTGCAAGCCTGAATCTTGAGAGGGAATGCCATTCCATCCAATACTTTATTCCTTGATCTGCCTTGCATCCAACCAGGAACACCTGTCTTGTCTGGATTAAGCTTCAATTATTGGACCTCATCCTAACCACCAGACACTCATTTAGAACCAAAATGATTCCTCAGATTTAGTTGGAAAGGAGAAACAGGATCAAATGTCATCAGCATGCTGGTAGGAACAGATCCCCAAACTCTGGACAGCCTCCCCCAGTAGTTCCAGGTATTATTTTCCATGGTAGATAAAACTGAACTGTCAGATATTCTTCAGAGACAAGGGACAAGCCATCACCTTCTAATGCTTCCCTTTCATGAATAATAGAAGGACTATAAAACAGTGCCTCTGAATCCCATCCTTGTAAAGCCAGAAGGATATGGTAGATAGTACTGAAATAACAAACCAACCAGAACATTTTCTCCCATATCCCACCCAATATAGGTCACTCATCAAAGTGACCATAACTCACTTCCATAATCATGCCTGATACAAGACTGAACGTGAACTAGATAAACTTTCTCAACTAGGAATCTGAATGTGGGGTTATTATGTGTTGCACATAATACATATGCTTAAACTTCACATATACTACCACTGTAAGAAAATTTTGATGTTAGCTTCAATGCTGGCTATGTTCTGGCATAGCCATTCATGGTGCTCTTCACTCAGCTTTCTCCCAGGTCATGCAGCAGGAGTGGAGAGAAGACAAGTGAGCACACTGGTAGTAAGAACACTACTCATTCTCCTATCCATGGTTGTGTAGTGACCAGCTGGTGTAGGCAGCAGGCAGCAGGAAGCCCATCAAGGAGTGCCATGGACTGCTGTGTGCTGGCCTCTCCCATATCCATTCCCACCCCAGGGAAAAGCAATACAACACTCCATTATGTATTGCCCTGCCCCAGTGTATTCATCTGTAAAGTTGTTACATTTGGAGTTATGCTCCCAAGGGTGCAGGAACTTGGGGCCTTTGCAGACTGTTAGAAATAGTGCAAATTGAGTCAATTTTAACTGCCCTGGCTCAGTGCTAGGGAATCATGGGAATTGTATTTTTTCTGAGACATTGAGCCTTCTCTGTCAGAGAGCTCTGGTGCCACAATAAACTACAGTTCCCATGATTCCCTAGCACTGAGCCAGGACAGTTAAAGTGGACACAATTTGCACTATTTCTGGCATTCTGCAAAGGCTATTAGTGAAGAAAGAGGCCATGGGGAGAACTCCCTCAAAATAAGCAGCTGTCAGAGCTTTAGTGCTTATAGTACTAAAGCATTCTATCACTTTACCATTATCACTTTTTTAAAAACAAAAATCATTAAAATCTTTTTTTTTAATTTCTGCAGATATCAGATAATAAAAGAAGACACCAGTCTCTTACTGCATAACTTTCATAAGCAGTCAAACATTTTAAATAAAATAATAATTTGTCTTTCCTACCAACCCACTGGGTGGCTTTTGGCAAGTCACATTCACTCAGTCTCAGAGGAAGGCAAACCTCCTCTGAATAAACATGACCTTAGGGTTGCTACAAGTCAAAAATAACTTGAAGGCAAAACAAATCAACATCCATCTGCAAAACTGTCTTTGAGATTTAACACATAGTCAAAGTATTTTTTTTCTCATCTTGTTTTAGACTCATTATTCAAACTAGTAGAGTGGGCCCTTGGTATCCACTAGGGTTTGGTTCCAGGACCCCTGTGGATACCAAAATCCATTGATGCTCAAATCCCATTAGCAATAGCAAGTACATTTCTATACCGCTTATGGGTGTACTAAGCAGTTTACAAAGTGTAAGTAAATTGCCCTCAACAAGCTGGGCACGCATTTTAGTGACCTATGGAAGGAAGCCAGGCTGAGTCGACCTGGAGCTCCAGGCTGGTATTAAACTCATAACCTTGTGGTTTGTGAGTGAGTGGCTGCAGTACAGGCATTTTAACCACTGCGCCACCAGAGCTTAAATACAATGGCATGATAGGGTTGCCTCAGGGTCACCAAAAGTTGAAAACAATTTGAAGGCACACAACAACAACTATAATGCTGTCCCTTATATAAAAATGGGAAAATCAAGGTTTGTTTTTTGGATTTATTTTAAAAAAATATTTTCAAGTCATGGATGGTTGAATCCATGGATACAGAATCTGTGGCTAAGGAGGGAGGATTATATTTGCCTTTTTTACCAACATCATATTCTTGGCATGTGTTCAGTTTTTGTATTTTCCCCATGTCAGTCCTTCTGTTAACTCAATTCTCCTTCCATCTTATTTGGTACTTCGTCCCATGTCTAATGCTTCACAAAATATCTGCAAAAGCAACCTTTTCTAACATGAGTGCTCCAAGTATAATTTCCTTCTCTGTCCAGCTTCTATATTAAATCTCAGATGTTATTGTTGGGAAATAGCCATAATGACATCTTCCTGATTGAGTATGCAGGATTTTCCCACACAGTACACTTGCTCAATCTGTTTTAAGTTGCTTATAGAAGCTTACTGTTTGCCTAGATCACTCCTTTACTGACTTAAAAGCGGCTAGGTATGCCAATGTTCCCAATTTTATTAACATACTGAGGAGCCAGCTCAGGGTTTTTGTTGTTTGTTTGTTTGTTTGTTGTTTTTACTATCAGCCACTTGCACTAAACCCACAAACATTTCCACCAATGCAAACAAATCTACTAGTATTATGTGAAAATGAATAGACTCTTCAGACTCAAAACTCAAGTTTCATTATAAAGACCTTGTTCTCTTCACTTAATCAAATTAAAATAAGAGAAGGACAATACATTGAGAACAAAAACTTTATAGCAGGGGTTTGCAAAATAGAGTTACCAGGGGTGACATAAATATCCTGTCACTTGACCATCTGCCCTTGGATGTCAAATAAAAAGTGAGAGAACAAGTCCCTCCACTGAATTATATACACTGCCAAAAGATCAAGAAAATACCTTCCAGAAACAGCTCCTCACCCTGTCCTCAAATCCTTCACACACACTAAGAACTAGGTCAGGGTGACAGCCCAATCAGACAGGATAGAAAAGATCCATGATAATGATCCATCACTTATTACTTATTATTTATTTCAGAAATTTCACTGGAAAAATGACCCTAAGATAAAGGATGTTCTCCTTTTCTTCATACACCTTTTCCTCTAAAGTGCTATTGGCATGTGTACTTGTCATTTTCCCCTAGATTGGAATGGGAGAGATTTAGATAACTTTCCTCTTTCCATGTTTGCATATAATGGGAAGGAAGAGGGTACACATTGTTGCCTGCCGACTTACATCACTGGCAAATATTATGGTCTGCAGAACACATGCTTTAAAAGCCAGAATCATGTAATACTTTATCCTTTTTTGAGACAGTCTTGATTCCAATTTGCCCTTTAAAAAGGCAAGGCCAGTAGGATTTCAGAAACATTCCACACAGCCACTGAATACTAATGGCAACCTGTCACTGACTTCCAATTACGGCTGGAGTTACAACCTAGGTTATGCTTGTTTGTAAAAGAAACCTACAGTCTACAACAGAGACAGTGGACAAAAATGAAGTCATAAAACAAAGTTAACAAACATGTTTCTACCATAGTAAAACAGATTCTGTAGCAAGTCAAACTGAGTAATTACCACTGACACAATGTTTTTGCTTATTTAATATGGAATGCTTTTTACCCCATTGTTTTTTTTCTTCTCAAAACAATTTTTTTCTTTCCAGAATAATTTCATATTTGTATTATCAATGAATAATACAAAAACATTTCTAAAATACAGATTCCTAAAAACACATTTAATAGAATTGTAACAGTATAGTATTATTTTTATATTTTGTTTCCAATTAATATATCTGAGCTTAATATGGTATTCTGGTCTACATTTCTGCATGTAACCGTAAAAACAGATTCTCATTTCAGATTGATAGAAATCTCTTTTAAACCCAGATTTATAACTTTTTGTGATATGTAAATGAGTAGATGAATGAACGTTCAAGACTGAATATTCTAGAATGTTCTATACATTTTATAGTTTTTATACATCAAATAATATAAACTTGTCCTTAGATGAAATCTTTGTTTTTTCAGTTTTATTTCTAGCTACTTGCATTTTTTTTAAAAAAAAAATACTGAGATTCTGTAATCCTGTTAAGAGTTTTAGGTTACTTTTTCATACACAGTTTCATTTATTTGTTGTTGTTGTTGTTGTTTGTTGTTAACTGCCTTCAAGTTGACTTCAATTCATAGCACTTCATAAGTGATACACCTCCAAGCCCACTGTCATCAACTGTTCTGCTCAGACCCTGTAGACTCAGGGCCCTGGCCTACTTGATTGAATCTATCCATCTCTTTCTGCTATCCTCCCCCTTTCCTAGCATTATTGTCTTTTCCAGTGAGTCATGTCTTATTATGTGGCTGAAGCACAACAGCCTCAGTTTGGTCATCTTTGCTTCCAGGGAGAGCTCAGGCTAGATTTGTTCCAGGATCCATTTGTTTGACTTTCTGGCTATCCACAGTAACTTCAGCACTCTTCTCCAGCACATCTCAAATGAGTTGATTTTCTTTTTATCTGCTTTCTTGATTTCCAGCTCTTGCATCCATACATGGTAATGGGGAATACAATGGCTTGGACAATCCTAATTTTGGTATTCAGCTTGGTATCTTTGGACTTTAAAATGTTTAATTCTTTCATAGCTGCCCTTCCCAATCCTAGTCTTCTTATTTCTTGACTGCAGTCTCTGTTCTAATCAATGATTGATCCATGGTATGGGAAATTTTTAACTGTTTTGATTTTCGCATTTATCTAGGTTTATGTAAATCCTCCATGGTCATTATTGTTTTCTTAAAGTTCAGCAGTAAGCCTGTCTTAGCTCTTTCTTCTTTAACTTTCCTTAGTAATTGTTCCAAGTCTATGGGTGGTTTTTTTTTCCTGCTAGTAAGGTGTCATTTGTATATCTTAGACCGTTGATGTTCCTTCCTCCAATTTTCACTCCTCCTTCTTCCAAGTCTAAACCTACTATTTCTATGATATTCTCTGCATTCAAGTTGAACAAGTGGGGTGATAATATGCAGCCTTGCCTGACCCCCTTGCCAGTTGGGAACCATTCTTTTTCTCCATATTCTGTTCTATCAGTAGCTGCTTGTCCTGAGTTCAGGTTTCTCATCAGGACAATAAATTTATTGGCACTACCATTTCTTTAAAAAGGTTCCATAGCTTTTTGTGATTTATGCAGTGAAAGGCTTTGCTGTACTCTGTAAAGCACATGCTGATTTTTCTTCTGGAATTCCCTGGTGCACTGCATTATCCATCATATGTCTACAATGTGGTCCCTAGTGCCTCTTCTTTCCTGAACCCTGCTTGCATCCCTGGGATTTCTCACTCCATATGTAGGAGTCTTTGCTGCAGAATTTTGCTTTTTTGCTTGCGTGGGAAATTAATACAAATGTCATATAGTTACTGCAATCTTTTGTGTCTCCCTTTTTGTATTTATATGCTTTAGTGTAAATCCCACTTTCCCATCAAAAATGCTGTTCTATGGATTTCTGTGAAGGGAAACATGTAAGAGATGCAAGGATTCACCTCTGTGCCTAGAAGCTCAAATTTCAGTGGTGGCTAGGAGTGCATTGCACAAATAAAACTTTCATGCCACCTGCACCCATTCATTGAGACATCAGATCTGATCATGGTGACACATTCTTTGTTGGATTACTGTAATTCACTTTACATTGGGCTGCCTTGAAGAGTGTTCAGAAACTGCAGTTGTTCCAAAGAACTTCAGCCAGATGGCTAACTGCAGCTGGCTACAAAGAACACACAACTCCCTTGTTACAATAGCTCCACTGGCTGCCAGTTCAGACACAACTGAAAGTGCTGGTTATAACCATTAAAGCCCTTATATACCTCATGTCCAGTTTATCTGAAAAATGGTATTTTCCCTTATACACTAGCCCATGCTTTCAGATCTGCTGGGGAGGCCCTTCCCTCTATTCCACCACCTTCATAGGCATATCTAATGGGGACACAGGAGAGGGTCTTCTCATTGCCTCTAGGACAGGGGTTGGCATACCTTTTTTTGGGGGGGGGTCCACTGTCCCCCAGATCATTGGCAGGCTGAAAGAAAAAAAATGGCGCCGGAGGTGCGCTTGTGCACGCATGTGCACTACTCCCGGCATTGTGTGCATGCGTGCGTGAGCGCAGGGTGCCATTTTGTGTTCCAAAATTGCGCCCTGCGCTCACGCATGCACACGACGCCGGGACTAGTGCGCATGCATGAGCAAGCTCCATTTTGGAGCACAAAATGGCGCCCTGCGTCGCATGCGCGGCAGCGGCAACAGTGGTGGCAGGACCAGCTACGGGCCGGTTGAAAGGCCTCGAAGGGCTGGGTTCGGCCCCCGGGCCGTAGTTTGCCGACCCCTGCTCTAGGCTCTAGAAAATCCATTCAAAGAGGTTAGATTGGAATCCTCCCTACTTTCTTTTTGCAAACAAGTTAAGATTTTTCTAGTCTCACAAGCATTTAACGAATGACTATATAAGGTACATATTACACAATGAGATGGATATTGCTAATTGTTGTGCTGGGATGCATGTGTATGTGTTTTTCATGATGTATGTTTTAATCTGATTTTATTTTATTTTTTAACTGTTAACCTTGTTTTAAATTTTATATATTGTGGCTTTTTAAAATTATGTCTTTTTTAACTGTTGTAAGCCACTTTGAGTCCTGATCTGGGAAAAAGGAAGGCTAGCAGTAGAAGTAGTAGTAGTAGTAGTAGTAGTAGTAGTAATAACACAGGCAAATAGTATATCCCACCCAACTTCACTTGGTCCTCTCATATTTTTCAGTGTAACCTACTTCACAAAGTTGTTATGGATAAAATGCAGGAAAAGATCTATTTACCTGCAGATATCCTTGAATACCACGCAGGACAGGCAGAATCTCTTTAAAAGCTATCAGTGTCTCTTATCCAGTCTTTGTTGTTGTTGTTGTGTCTTCAAGTCATTTCCAGCTTAAGGCGACCCTAAAGTGAACCTATCATTGAGTTTTCTTGGTATGTTTCTTCTGAGAGGATTTGCCATTGCCAACGTCTGAGCCTGAGAGAGTGTGACTTGCCCAAGGTCACCCAGTGGGTTTACATGGCCAAGCTGGGATTCAAACCTGGTATCCAGAGTCCTAGTCCTGCACTCAAACCACTACACAGAAATATAATCAGCAGTTTCTTTGATTAAAAGGAATTGTCTGGGATTGTCTGCTTACCATGATTGTTGTAACCTGCAATTGTCTCTCTCACACAGTCAGTCACAGAATAAGGCTGAGCAAAATTCTTCCAACATCCAACATCAGGCTTTTGTGACCAAATATGATATAAAAACTAATGTAGGCTGAGATCAGAAAGTAGCTGTCAAACAAACACAAACCAGAGCAGCTCATGATAAAGCAGGTATAAAAACAACTGAGAACTAAAAACACAGCTCGTGTAAATACAACATTCCACAATGAAATAAAGTAAAGGCAAGGAATAAACTTTCATTAAGAACAAGTAAATGGTCACACTCTAACTTTCCTTATTTATGTCAACTAATAGTTCATAACTGCAAGTGTAAAACTGGAAGGGAGGAGAAAGAAAACATTCTTATGGAAACGGAGTGACCCAGCAGATGGAAACGAGACATTCTTTCTCACATTTGGCTCAGAACAATCGTCTGCTGTTTTTTGTCTAATGTATTTTATAAAATTAGTGATATATTAGCTATTCATTTATCTAATACAATTCTACTCTTTTTTGTTCCATTTAGATAATTAACACATTTCATTATGCTTCCTATACATCTAATGACAGATGCAACTGTTGATCAAGCAATAGTAAAAAAAAAAAAAAAAAAAAAAAGATATAGGGGGCCCACCCTATCTGTGAACTCCAGATCCATGGATTCAACCCACCACAGACTGAAACTGCACATATATTTTTAAAAAATAATACCTGAGAAATAGTCCCAGGGCAGTAGCAGAGATAGTGGTTAAGTCCTGGCCGCCAGGTGCTCATTATCCAGTCTTTCTTGAATCCAGGGAACCCCTCAGCTGCCCACTGCCACTTTGCAAATGCATGAGGAGGAGCACGTTGCCTCATTTGTTTGCAAGGTGGAATCGCCAGAAGCGGGGGAGGCCAAAACATATGCACTTGATTACCAGGACTTACTTCATTCTTCACTGCTGCATTTTATAATAAGGACTTGAACACCTGGGTTTTTTGTATCCGTGTAGTGTCCTACCCCCGTGGTTATGGCAGGCCTAACAATGCAAACAATGCCTGACAATGGCCAGAACCAGTTGGTTACATTCTGGCGTGTAACAAACAAAACCCCACCTTCGTGCAACCTCAGCTGACAGAATATTCAATGGAGGTCTGGGACAATGATGAATTTTTCTTTTTCCAAGCTGCAATACTGCAGCCAAATGGTACCCAGGATCTCACTGATTGAGGTTTCACACAGGGGTGTGGAAGGCTGCATGTGGGGAGAGAAGAAGAGAAGCACAGTAGGAGAATGCTACTAGAAACTTAGAGGCTCTCAACAAATATGCCTTATTCATATGTTTAATTGCAAAGTACAAACACCAAATTCGAGTACAGTATTTTCCACATACATTTGTTAATTTTAAATGAGGAAAAGAAATTTAGTTATTCAAAGTTTGTGATGTGGACCTTATGAATCTCACCTTTCTTTCTTTTTTACTTTTTTGGATAGCATACTCATAAAACATAGTTATATCTTCAGCGTTGTTTCTGTGGAATAGCATTCCTTCAAAGAGCACAGTCAATGACTCAATACTATTTTCCCTTCATCCAATGCTGAACAATAATCTTGTCTCTGTGTGGCCAGGACTGAGTAGCAAATCTTACAGCAACAGTAAAGGCCTTTGCAGACTGCCAGAAATAGTGCAAACTGAGTCCACTTTAACTGCCCTGACTCAGTGCTAGGGAATCATAGGAACTGTAGTTTATTGTGGCACCAGAGCTCTCTGACAGAGAAGTCTCAATGTCTCAGAAAAAACTACAGTTCCCATGATTCCCTAGCATTGAGCCAAGACAGTTAAAGTGGACTCAATTTGCACTATTTCTAGCAGTCTGCAAAGGCTCTAAAAGGGCAATATGGGCTGGACCTTAATTAGACCAAGCAAGCAGGGAGAATATGGAAGCAGAGACAGAAAATAAAGCTAGTGTCAAAACAGCGTCCTACCAAAGAATTACCAGGTGAGCAGAAGCCAAAACCAAAGCAAACCACATTCTGAGGTCTAATCTTTCCAGTTCCCAACAGCAAACAAGCAGGGAGTTTCCTGGTGTCAAAGTCAAACATAGTCCAAGGTCAGCCAAATCAGTCATTACAAGCCTCTCGGAATACAGGCAGGGTTTGGAACACAAGGGAAACACTGTTTCCAACAGTTTTACAATATTAGCCATTATTGCTGGACTGCTAAGACCACCTAGAATCCAGTTGCAGGCATTCCAGAATTTCCTACTCCTGAGAAGATCCCTACTGTCAAGGAGTCCATTCATCACAATGTCCTCCAGAAAATTCAATAGGATCCAACAACAACCATTATCAAATGTCCTGATAAGTCTAATTAAGCCCAACAAGTAATACTACAAATCTCATGACAAAGTTCAAAGTGCATCTACCAAGCCTGTTAAATCAATTTCTTTATTAAGACAAGAAAGCAAAATGGGCGATATTAAGAAAGGTGTGCTCCTTAAATGTGCAATCCTATACATACAACTTGTTTAATGGAACATATTCCCAGTTAAGTCTACATTGGATGGCAGCTCAGTTGTTTTCTGTAACTCGTTGAGACAGACAATCAAGCTGTTTGCAGCACCAGCACGGATATGCTTCAGCCCCTAAGAAAAATACAGAAATAAGGTGGCCCTGTTGTTACAATCATACCTTCATCTTATATGACACCATGTAAGTTTGCCTCTTACAAGAGAATGTGGACTAGAACTATTAAAAGACACATACTTCCATTATATTTCAATCTTACACAAAAACCTCTGGACCTGTATGTAATCTGGTATGGTTAACGTCCACTTGTTCTACAAAAATTAATTTCCACTTGCTCTACAAGAATTATTGCTGACATGTTGACATAGCTCGGTGAAAAAAATTAAAAGTGCAATACCAAATAAATGGTTTGATTATAATATCTCATGTAACTGTTGTCCAAAAACCTCTTGTCCTAAAGTGGTGTTTCCTAAACTTCTGATACTTGAGACACATTTTTATTTTGCATTAAATTTGGGAGACACATACCCAAAAAGGCTTTTGCATGTGTACAAGAATTACGGTCCTTCAGAAGAGCCCAACTCCTGAATTTCTTCACCAATTATTCTTCTAACTCCTCTAAAGATAGATAATTGTGTTACATATCTGAATTAGGAGTGATGACTCTCAGTACTGAATCACTATAGAGATACTGGTTCCTAACAGAAGTCAACTGGAATGAGAGATAGCAGACTGTTTCTTCTTCAGCCCAGTATCCTTCATCTCTTATTTATGGTACATGGTCACTGATCGTAACATGGGAGCACAGGAATAGGGAATCTGGGGCTTTCTACATGTCACTGGACTGTGAACTCCCATCACCTGTCTTATCAGCATCACAACCAAATAGAATAATGGGAGCTGGAGTTCAACAATATGCCACAGCCACAGGTTCTCCAACACTGGTCTAGAATAATTAATTTAAGTAATTATTAAAAACACCATTTATAATTTCCAAGAAGAAAGGCAGTTTAAATTTCAACAGATGGGTACTCTATAATTTTGTTAAATATTTGACTTAATATTTTCTATTTTAGAAAATTCCATATAACACATTCCTGATTTTTCCCCTTTGTACATTGCTTATTTTTAGATAACATATTGTTCATGATTATATCACATCACAACAGTGTTACTGTACACTCATGTTAAATGACAAGATAGAACAATACTTTTATCAAACCTTTTCTGACATGCAACTGCCTTTCCCACCAGTGCCACACCAACAAAAAAAGTAAATGATCTCAGTCTGAATCATAATATGGTGTTAGCTAACTCTCCATGTTCTTTCAGATAAAAAAGAGTAATAAATATTTACAGTTCAGAATATCAAAACTGAGCCAACTACAGAAATCAGGTTGTTAGAAGTCTCATGAAATGAATATAAAGATAATTACATAGCATACAAAGTGACCTGCCAGATCCTGACCTCTAAAATCAAGCCATCATACAACTGTGAACTACCATGCTGTATGACAGGGGTAGGCAACCTTTCCCCTTTAAGGGCCGAGGGACTTCAGCTCCCAGAATCCCAGGAGCTATTGGCCAACATGGGACTATTGGCCAACATGGCTGAGGCTTCTGGGAGCTGAAGTCCCTCGGTCCTTAAAGGGGAAAGGTTGCCTACCCCTGCTGTATGATATTGACTGAGGAATGTGTTTTCTTTACAAACTAAAACAACCTTTCACGAGAAGGTCATAAATTTAGTTTCAAGAAAATACAACTTCTATCCAATATTATGTGAGAAGATTTCTTCTCATATAAAACAACAACTCCATCCTCTGGTCTGTACTACACCTGTCTCCATGAGTCCCCATTTCTGTTCCAGTCCCCTGTTCTCCTCTTGCAACTATGTGCACTCCCATGCTGAGATAAGCAAATGAGCAAAAAGCTGAGTGACCAGGGCAGACAATGTAAACAGAAAGGAAATAGTAAGCTTATAGAAAAGCAAGAAGAGAGCAGGGGTGCATTAATAAAGAAAGGAAGGGGAACTGTCAGGTCCACAAACTTTAGATTAACAGATTCTGATAATAAAAGGGTTTTTACTAGACCTAGAATCATAACCAGATTTACAAGCCTCAACAAACATAGTGGGACTTAATGTCCAATAAATCTGAAAACTACCATGATGTAGTGGTTTGAACACGGCTATAACTCTGAAGACCTGGGTTTGAATCTCAGCTCGGCCATGGAAACCCACTGGGGTGACCTTGGACAAGTCATATTCCAGGGGTAGGCAACCTAAGGCCCGGGGACCGGATGCAGCCCCCTGAGGCCTTTGGACCAGCCCCAGGCCAGTCCTGCCGCCGCTGCCGCCGCCACCATACCCCACCGCCCTCCATTATGATATTGATTATTGTTGTTATTACTTGTTCTTGGGGTTTTCTAAGCAAAATCTCCACAGGGGTTTTGCCATGGCTTTTCTGGGGCTGAGAGAGTGTGCATGTATATTTTTTTAAAAAAATTAAAAATTTATTTATTTATTTATTTATTTATTTATGGTGCTTCGGCCCCCCAATTGTCTGAGGGACAGCAATCCAGCCCCCGGCTCAAAAAGGTTGCATACCCCTGTCATATTCTCTCCGCCCTGGAGAATGGCAATGGCAAAACCTCTCCAAAGAAACATGCCAAGAAAACCCCATGATAGGTATGCCTTGGCGTCTCCATAAGCTGGAAAGAACATGAAATCACACAACAATAAATGAATGTATACTTGATTCCTGCTGAACATCTCAATTAATCCCTATGAAAATACAGTGTATAAAAAACCCAGCTCTGTAAACTGTTCTTTTCTGCTTTCTCTATACCATGTCAGATAATTATTGCTAAAAAATAATAATGTGGGCTAACTTTCCAGGAACCTTTGCTCCCTGGAAATTATTATATCCCACTCTTCTTTCAAAGATCCCAAGGTAACATATGTTGGGATACCACATCTTAACTTATAGGCAGTTTACATTTAGGTAGGTTAAGCTCATAACTTGGAAACAACTGGTTAACTGACTCATTAAGTTATTAATTAGTTGGACTTTTGTCCAGCCTAATTCACTAGATTCCCCAATTAATGCTGGTTTTTAAAATACTCTTTAGTGAATTAGCCCATTAGAATTTGTTAGAAATCATTAGGATGGGAGCTTCTCCTTCCATCAGTTTCAGTAGAAAAGAAAGCCTGCTCCCTCAGGAGAAAAATATTACAATTGGAGAAAAGCCATCACACGGATCTATTGACAGCTAGCTAATCTGGAGGATGAAGGGAAGGAAGGAAGGAAAAAGCAATTATTGAGAATTCTCCAGCCTTGATACACTGACTGATCTTTGTAGCTATTCATTTACTGTTGTACTTGTGGTGGATCAGTGTCCTCTAAATCAGTGTTAGGTGGGCCCTGGACTGATGTTGGAACCTGAATCATTGACTGCCAATCCATGGCAAGTGGCAGGTTTCAAGGAAAGCTAGAAATCATTATAGCCAATGCGCGTAAGTTATGTTGCTGGTCTCTGGGGGAAAATGCTGCCAGTCCCCCATCAGATAGCCTGAAAAACACTACTCTAAATGAAATACCGTATTTTTCGCCATATAAGACGCTCCGGCATATA
>CM034703.1:37125670-37139028 GCA_020142125.1 Phrynosoma platyrhinos | reverse complement strand
GAGAGGAAGGCCACATGCTAGATGGATGGACCCTATTAAGGAGGTCATAGGCATGGGATTGGAGGCATTAAGCAGAGCAGTGGAGGACAGAAGGTCTTGGAGACGTCTTATCCATAGGGTCATCATGAGTTGAGGGCAGTTAAGAGCAACAAATAGATAGTCATGTCTGATATATTAAAATAATCTGGTATAATAGATATTAAATTGACAGAAACCAAAACTCTGCAGCCATCAGCCCAAAGACCAGAATATTCCAAAACCCTCCCCAAGAAAACTATGAAAATCCTTGGTTTTCTTAATTACCTTTGGCAAGGGTACTTTATAGGGTGTGTGTATGTGTATAAATACAAGTGGATTATAATTACTGACCTCTTTTGCTAATGTCATTGGCAAACAATGTCACTTTAATAGCATTCCTATAAGTGGCACATGATATTAAGTTGCTGCCTGTCCTCTTCTTGATCATTAATAAAGACTTTAAACAGTAACACTGACTCCTTGTGAAATTTTGTATTACAATACAACTTGTCACTGAGTACTCTGTTCTGGCATGTTATACATTATTTAATCGGTTATACCTTTGACACTTCTGTTTAATGATTCAGATCACAGCAATTGACTGATGCAGTAATTGTTCTTGATTCAACATTTAGAATCTCTATCTTATTGCTAGCCACAAAAGGATACCCACAATTTCTGAATTTGAAAAAGAAAAGGATTTGGCTTAATCAAATGTATTCATTTTTCAACTACCCAAACATCCTCAATTAATCCCTTTGCTCTGAGAACATTCATTTTAGATCCACTTGAAAAGTCATTTCAAGTCTGATCATCCTCACAGTCACAAGTGAAGGGCATAGCACTCTGTTAGCCTTGTAAATACCGAGGAGAGATGTAGTCTTGTCAGCCATGTTACTAGTGGCACTAATAACAATATAGAACAGACTATTCCATCTTCATCAGGGGCTACGTATCAGCTGAAACACACTGTTGATGATAACCTGACTCAGCTCTAACTATAATGGTCTCTCTATTATATAGGTCACTATCAGAGTTCATGGCTGCAAAACCCAGCAAATCACATCTCAGTGAAGGTAGGAGGAGGGTGAAAGCACCCAAACATCCAATCTTCATTAGTATAAGGGAGGTAGAGAGTAAAATAAACTACAGAGTAAAAACTGTAATTGGCTGGTTGCTGAAACACATGCAAGGAACATCAGCACTAGTCTTTCAATTATTTTATATGTAAGAAAATGTAAGCATGCAGAGATCCTGCTCCACTGACTTGATAGGTTATCTCTTGATATCTAATTGGGAGGGAAGAGACTAAAATGCATCAGAATGACAGCATATCATATCTTCATCTGACCAAGTCCATAGGTGCCTGTACAATCAAGGAGAACACAGTTATCATAAGCATTTGCCCAAAGTGCAAAATGCAAATTTATTCAAGTTAAATATCCCATGAGACTTCATCCTCCCAGAGGCAACCAGATGGAGAAAATGGGGAGGAAATAAATAGCTTCAATTTACATCACATTTTAGCAGCCAGGCTTTTCTTTCTGTGTTCATCAGACCATGTGGGAAAAGCTGGACCAAATGTGCAAGCAACCCAAGTTGACCCTTAGGAGAGCAGACATCCCAGTGAAAGATTAAAGAATTGTGTGTCAAGTAAACATAGGATGCACTTATCTGATATTGAGATTGAAAATACAATATTGAGAAAGATCCTAAATCAGTTGTGCACATGATTGTCCAGATATAAAATGTGACACCCGATGTGGTGTCATGTTAGTTGGACTGTGAAAACAGAACAGAAGAAACTGATTCAAATTTGTATTGAGTAATTGTGGGCCAGTCACTGTTTCTTCATTAGACTAATTTTCCTCAGGATTGTAGGAGAGAGAAAAATAACAATGGGGAAGAATGTTTTGTCACACTTCATCACTTTGGATTCAAGTTGATGGAATATAAATTAAGTTTATGGTGCTAGTTATGATTTCTACAGACATAATTAGCATGCATGTAGGGCTAAAGTGAGAAAAGTGTATGAGGATGCTTATACACAGTGGGCCCTTGGTATCCACTGCAGTTTGGTTCCAGGACCTCCTGTGGATAACAAAATCCATGGGTGCTCAAGTCCCATTATATATGATGGCATAGTAAAATTGTGTCCCTTATATAAAATAGCAAAATCAAGCTTTGCTTTTTGGATTTTATATATTTTTGGAATGTTTTCATGCCATGGATATTTGAATCCATGGATATGGAGGGATGACTATAATCTCCACCTCCTTTATGTGGCACTCCCACCTGTCAGCATGCAGATCTACAGAGGATGAGTATGTCTATAAAGCACATGACAAGAAGTGACACGAAGGATGGGAAAAGCCTTACATGAATGTCCACATTTTAATTTCACCAAGTCTATGAGGTACAGCTGAGATCTTTCCACACTTGCAGCATAACCTGTAAAGGGGAAAGGGAGTAATCCCCTTTCTTTGAGAGAGTTGCTTTTTGCACCATAGCTACCAGATTCTATGCACTATAATCTGAGAATTAACTTTTCCAAGCTGTAAGTAATCTATATCCTAAATAGGGAGACTGGTGGGTATATGATATATACTGTACACACAACAAGGGAAGAAGTGCAAAAGTGCCTCTTCTCCCTTCATCACAATTTTCTTCAGAGACACAGGAAAAGGAGGATGGGCTTCCTGCTTCAAGGCTTTCTCATGATAATGCCCCCTGAGTTTCACATCTTTGGATTTTTCATACTTTACTATGAAGAAAGGAATTGCCCGCACTCTGAAATATTTTAAAAATGATGAATGACAGAAATTTGATTTAGCATGTTATTAGCAAAGGCTGTATTATGTGATTATATATTCTGATAAATTCTGCTTGAGGTCAAAGTGGCTTATCCATGATTAATCTGTGATTGATCTGGCTGCTAGCACAGCTGCAACTTTTGCATAGCTCCTCAAACAGTAGAAGAGAAAATACCCTCATAGTAGGAGTATGTGTGGGAAAGCATTCCTAAGCCAGCACCAAGGCCAAGGTGAGGGGTGCTCCACGCTTGAGCTGCAGTCTTGTCTCTTTTAGAATGAATTTCACAGCTGAAGGACAGACACAATTGCTTTCATGTACAACGGGAAGAGGTGAAAAGCAGCAAGGACCAAGGAAGGGGAAGGAATCATAAGGTAAGCATAAAGAAAGGAGGAGGGGAGAAGAAAGCAGAAAAATAGACTGGAAGGAAAGGTTAGGTGATCTCATTGAGACTTGATCTTTCCAAGAGCTATTCAGAGAAATGGCAGACTGGTTGCAATCTGATACATTCAAGTAACCTGGATGACTTCACTGAAATAAGTCCTTGAAGGAATTTTATCTCAATGTTCAGTAAAACATGGCTCTCAAAAAGTTCATGCAGCAATTTCTTGAAAGGTCCAGTCCTTATTACATTCCTCTAGACATGTTAAATCTATAAAATTGGCACTAATAAGCCATAAAAAGGTAGCTGGATATGATCAGGAAATTTCCAGTTGACTGGCCATCCAAGGTTGATAGAAAAATATCAAATTGGTACCTAAAGAGTAGCCTTTGCTCTTTTTTCTCAGCAAATTTTGACACCATTATAAGATGCTGCTGGAATGGCTAATAGCTTCTGTGATTCTATAAGGTGATGAGACTGAGCACAATCTGTCATGTAAATATATAGGTAAATATCAAAATGAAATTCCATTTATATTTTCAGATCTTATCCTACTTCTATTTTGGTGGGGGAGGCACATAAATGTATTCAGGGGAATTATTGACTGCTCCTATTAGAAAGGAAGCATTAACTGAAAATTGCAATTGCTATTAAGCTTGTTGGCCAGCCACCTGGAGAATTCATTCCTTGAACTATATCAAAGTGACATAACTTTTCATCAGCATGGTAAGGGGAAAGTAGAAAACTCCACAGACTTAGCAGGGAGGATTAAATCACTGGAGCCAGTAGGAGAAGTTTAACAGTATGAAGCCAGCCAAATATTGAATGATTGCAATCATATGGAGATACACATTTTCTGCATCCAGTTTTTAAATAAATGCTTCAGAAATGCCACCCTGTCATGGAAGTTCCTCAAATGTTGAAATGTTTCACAATAGGAAGCCATTGCTGATGGTTCCATGGTAAAGTTCAGCAAAGGCTGAGAGAGAAAAGATGACAAATGGAAACTAGATCTGAGAAGTGCACACAAGAGAGTTTACCTGTGGCACAACAACACAGACACACTATCAAGGTGCATAGTACCCAAAGCCAACCAAGTTGTTTAGATACATGAGGCAGATAATCCCACAGGTGGCTTCCCCATCCCTGGTGGTGCAGTGGTTAAATGCCTGTACTGCAGCCACTCACTCATAGACCACAAGGATGCGAGTTCAATACCAGCCAGGGCTGAGGCTCGACTCAGGCCTGCATCCTTCCGAGGTCGCGAAAATGAGTACCCAGCTTGTTGGGGGGCAATCAGCTCACAGTTGTAAACTGCTTAGACATCCCATAGTATGATATGAAGTGGTATATAAATTAAGCTGCTTTGCTTTGCTTTGGTAGTAAAAGTACAGTGAGAAATTAAATAACTAATAATTTGAAGCCCTTTCATAACATCCAAAATCCTCTGCCTGAGATGGCTGTCTCACTCTCTTTCATGGTAAAACCAGCCCTGAGCATTAATTATTTCTTAAACAGGGGGATGCATGCTAACTTGCATTTTAGTCAATCTACCTTCATTGCCTGTGGAATTCAAGAAGGGGTACAAGATATACCTTTTGAAGAGGGAAATGGAAATGACAACATAATGGCATGTTTGGAGAGCATGCTGCAGGACCAGTCATCCAGGCTGACATCCTGCAATTTAGCTTTAGTTTTGTATATAAAACAAATTAAATATCATGTCTGAGAGTAACAGCTTGCACAATAGTTTACAGTCTAAACAGATATTCAGAGGAAGCCATGAGAGAGGCAAGTGGCTTGGGCATGGATGGGACTAGTGTATATTTTCAGCGAAACAATGCTGTAAAGCCATTCCTGGACGGCAGTACACCAGATTGCAAGGATGGAGATTGCATGTTAGAATGGTTCTAATAAAAACTGGGGTGGTGGTGGTGGTGGAGGAATCCTTTCATATATAAAGGTGATACATCTAAGAGATGGTCAGATGGCCAGCTGTTCTTCCTGATATGGCTCTTTTTATAAACAAGGTCTATGGTTTGGTTTGGTTTGGTTTTAAGCAGAATCATATTTTGAAATCTGCAAACTCTAACCTGAATAAACTTTCCCTTTCTATCTCATTTAAAATCAATGGGACTTATTTCCAAGCAAAAAGACTCAGGGCCAGTACAGCCCAGACAAAAGGGCTGGCCTGGGGGTGGAGTTGTGGTGTGGTGACTGCACGCCGGCCTCCGCGAATCTGCCCCCACATCGTCCTCATTCCGCCCACCCAAACAGATGGCGGGCAGCATCAGGGTGCTCCCTTGGTGCAGCATTTACACATGCTGTGCCAAAGGAGCACAGAAAAGCCACTGCCACTGTGGCAAGGCCAGCTTTTTGCCGCTCCAAAAAGGCGTGGCATTTGCCAGCTCTTTTTGAAGCAGCAAAGTGCTGGATTGGGGCCACGGTGTGCAGTTGCTGTGGCCCTGATCCAGCGCTCCCAGGTGAGACACGGAGCCACCCCTTAAGGTCCATCTGCAGAGCCCCTCAGTATGGTAGGGGAACTCAGAAGGCCAGCATAACTTCTCCATCAGCTGAATGAGAGCCGTTGAGGAGAAACTATAATGACAGGTTTTTCTCTCTTATGTTTGCCACACCTGAGATTCTCCAGAGCCAAAGAGATAATTAAACAAAAGATCTGTTATGTAGCTCTTCGGGGCAATAAGGCATGGATTTCAAGCCACCCAACAGCTGGGAATTACAGTGAAAATTTTCTCCTGACCAATTATTTTTATGTCCTAGAGGTCCCTAAATATCATGGAGCAGTGGTTCTCAAATGGTGAGGCGGGACACCTGAGGGGACACAAGAGCTGATCAAAGGGGCACAAGACTTGGAAGCTCTGATCCTTCCTCCTCTTCCCAGATTTTTATATGTAAATGCATTCAATTAAATATTGAATTTACTTAAATAAAACTGTTCCAATTTGAACAATGTTATTTCCTTATCAAATGTTAAAATATGAATATACATGAATGTGTGAATGAAAATATGCATGCTAAATAAACAAAATAATTTAATTCATATACTACATCAAGAAAGGCACATTGTCTGCATGTAGATGGGGGGTTCCAAGGGTAAAAAGTTTGAGTACCACTGCCATTAGAGAACATTCAGGGGTAGCTGTGTTGGGCTTTTTAGCAAATTAAAAAAAATATCCATCAGTGATATCTTTATTAGCCACCGAAAATGCACAATATACTTGTTGCAAGCTTTCAAAGCTCCATGAGCTTCTTCATCAGGCAAGATGTTACAAATCAAACAGGAGAAAAGCAATTGGAGATGTTAGTCAGATGCCTGCATGTTGCTTCAGTCTTTAGGTAAGATCTTTTGAAGGCAGGCTCCTCCTCCTTCTGGCCATTTGACTATAGGGAGATTCTCAAAGTCCAAGAAATTTAAAATCATTTGCATATCAACAGGGACCCTGCTTTTGCAATCCAATATGTCTCCAATCCAGTGAGGCCACAGGCCTCTTTTTGGCAGAGAACAATGGATTCCTCAAGAAGTCTCCATGTGTTTGCATCAGGAATATTTTGGTAGATGTAGAGGTAAAACATGAAAATTGTTTTACCTTGACTGAAGTTCTCAGTCTTTCTGGTTCCCCTGTTGCAGTTATAATGCAGTATCTCATAATACAGAAAAGTGCCATAGAGACTCCATCTTCATTGGTATTAATGCTCTGCCATCCACAGTCTTAAAGGGGAAATACTCATATATCCCTTATTCTCAACATGTCTGTTCTTGTCAATCAAGCATTACTGAAACACTTGAACATGTCCTTCTCTATTTCCTATATACTATAAGGACATTCACCTTTTATATACACCCTCCTTTTAGCAGATCTTCCAGGCAGATCTGATTATTTTCATTGTTCCCATCTTTCCAGTTCTGTGAATGAAATTACTTTCCAGATGGTAACATTTTGTGATATAGCTTATTTTACTAGTTTCCAGTTGTTTGAATCCTCTTAGTAGTCAGAAGTAGCAGAACCCACTGTATTCCTTATTAAAGACAATTAGGTTTTTCACTGTATGTACATATGCTGATGTTTTCCTGTACCTGTTATTTCTTGTACTGTTCAGTTTGTACTTTCTAATTTCTAAATGTAGAGGGTGTTCTACAACAATAATAAAGTGATCATCAGAAGGTTAGAAAAATATACAAGGGAATTTCCAGGGCTAATCCAAAATATTTTGCCACTTAAGATGAAAACAAGATGGCACCTACTCCCATTCCATGTATGAAAGCTGAGTGAACTGGGAATTTATTGCACTTAAGGGAACCGGCTGGCTCAGGGAGCACAGGGCAGGGCAGGCTGTGACACACAGTTATCTTCTGCAGTACCTTGTTGCTGTTGACCCGTATTTGCCTCCTGGGGCAAACCATCTTCTACCAGCCGTGCCAGTGGACCTGGCCTTATCAAAATTGGCAATGTGAATTAATGATTTGGTCCTATTATCTCATAACAAATTCCCATTCATCCCAACTAAAATATGATACCTGTTGACATAGAAGAGCTCACTACTTCTATTTTCCACAAATGTAAATGAAAAGGAATGTAAATAACATTCAGACGCCATCATATATTGAAGCCTTATTCTTTTCCTAGGAGATTCATTATTCCCTTTGTGGTAAACAGGCTTTACTGCAATCTTTTATTAAACATACTATGTTTTTATTCAGTTTTCTTCAGGCATTTTAGTGTGCCTCATTCATCTCTCCTTATCCATGGCAGTCATCAATAGTAGTTCTGTCGACTACAGGGAGATATTTTCTGATATCACCAGAATGGGGGCAGCTGCAAGCTCCAGCATCTTCAAAGTCAACTAACAAGCAGGTCAAGATTTCTATTAGCAGCAGATCTGTCTTTCTTAGGTTAATGGGGAGTCTTTAGACAAACTAACTTTCTCTCTTTTATTCTAAAAGGGTTATTCTTCCCCCTTTTCTTTTAAAATACAATTATTATAATATTACTATGTATTTACACTTAAAAGAGTGATTCTATAAATGCACAGTGAGAATAGATTTTTAAAACTCACCAATACAGGGGAGTTTAAAGAGCCACTTGTCATTCAGCTATTCAGAAAACCTTTTTAAAATGTTCTCTTTCTCTCCCTCTCTCTCATTATGTGTGTGAGTGACTGTCTGTGTCTATGGTGGCAGACTGTGCATCAAAGCCTAAGAATTAAATTGCAAAATGTATTAAATAGGTAATATGCAGTTTAGGATCTTGTTTCATGCACTCAAAGAGTGGTACCTGGTGGTTCCCATGTCAATGTGACAGTGAATCCATCCCAAATTTTATTCCAAACTATATAGGATCTATCAGGTGTCAAACCTATTTTGAGGATAGGATTCAAATCCTTAGATTTCCCTCTTAAAGTCTAATTCTCCCCAGAAAAAGACTATCCCTGTTATGTGGGTACAAAATGGACAAAAGGGAGATAAAACATGAGCTGATAACTAAAGAATGATGACATTTTTAAAAATATATATATTTTTAAAAATTATTAGTTAAAATTAAAATAACACATCATACATACTATAAATTCATCCTTTAACACCACAACATTTCTCAATTGCTCTGTTTATGTCTTCCATTGTCACATGGTACAGAGAGGAAAACAATATATTTCAATATGTCTTTATCCAGGGAGAACAAAGCTATACAAATATTCATATTGTATAGATACAATATTAATAATGGCATTAGTTATCCAATAAGTTTTGTTCCCCCTTACATCTTGTTACATCATTTTACTCTATTTCTATCTCTGCCATGCATTGTCTTCTTACTCTTGCTTCCCACTCTTAGCAACTTATTCTCTCTTCTTCTTGCCTTCTCACTAGTTCCTCTTCCTTATCTTTCTATCGTCCTTCTCCCCTACTTCTACTCTTTCACCCTTCACTCATTACCTCCTTGCTCGCACCAATCTCATCATCTTCCCAACCTATCTGTTCTTTCTTCTATCTTCTCTTCACCCATCCTTTCTTCACCTATTGCTTACTCTCACATTCCCACATTCTCAGACCTTCTATTTCATTTGCTCCTTCTTTCTACACTTGCTCCCTTACTAGCTTCCTTCCCATTGAGTAACAGTTTGGGATTTAATTTTCTTGACTTCCTGTAATAACATTTTCTTTTTGAAGCTTGCCCTCTTTGCTACTAAATTCCATCTTCATGTTAAATAATATTCTAACTTGCTCTATCTATGTTATAAAATCCTCTCTATCTTTGATTATCTATGGTATTTGCTTTCCCCATATAATCTTTTCTTATTTCTTGTTTCTTGTGTTTTTCAACTTTCTATTTTGATCATCCAATCCTTCCCTCTCTTGACCAGTCAGCTGGAATACCCATATCTTTCCCATCATTTCTTTGTAATTAAAATGAAAAATCTATTTTAGCTATTTTACCCCATCTAATCTCCAAATATTTAATTATTGGTTCCCATTCTTCATTCAATTTATCAATTGAACTGAGTTTTAAGCTTTGTGTTAGTCTATCTATTTCCATGGCATCATATAGTTTGATTAACCACTCTTTTTTGCTGGATATGGTGTCAGTTTTCCATTTCTGAGCATAGAGAATTCTTGCTGTTGTGGTCATGTAGAAGCATATTTTACCACATTTTTTCTCTATTCTGCATCAAACATACTTAACAGATAGAATTCTGGTTTTGTTTGTACTTTATTTAAAATTCTGTTCAGTGTTTCCTTATCCAGTTCCCTTGTGCTTAGTTCAGAAATTACAGCTGGTGCAAAATATGGCAGCCACACTTATCTCAGGAACATCTAGGAGGGACCACATTACTCCGGTTCTGAGGTCCCTCCACTGGCTGCCCATCAGCTTCCGGGCCCAGTACAAGGTGTTGGTTATCACCTTTAAAGTCCTAAATGGCTTGGGCCCAAGCTATATCAGGAACCTCCTCCTCCCATATAATCCTCCCCGCACTCTCCGGTACTCTGGGAGGAATCTGCTACAGCCCCAAAAATCGAGGCTTGTGGCTACCTCCCAGAGGGCTTTCTCAATCGTCGCCCCCAGACTCTGGAACGACCTGCCGGATGAGATTCATCTATTAACATCATTAACCAGCTTTAAAAAGGCGGTCAAGATGGATCTCTTCCGGCAGGCCTTTCCAGATTAATGTCCCCGCCTCGGGTAATTCCCCCAATTTTGCTCACGTGGCCCCATCTAATGATGGATGAGCTCCATTGTGCAGGCCATAGATGTTTTGTAGCTGTTAGCAGTTGGTTTTTTGGTTTTAACTATTGGAATTGGTTTTAACTACTATTGTAATTTTAATTCATCTAGATTTAATACTGTTTTAAGGGGGGAGGGAATAATTTTTGGATTTTATGTATTGTATACTGTTTTACTGTTGTAAGCCGCCCTGATTGGGTTTTCCCAAAGGGCGGGATAGAAATAAATTTTATTATTATTATTATTTGTACACTTATATATTTTGGAAATTTTAACTGGTGTGACTTACCATCTTAAATACATTTTATAGAAAATTTCCCTCAAATCCTGTGAGCATGTATATTTTATCACTTTGACCCAGATTTTCTCCCAACTACTTAATTCAATCGTATATCCCAGGCTGTTCATCCATCTAACCATTTCTTCCTTTATCGTTTTGTTTTCTAATTCTAAACTCAGTAAAATTTTATAAATGTTTCTAATCATTTTGTCTTTTTCGTGGATTAAAATTGTATCCAGATCTGTTTCTTTCTCCTCAAAGTCATATATTTTGCTATCTATTTTATATCACTCTTTAATTTGGAAATATGTAAACCAATGCAAAGTGTGCCCTTCTTTTATTATTTCCTCTTGGTTTTTTAACTGCCAATTTTTGCCCTTTGTTTGATTAGAGATTTATAGCTTAACCAATTGTTATCTGAAATTGTTTCTCTTCTATGAAATGCTTCATGAGGTGAAATCCACTGGGACAGTTTCCTATATATTTTACTTTGATATTTTTTCCAAATTTGCAACAGGGATCTTCTTACACAATGATTATTAAAGCATTTGTTAACTCTTTCTTTTTCGTATTGTAAATATGCGTGCCATCCATATGTTAGGTTATCCCCTTCTAACCATAATAATCTATTATCTTTTAAAATCATCCATTCCTTTATCCATGCGAGAACACACACTTCAAAATATAGTTTGAGATTTGGAACTCCCAGACCTCTTTTTTGGGCCTAAGCAGACTGCCAGAAATAGTGCACATTAAATTGAGGCACTGCCCTGGCTCAGTGCTAGGGAATCATGGGAACTGTAATTTATTGTGGCACCAGAGCTCTCTGACAGAGAAGGCTCAATGTCTCAGAAAAAAAATACAATTCTCATGATTCCCTAGCACTGAGCCAGGGCAGTGCCTCAATTTAATGTGCACTATTTCTGGCAGTCTGCTTAGGCCATTTCTCTTGCATCTTGCAACACTTTTAATCTGATCCTTATTTTTTTTTCTCCTCCAGATGAACTTTGAAATATCTTTATTCCATTCCTTAAATGGTTACTCTGATTGGATAATCAGAATCATTTGGAATAGAAATAACATCCTAGGCAATACAGACATCTTAATCGCAGAGATTCTACCTAATAGCGATAAATTTAATTTGTTCCAATTAGTCAAATCTTTTTTTATCTCCTTCCAAATTTTCATGTAATTATTTCCATAAAAGAGCACAGTTTTCTTTGAAACCTCAATACCTAGATATTTTACCTTGTTTTGTATCTTTATCCCCATTAATTTAGTTAATTCTTGTTCTTTTACCTTCACCATGTTTTTTGGTTAAGATTGATGATTTATCTTTGTTTATTTTACACCCTGTTACATTTCCAAATTCTTTTAGTACCTTTAATACTTCTTTTGTGCTCTCGCATGGGTTATTAAGGATAATCACTAGGTCATCCACGAACACCCTGATTTTATATTGATAATTTTTCTTCTTTACTCCTTGAATTTTATCATTCACCTTGATTTTAGTTATTAAACCTTCCATCACTAATATAAATAATAGTGGTGACAGGGGACAACCTTGCTGCATTCCTCTTTTTATTTGAAATATCTCTGTTTTCTCTCCATTAATTATGACTCTAGCAGTTTGTATCTTGTATATTTTTTAACCCAATTTAAATAATTTTTCCCTACATTCATTTTGTCCAAAATCTCCAATACTGTATGCCAATTTACCAAATCAAAGGCCTTCTCAAGATCTACAAATATCAGTCCCAATTCTTTGTCATTGTGAAAGTCATAGAATTCTAGTATGTCCAATATATACCTCATATTTTCTTTCATCTGCCTTTCTGGTAGAAAGCCCCTTTGGTCCTCATCTACTTGATCTTTCATACAATTTTTTAATCTATTTGCCATGACTGAAGTGAATATTTTGTAATCTAAATTTAGTAGCGAAATGGGCCTATAATTTTTGGGGTCTGTGATATCTTTTCCTTCTTTTGGGGATAACAATTATATTTGCGTCTTTCCAAGATTCAGGGATTCCATTTTCCAATGCATCATTCATAGTATACGTCAATGGTGCTATCAGGTCTTCCTGAAAAGTTTTGTAGTATAATGCAATGAAACTGTCTGATCCCAGAGATTTCCCTATCTTACAATTTGTAATTCCTTCTCAAACTTCTTCTATGCTAATTTTCTCATTTAATTTCTTGTTGTCTTCATCTTTAAGTTTTAGGAGTTTCACTTCTTCTATGTAAGTTCTTACTGCTCCTTGGTCAACTTTTTGCTCTTCGTATAATTGTACATAGAATTTATGGAACATTTCTTTAATTTTGTTTTGTTCTGTGAGTAAGGTCTCTCCATCTCTAATTTTTGTTATATATTTTTCTCTCTCTTTCTTTCTTTAATTTCTGGGCTAGCCAATTCCTGGGCTTGTTGGAATGTTCAAATTTATTTATTTATTTATTTATTGGCTATTTTTAAACTCTTTTCCAATTCTCTAGATATTTCCATTGAAATTTGGTTATGGATTTTTTTAATTTCTTCCTTTATCCTTACCTTGTTAGTATTTTCCTCAAGTTCTTTTTCCTTCTGGATTAGCAGATTGTTCAGGTTAGATCATTTTTCCTTTTTTTTT
>CM034703.1:37103351-37114900 GCA_020142125.1 Phrynosoma platyrhinos | reverse complement strand
CTGCCCTGTGATCTGTACAAGACTACTTGCATTTAGGGTCATCAGTTGTCATGATCATGATCAATTGTCTTATGTCTTTCATAGACCAAGTTTGTTAAGATGCAGATCATCTCTTACTAGACAATGAACAACCCTGAATCTTAGCTCCCATAAATTAACAAGGGATAGCAGCTTCTAAGCATATTTCAAAGACTGCTTCAGTCATAATTGGGGATAAGAAATATTATTATAACAGTAAAGTTTTACATTATCTTAGGATGTATCCACACTACAGAGGTATCTGATACCATTTTAACTGCCATAGCTCTAGCCTACGGAATCTTGGGATTTGTAATCTGAAGAGGGCCTTAGATTTTTCTGCTAGGAAGCTCTAGTGCTATAGATCAGGAGAGTGCAGTAAAGAGGTCTAGGTATATCACCAAACTACAAATTACAGGATTCCATAGATAGAGCCAAGGCAGTTAAAGTTGTACCAAACTGGTACAATTATGCAATGTGGTTATATCCTTAGTATGTGTGCATGTGTGTGTGTGTCTGTGTATGCCAAGTTGGCCCAAGATATTTTCCAATATTGGTGAAGGGCAAGGTGATGCCCTCTCCCATTCCATGTACAGAAGCTGACTAAATTGGCAATTGAAATGTACCTCAGTGTAGTGATGGGACATCATGTTCCACTTCCTGAGAACAGTGAATTAGCTTAGGACCCAGCAAAGGTCATGTGATAAAAAATTATCTGTCCTCCAACAACCTGTTGCTTCTGTTCTCCATTCTCCAGGATCTGCCTGAGACAGCTACCTTACTCTTCCTAATGGTAAGACCAAATCTGTTCTGTACACATGGAACAATCATTGCAATCTGTTAGTGACAAAGAGCTTAGAAGACAATAGTTGATTATTTAATATTTTAGCATTAGTTATTTAATGCATGCTAAACATGTGTGCTCTCAAGTATGCACATGTACACCTTTCAGCCTCCCATTCCTTTCATATTTGTTTCACCTGCACTCCCTTCCCTGAGTTATTTGTAGAACTGGTATTTGATTAATTCTAAACCAGGCTGGTCATCTTTATCACTGAGTGGAGTCTGAGCTCATCTACTATTTTAAACTAGTAGCACCCATTTTGAACTTGAATGGACTTAAATTTAAGCAGAGTAATGGTAATTTATGGTGGGTTTATTTCATTCTAGCCAGTTTTGGATACCACATAAGACAAATGGAAATGATAAATGCTTTCTGAGCTACCACAAAGTGAAACTACATGGCTACATCTAATTATAAGTTCAGTTAGTAAACCAATAAGTCAATGAGAACTTATTAAGCCAATGTTTGTACGAATCCCCCTAATTCAATGGCCTACGGTAACTGGCAATAACAGTACATGCCTGTCTATATGAACCAGTTACACTGGTTTCCCCCTGCCCTCACCACAACCCAAAGCTTCAATTTGAGTGTGGACTGTCTTCACAAGAGAAGGCCAGTTCTGCACCAAACCTGCCCTATACCTGCCTAAATTGGATTTTAAAAACACCTTATGCTCTGCAATGATGCTGGGTGACTGTTCACTGCTGAGCCATCTATAACCATTGCCACTGGCACAAGTCACTTCCTCTGAGGCCACGATAATATTCTCAGCCATGTGATCGGCCTTGGGTGCTTTGTTTCTGGCCTCAGAGAGAGTGACTCATGGCAATGTCAATGGCACCGGGTGGCACAGTAGGACATGTGTTTAGACAACTGCCACCATGGGGAGAATCTGGGACAACCCCAAGACCATGATACTCTAGGAGCAGCCTGGAATATTCTGACAAGTGTAGATGAGCTCTAGGATTTAGCTCATAATTTTCTGCACACTGGGCCCTTGGTATCCATTGGGGTTTGGTTCTAGGATCACCACCACCCCAATACTAAAATATGTGAATACTCAAGTCCTATTCAATACAGTGACATAGTGAAATGGTGTCCCTTATATAAAATGACAAAATCAAGGTTTCCTTATTAGATTTTATTTATTTTAAAAACATTTTCAAGCTGTGGATAGTTGAATCTGTGGATTAAAAAATCCGTGGATACTGAGGACAGACTGTATTAGGTCTTTGTTGTTGTGTGACTAATTTCTGACTTATGGCGACCCTATCATGGGGTTTTCTTGGCACATTTCTTCAAAGGTTTTGCCATTGCCATCCTCTCAAGGTGAGACTTGCCTAAAGTAATCTAGTGGGTCTTTATGCTTGAGCAGAGAATTAAATCCTGATCTCCAGAGTCATAGGGCCTAAGCAGACTGCCAGAAATAGTGCACATTAAATTGAGGCACTGCCCTGGCTCAGTGCTAGGGAATCATGGGAACTGTAATTTATTGTGGCACCAGAGCTCTCTCACAGAGAAGGCTCAATGTCCCAGAAAAAAATACAGTTCCCATGATTCCCTAGCACTGAGCCAGGGCAGTGCCTCAATTTAATGTGCACTATTTCTGGCAGTCTGCTTAGGCCTATAGTCCAATGCTCAAACCAGTACACCATGCTGACTCTCATCTATTCCCTAAATAAACAATATTTTGGCTCTTTAAACTTTTTAAAATGAGAGATTTCATATTACAGTCAGCCCTCCATTTTTGCAGGGGATCCGTTCTGGACACACACACACCCCACAAAAATGGTGATTCAGCAATATTCAAGACCCATAGGCTTCAATGGGGTGTGCCCCCACAGGTGTACACAGGGTGCACCCCATTGGTTTTCACAGAAGTTGCCCCTCTATGAACATGCAAAAATGTGGACTTCAGGTCCGTGAGAAAGGAGGGGCAGCTGTAATTCTAAAATGATTCAGCTGCTAGGAAAATGCAGCTTTTCTGTATCCATTCCTCCTTAAATGGATGTCATTTACTAAGAGTTGTCAACAAAATATCTATTAATTGGAAGAACATCCTTTTTAATCAGAAGTGGCTGAGCTAAAGGATGTTCTCAAAATACCAATGTAGATGCAAGCTACTGAAAATGTTACAGTTAACCTTTTTTAAAAAAATCTTATTTAATTACAAAAGTATAATTAAGGCATTCTCACCAGGAGGACATTCCCTCTCCACATAAACTTCTTATTAAATTCTTACGGTAATAGAGAATACCTTTGATTGCATTGTTGTTCACAATATCAAGTATACAGATAACTTTTATTAACTCTCGTCTGCTAGGATTAGCGCTACTCTGTCATGTCCAAGAGCAAAGCCACATGCTTGAGCAAACCTAGATGGTTTTGCAGTTGCAACAGTTTTTATAACAAAATAATATAAAGAATAGACCAATCACATTACTTCAGGTACTGTGTCATGGGATATTTCCCTCAACAAAATAAATGAAAGCAAAGCTGTCAGCTGAGTAAAAATGTTCCATTTCAAATGGTAAGATATCTTAAGGAAAGCTAGCAACTGTGTGCCACATTCATGCCTTGAATTATAGCCTCAGGGTGGAATTGGTGCAGTGTGCTAACAGGAGAATTAAAACTTTCAGAATGTATTGTCATGAAGTAAATGTGTATAAAAATACTTACTTCGCCAGAATTTTTTTCTATCCTCCCCCCCCTTAGCATATTAATTCTATAGGTTGTGGGGGTCAGGAGCTATACAGCTGCAATAACATAAGCACATAATGTCCCATTAAAAAACAAAACGTGGCAAGGCAATGGGCAGCCTCAATAGTATAGATCAGTGCCATTTAAGGTGTTGGTCAACAAATCAATGCCAATCAATAAGTTATTGTCTGCTGGTCCACAGCAAGTGGACTAGGGATGCTCAACATGGCTCCCTTTAGAGTGCTCAAAGCATAAAGCATGTGCCTTCAAATCATCTGTCAACTTATGGCTCATAGAGTTTTTTTAAGGTAGGGAATATGGAGAGGTAGTTTGATGTTGCCTTCCTCTGAATATAGCCTAAAGCACTTGATGTTCCCTGGCCGTCTGATTCCAAGTATTAACCAGGCCTGGCCCTGCTTAACTTTCAAGATCAGATGAGATCTGGTTCCTCCTGGGTATTTAGGGATTAGAGTGTCGAATCAAACTCTGTTTTGGAGTTCAGCACACAATGTGTACACATGCACATACAGACACACAGAGGTTACCATTTGTTGCTTAACTCTCCAGAAGGAAACTGATCAGGCTGTTTATTTTTTAATGTTATTTATGTATATGCTGCCTTTCTCCCAACATGGCCAAAGCAATTTACAAAAAGGATTTGGAGAGTATGCTTTGGATATGTATCCTATAAATTATATTTTTCCTGGACTAACATCTAAAGTCTTTAATTGAATTTATTCTTAATTAACAAATGAATGGGAAGATAACTTTAGGATATACTTTATTGTTTGGCCTTGTAAAAAGCTTCTCTTTTGCAGAATCTCTTGTATGATTTTGATTGGTCCACCTCATAACCCTTGTCCTGACATAAGGGATCGGTATCACTAATACTTCATTTTAAAATGTGTTACCCACCCTAATTTTCTTTGAGATTTGAATTTTCTTCTCATGTCTATATACGTAATGTACTATGGCACTGGTAAACAGCATTTTTGGTGTTATATGCTGAACTGAGGTGCCTCCAAATTCCAAGAGGCACCAAGAAAATTGCCAGTGTTGGTGATGTTTAAATCATGAGAATGTATATTTACATCACATCACATCTCAGGAGCCTCGAGGTGGCAAACAGGCATGACCCTTGCTTCCTAATACACAGAATGTAGTGTGTATTGTCCCTTCCCCACTCATCATGACTAAGCAGGACTTCCATGTAATTCAGAACCACTATGACTGACCTGCGTCCAATAGGATCCAAAATAATTTACAGACCAAATTAAAGACTCAGAGAACCTTCATCCCAAAAAACCGCAAATATACATACAATATAATCAGTCCAGAAAATGATAGTCTCTCTGGGGGAACTGATCAATTCTATGGAAACTAGTTCCGTTCTATGGAAATTAGTCCATTCTAGGTATCACTTTATCACAGTGGCTCTCACTATTTAGGTTTGAGCAATATGAATCAATATTTTGATGCCACTGTTCAAACTGGTTTATTAATCAAAATTCAAAATTCAAGGGAAATTGTAAATGAAACCTTATGTTTATAATGGTAGGTTCCAGGAGCTATATCTCTGTTTTTGTTTCTCTCTCTATCTCTCTCTAATTTTTGTGCACCAATACAAAAAATGCCAACTAATTTAATTATGAAAAATTTACAATAGGTGTGGATTGTGGGAGGTCCTTTGCATGAAGCTGGCACATGTCTAACTAATTTACTCATCATGGACAGAAATGGAGGAATAAATAGCTATAATTCTTACACACAACCAACATCAAAATAACATAAAGTCCAGATGTCCCTTTTTGTCACTGACAAGAGCAATGGAAGATTGCCCCAGGGCAAAAATAATCTCTAAGACTATGGCATTTTTGCCTGAAGCCAAAGACTGACAGCAATATGCACAATCAAAGAAATCATAGTTAACCTGAGGATAAATGTATTTTACCACTATCACCCTTGAGAATATCACAAATTCTTTCATTGTGTTTCTCAGCTTTGCAGCATTCTGAAATCTTAGGGGTTTAGGGAGGACATAAAAGCATTAAGATTTCCATCACCACTGTGTTCAATAAGGTCCTTATACACAAAGGCATAACACAACAGCAGCACCTGAAACATCTTGTGCAGAACAGTTCTATACGTATCATTCCAAACTCGGGAAAATCAATGTCTGGCATAATTAGAAGAGGAATCTAGTATACAGCCAATATCATGCTGTCTTTGTTCAAGTCCATGGTGCAGCCTCACCTGGAATGTGGTGTACAGTTACCACACCTGAGAAATGATATTGTAAATCTGGAGAAGGGGCAGAAAATGGCAACCCAAAAAAGGAAGGGACTGAAGCGAATTCCCTGTATGGGAAAATTATAACATTTGGGGCTGTTTAGCATATGAAAAAAGACAGGGAGATATGATAGATTTATGCACACTGTGGAAAAAGTTGATAGGGAAAGGTTTTCTCCTGTTCCCATATTACTAGAATTAAGATCATCCACTGAAGCAAAGTGGTGGGAAATGCAGGAGAGTTCACACACAGTGTGTTGTTAAACTATGGAATTCACTGCCCCAAGATTTAGTAATGTCAGCCAACTTGGATAGCTTTAAAAGGGGAATGGATGAGCCAATAAATGGCTACTAATCAAGATGAATGTACAGTATATAAACTCCAGTATCACAGGTAGGATGCCTCTGATGTATATGAATTGCTGACGAGTAGAAAACAGAGGGTGAAGCTGCACCCTTCTTATTTCCCATCAGCACCTGGTTGGTCACTGCGTGAACAGAATGATCATGGATTTATTTTATTTTATTTCATTTTATTTATTGAAATATTAATATCCCATCCTATATCACAAGGGAACAGGACAACATACAAATAAAATCAATTTAAAATAGAAAGAAATAATTTAATCAACCTAAAACCATATTAAATAATTTAATATTTTTTTTAAAAAATTAAAAGTTAATACCATGTTCCTCTACAAATTTGGGCAAAATCATTACACCTGAAAGGGCTTTCTAAAAAGTCTTGTTTTAGCTTTTAACTTTTTAATGCTGTGTCTATGGGCCAGTCTCTCGGCATTGACCAGGCCCCCTGCCCCACTGGATTATTAATCTTCTTTAAAAATGTTAACGGGAAAATGGCATGTGGTCAGCACCATCTTTGTTCTCCAAAATAGCTTGGGATCCCATATCTGTGAAATGGGTATTTTATTCTGTTTTGTTGTTATGGGCCATTAAGTCATTTCTAACATACAACAATGCTAAGGTAAGCCTAACCCAAGGTTTTCTTGGTAAGATTTGTTCAGAGATTTGCCTTTGCCTTCCTCTGAAGTTGAGAGAGTATGGCTTGCCCAAGGTTACACACTGGGTTTCCAGGGATGTGCAGGGATTAGAATCCTGGTCTGCGGAGTCATATGTGGGAGTGAAATCTTTAATCAGGAACTAGGGCTTACCTTTATACTCATATGGGAGACTGAGTCTCTCCTAATCCTAAATTCAGTTGTCAGTCCTAACTACAGTAGATCCACTGAAGCACTGGCATTTATATAAATGTTGATTTTTAATGGACCTATCTGAGACTAACAATCAGATTTAGGCCTTAGACTCACCAATTTGCCTTCTCTAGAAGTGCTGGAGCAGAAAACTGTGGGTCCAGATGAGTGGATTTGTGTTCTGGAGTTCAGACCACTCATCTGCCTGTTAGGGTCTTGGGCATATCTTTTTCTTTTTCTTTTTTTTTCTTTTCGCCTCCCCCATTTGTCGACTGGGAAACTGATGGCTTATGACTGGTCATACTTCCACATCAACAATTTTTAAGTGTATCCACAATGATCTCAAAGTTCTGAATATGCCCACCAACCTTTAAAAATTAGGACAGGCACATTCAAATGTGCACTATTTCAGCAATGAATTTTTTTTTTCTTTTCACCTCCCCCATTTGTCCACTGGGAAACTGATGGCTTATGACTGGTCATACTTCCACATCAACATCATCAGCAATGAAATAGTGGGGTTGTGGCTCTTTGAAGAGGTATCTGTCCCTCATGGGGAATGCTAGTACCAGTGGTCCTAAGAAAGTGCAACCTTGGATATGATCAAAGTGACATTTTCCTCATTTTTACTTGCTTTCACAGCCAGATATAAATATAAAACTTCCAGTAAATTTTGTATTTCTTGCACATCTTGTAGCTGCAAGGTGTCTGAGGGATTCCAGAGCCCAAGACAAACAAATATTTGCACAGGGCTTGGAGTAACGGGTTGGGCTTTGTGGTTTATAACAAGACAGCCTATTACCTATGGATCAATCTGTATTTGACAAGAACACTGCAAGAAGGTAAAGAAAAATGTTTATAACATAGGAAAATGCTGCATAAAACATCACAGACATCTTCTGCGTAGCTACAGATCAATTTTTCCCCCAAACTAGAAGTACAATGAAAAGTTCAATGACATGTAGCATGGCATATAGTTAATGACATAAAGTATGATGTGACTTAAAAGAACAACTAAGCAGGATATTATTAGTAGGAAAGTGGCACAGAATTTTCATGGCACATATAATTAAATCCCAATGACTCCCACAGGTACACAATGTGGTTAAGGTGATGGAAGACAGACCTGCCAAGAATATCTTGCAAGAACATCCTTTGGTGTCTGCCCAGCATCATCAGGAAGATGGAGATGAATCACTGCCAGGCAGCAAAATACAATATCCTTGCAAGAACTGCAAAGGGATATATTATTGACAAATAATTGTGGACTGGTCTTTGGTAGCAAAAGCATGTCTACATAATTGAAGGAATGATCAAAACGAAATGCAATGACTGAATAACCATGGCATATTTGACAGTAGCTGGGGAAAACAAACAGCTGTTCTTTGAGAATATCAACAGAGAACCCAGGGTAATACTGTGGGGGGGGGGACTTCTGCTCAGTAATGTGCACAGGGAAGTGGCTATTTAGAAAGCCAGTATAATTTAATTATAATATCAGATTAGGAGTCAGCATGGTGTGGGAGCCAGCATGGTGTAGCGGCTTGAGCCTTGGACTAGAACCCTGGAGATCAAGGTTTGATTCCCCACTTGGCAATGGAAACCCACTGGGTGACCTTGGGCAGGTCACACATTCTTGGTCCCACAAAACCCTGTGATAGGTTTGCCTTAAAGTCAACATTCTGACTTATTCTAACTTAAAAGGCACCCAATAACAAAAACAAATCAGAACTGGGAAGATCTGGGATAAGAACCCCATTCAGTCATAAACTCATTTAGATTGCTTTGAGACAGTCATTTTCTCTGTCTCACCTATCCCTGCAAGAACTGCAGGGATAACCATAGGGTTATTGGAATGTTAAAAAGCAAGGGAGGGAAAACAAGCTCCTTGGAGGAAGGGCTAGATAAAACACAATGAACAAAATGTTAAAGTAAGCAGATGCCTTGTTTCTATTATAGGCATATAAGCACAGCCCTTATGTGCCTCTAATAGAAACAAGGCATGTTATACTGGTTTGAGTGTTGAACTATGACTCTGGAGATCAGAGTTTGATTCCCAGCTGAGCCATAAAAAGTGACCTTGGGCACATCACATGCTCTCAGCCTCAGGGGAAGGCAATGGCAAATCTCCTCTGAATAAATCTGTTAATAAAACCCACGATAGCTTTGCCTTAGGGTTGCCATAAATCAGAAATTACTTAAAGGCACAACACAACAGTAACACACCTTGACTAATTTAACTGTCTGGTCACACGTTGGCTAATTTGACTGAGCCCTATCAGGCTTTAAATGTTAAGACTAACTTTTTCATTTGAACTTGGAAGCACACTGGGAGATAAGGCACATTTAAAACACACGCACACACAGGAGTTGACCTCTCATTGACATGTGTTAGCATTCGCCATGGTATTCTGGACTATTTGTAGGAAAATGTAGTAAATGATCACAGAATCATAGAATTTTTGGATGGAAGACACCTTGGAGTCCAGCTACAACTTTGCTAACAGATGGCTGATTAACCTCTGCTTAAATATTTCCCACCACCTCCCGAGCCCACTACTTTCAAAGGCAGATTGTTCTGCTGTCTAAAAATTCTCATATTCAGCTGAAATGTACTTTATAATTTCCACCCATTTCTTTTAATTTTGCAGGTAGGCTTTCAGCAAATGACTGGCTGCTACAGAAGTGGCCTTTAATGTACTCTGTATTGATGTGTTTTGTAATTGCTTTGTAATTCAATCATGCTTTTATATCATAGCGTCTTTAATGGCACTTTAACATGGTAAATCTATTTAGTCTATACCTGTATTATCTGTTTTTACCTATGCATGTTTTACACTTGTAAACTGCCCAAGGTCTTGAATATTAGTCCAGTAAATAAAGACATACACGCATATATGCACACACATACATGGAGCAGTATTAGTCTACAGTTATATCAGACACAGCTAGCCCTTAAATAGTCACACTCTTGCAATGTCCAGTGCTGGCTGCCTCCTTTTATCACAACCAAATTGTGCCTATCATTGGAGAAGCTACCACTTTCAGATCCCCCTCAGAATGATGGGCTGTGAGCAACGGGACCTTCCTTCCTATCTGAAACAAATTTCCTCTAGTTGTTATGCTTTTTTTGTGGGTTTTTGGAGCTATGTGACCATGTTCTAGAAAATTTTATTCTTGACGTTTCACCAGCATTTGTGGCTGGCATCTTCATAGAATGCTGGCATAGAAGTGAGTAGGGTATACACACGCGCACACACACACATACACACACACTGTGTGATCCTTAGTTGAGAGAAGGTGATTTACATGTTAATCTGTGTGTTGTTCTGTTGTTGAATGGTCACTCAGTATATATAATATCACATTCACTTCCATGCCAGCATTCTCTGAAGATGCCAGCCACAGATGCTGGCAAAACATCTGGAATAAAATCTTCCAGAACCCAGCCACATGGTCTGAAAAGCCCACAAAAAACCATTTAAGAATTTTATCAATTTAATGTTCACTTGATCTCTGAATGGTTCACATGAAAATTCATGCAATTTTAATGTGCATTTCCTCTAACATAGTGATTTATATGCAACTTATATGCAACTTTGTCAAATATACATTATCTTTGCAAGCCATTTTCCTAATATTTTGATGTTTTTATGAGTATGCACATTTTGTAAGCACTTCTCCCTAACATGTGTACTGTTATATGTTTTTTAGATCAAAGAACTCCACTACAAAAGTTGGAGAAGTGTGAAATTTGAGGATTTTTTATTTGTGCATCTGTTGTAAAGCATGAAATTAGGTATGTTCACATTAAATTGCAAATAGAATATCTATCCCTCATCCTTAGTTATGACATCTTTTTCTTAAAATAGACACAAACCATGGGGGGAAAAGAAGGCAAGCCTTCTAAATAATCTTCAACAAAAGTATTGAATATCACCTGTTTATGTGCATTTGAAGGCGAGCATTGCTACAAAAATAAACCCCACAGAAGGTAGGCCAGTTGGAGACATAAAAACCATATTACTCAGTTGTCCAATTCACAGTTACAAAACAGGGTTTTCTCTTGACATTTGGCTGTGGCTTACATGTGGTTATGCCCACCTCTCCACCCAGCAATTACATGCAAAGAAGGGATCTTTAGATACATGTCACAGTTCTGTATGCAAGCAAAACCCAAGATGCCAGAGAGGATGTCCTGTGTACACAACCACAGGAATCCTAAAAGACACACAGAATCCCAAACATTTGTCTAAATCTGATGTGAAAACTGAACCAAGGGGATCAGGTTTTATTCCAATAACATCCAGATATTTAGCATATATGCGCTTCATATCTCTGATTTCAACTGTACTTAAAATGAGATGTGTCAGTTCAAATAAAAAGGAAGTCTTTCTAAACATGCACAGTTTTGAATTACTGCAGTGAAGGAAGGTGTTTTGTTTAACTTCCTGGGAGCTAAAATGCAAAATATTCATATATATATA
>CM034703.1:37092044-37103217 GCA_020142125.1 Phrynosoma platyrhinos | reverse complement strand
CCCCCCCCCCTTTGCAAAAAGAAAAATACTATGCAAAATCTGAACTACCGTAGCTCCCAAAGCACAACCCCAGAGGATATAAGCCCTTCCAAACAGGAGTATGTGTTCTGCTGCATTGTTCTCAGCATCTAAATTGTGATTCCAAATGGGAAATCCCCTGCGGCCCCCTGAAATGTATCTAATAAATTCAGCACATCATTTATGTAAAAAATCTGCCCTGTTGAATATTCTGTTGTGAAAAAGTGGGGAGGGAGAGAGACAGAGAGAGCACATAATGAGATTTTGCAACACAACTCTCCTTTCTCTTGGCTAACTGGGAATTTAAACAAGATACGTCACTTGTCCTTTTCATCTTAATCTTGACAAGAGGAAAAAGAAATCTCTACTCTAGAGAAGCCACTAGGCAATGTTGGGGTTATGGTATTTCTTGCTAAACTCTTTTGGCCATTTTTTTGTAATTGGCTTTATAGGTTTAGGGGAATGCCAAATCAAGACAAAAAATGGTCTTTAGACTGTTTGTGGACTATTGTGGGCTAACCCCATTGCTTGAAATAATTTGCGTCTACCATTTTTTTAAAAAATGCAAGGGAACTAAGAATTAAGTAATAGTATATACGCAGTGCAATGCAATCTTATACCTACTCACAAGTAAGCCCCATTAAGTGTGTTCTAACCTAAAACACCATTATAAAATATGTTTTTAAAGTTACAATTTTTTTTATCTTCATAAGTGTTTTTTAACCCAAAAACCCAGCAAAATGAAGAACCGACTAAGTATAAAAGCATCCATTAAAACCCATTTCCAGAAAAAATAATTTAATTTCTAAAAATAAATAAATAAATAAACACATCTTAAAACACTTAAATACCAAATGTTTTCATAAGAGAGAAATGCCACACAGAACTGCAGAGGAATACTGAAAAATACTACACTGGGATCAGTGGGACTTACTTCCAGGTAAACACATCTGCATAGGATTGCACTGAGTAAGGGGAGACCTCAGCAGTATTTTGAGACAGTTTTGTTCTTGAGTGTTTTGCAAAGTTGAAAGATAAGTAATATATGCATGTTGTGAGATAACTATTCAATATTACCACCAATAAATGGATGTTGAGGGTTTGTCATACTTGATGTGAGGACAGGACAAAGAAATGTGTATGCACACAATGGGAAAATGATGCTTGCCTCAGTTGTTTATTTTGGTAGGTCATGAGATTGGAATTCACTCTGGATTTTAGTACCTTGGATAGTTGTCACTGTTTGTAATTCACTGGAGTTTGAAATAAATTCTGAAATAGTTTGGCCACCCAGTAACATGGAAACAACTAGCTACTACTGTTTATAGAAATTGTTAATAATATAGTAATTTTGAAAACCTTAAAGAGAGCTTTTTAAAAATTTAAATCTAACATGTAGCCAATGTATATACATTTGAGTGTTGGACTAGACTCCAAGGATTTTATCACACAAGCCTGCTGTCCCATTATAATCGGACTAGTTTAAGAATGGAAGCATACAAGTTTGGGATCATTTCTTCTCACATTTTTTGGGGGCAATCCATGGTCACATGATCTGTTTTCCACACTGCCAAACAGTGCTTTGAAAAAGGCAATTGTGGCAGCCAACCATCTTCTGAAGCTGGTGGCTGTGTGAATGTGCACAGAGCACCTGGCTTCAGGAAGGTGTTGGCAGCTGGAACCACACTTCCCCTCCCTCCCAAAGCTCAACTATGCTGTGTGCACATTCACATACCAGTGCTGCACTTCAGGATGAAGCAGGATGAAAGTGATTGACACTCAGCCAACAACGTCTCAAAGCTGGCTGCTGCACATAGCAGCCAGATTTGGGAAGCTGTTGTTGACCATGATCTCTGCAAGGGGGAGATGAGGAAAGAGGAGAAGTATCATGCCCACTGACACCAAGTGACTGTCTGAGAAGTGGAATTGCAGCAGAAGGGATCTATCACATGGAGGTAGTAATGGAATAGCAGCAAGACTGAGTCTATTGACAGGTTTTGCTCATCAGTGAAAAGGTGATGAATGGAAGGCAAGGCAGCAGCAAGATGGATGCAATTTCATGGGATAAGTACAAGCCAAAGATGTTTTTATCCTGTTAAAAACCAGCTTTTCTAGTCTCATATTATAAAATCCTAAAAGACTAGCATTCAAATAGCTGCTCAAACTTAGGAGTTTATCACACTGGGGAAATCCCGTGCAGAAACAGGATTTAAAAGGTGGGGGGAACCCGCAAAAGCGGGAAGATTTTCACACACATTCACACATATTTTCCGAAAGTAAAAAGAAGCAGTTTCTGACTACTTTCCTTTCGGGTTAACCTCATTTTAATAGTGACGTTGTCTGAAAATCTGCCCACTTTTGCAGGTTTTTTTCAATTTAAAACCCTGTTTCTGCACGGGATTTCCCCCATGTGATAAACTCCATAGAGGCCCACTGTGTGATCTTAGCAAGTCACATTCTCAGCCTAAGAGCAAAGCAATGGCAAACCTCCTCTGAATAAATTGTCAAAAAACAAACAAACCTAGCACAGGGTTGCTATAAGTCAGAGTCAACTTGAAGGCATAAAACAACATTTTTTTTCTATCTCACTGTAGGTATTGTGTTTTAATTTGCATAACGCCTACAGAGAAATTGTTCCACAAGCATTTAATAAATCTAGGAAACATATAATATATACATGGTTTGACCTTGATATACAAGTACAAATGAGGGGTTTCAGCAGACTAATTTAGTGTGGTAGTGGTGGTGATGGAGAACCTTTACATCATTATTCTTGTTAAACAATTGGAAATTAGAATCCCTTGCCCATTTACTGCAAAACATACTATCTTCCTTCCATCCTGATGCAATGTATACAGTGCTGAGCAAACTAGAAGGTCTGGACTCAAATCTTTATTCAGCCATAAAGTTCACTAATTGATCTTGGACAAGGATGCAGGCCAGAGTAGAACGCAGTACATGAATAAATGATATTTCTCTATGCACTTATCTGAAATCTCAAAAGCTGTTTGATTTTCATCCAAACAATTGCAATTGGGGCATTTGCTGTGGTTAGCATTTTAAGTTTCCTGCTGTGGTTTGTTATCTGGGCCTTTGAAAGCCATTGTGGAAAAATACATTTGCATGAGCATTGTAAGACTGGTGTTTTAACACACACCCCTCCACCCCAACTATTTCTTGATCTGTGTAAAACAAGGATGAAGAGTCAGTGACCCTCCAGAGGCCAGCTCCCAAGTCTCACAATCACCATGGCTAGTGTTTAGTGATGATGGGAGCTGGAAGTCCAACAACAAGTCTAACAACAACCATAGGTTTTCCACCCTGGCGTAGAGCCCACTTTTGATCATTAGGCTGAAAAATTGTAGTATGCTGATAAATAATAAGGGTGCATATGTGAATAAATACATAAATAATAAACTGCTTGAAAGCTTTTCTGCAAAAGACAGTGTGTAAGCATTTTTAAAATACATCAGAATTAGTCTCACTGGTTCAGTAAGAAACAGTTTTTCAGTGCCAAATCACATGTGACATGAAATGCATTCTTGTGTCTAATGTATTTGTTATTTGCTTAAGCTACATTGTTCTATACTAGTACTAATCAGTGTAAACATAACATTGACAAATTAAAATCTAACTTTTAAAAAAGTTTGACTGTTTCCTCAAAAGTGATATTCCAGCCCAAACATAAGTAAAAATTTAGTGTTCTTTAGGTAAAGCAGAAGTAGATTGGTTAAACTAGTTTAAATTTGTAATGTACAAATATGCCTTAAGCAAGGTGTCCCATCAAGGAATCTTTTATACTTCCCTCTGAATATCCTCTGCAGCATTGGCAATAGACTTGTAGCTGTTTGGATAGCTTTAGGAAGGATTATTGGAGGCAGTGAGAACAAATGATATAATTTTGCCTCAACAGCCTCAAGTACTTCATGTGCTCCCACCAATCATCCCCTGAGATTTTCAACTGAACAGCTGAAAAATTGCTCAAATGCATTTAGAATCAAACTTGTCTGGGAAATATCTCAGATTTTCCCCTATACAGACCCTTTTATCTTCTTTAGAAGCCAACAAGATCTTTTAAATACCTAGTATATTGTCTTGGGCTGGATGTGTTCAAGAAATTATTGCTTTGGATATAGTCCTTTGCTCATTTAACTTTAGTAATTAAAACAAAATCCACACCCCCATATGTCTCTAAGATATGTGGGTCCTTACCCTGAAATTAAATGCTTTACTGATTTTTAATTTGATATTTAATCCTTCACAATTTTTCTCGCAAATAATTTTGTGGCTAGTAGTGTTGCCATGATTTTATCTCTCACCAACTTTCAACTGTAAGTCTAAGGAGTTTATCACATGAGCTTTTATATCGGCAGCAGCCCAATGGGATGCAGCTGGGACCCAGGATGGAGGGAGGAATAATTGAATTGTAATTTGCTGCCGATTCCGCCGGATGACTGCAGTCCAGGTCCCAGCCATGTTCAGCCGGCCCTTTTTCAAAAATGAAAGCTCCCGACTCTGAAAACTGGCCAGCTGAGTGCAGTTGGGACCCGGGTTGCAGTCACCCAGCAGAATCGGTGGCAAATTACAATATGATAGTTCCTGCCTCCATCCCGGTTCCCAGCTGCATCCCATTGGTCTGCTGCCAATTTAAAAGCTCATGCGACAAGCTCTTAAATCAATGATAGTGTCAAAGGGCAGTATTCTTTGTTCTAAATGATAGCATCTTGAAAGAAGGGCAGTATTTTCTCAACTTGACATGATAGATGGAAGGAAATTATACACAATTCTTTTTCTTCAAAAGCTGTAATAATTAAGAGCTCATCTGTAATCAAGTTAATATACCACCCCACACACCCCAAGATTTACTTGCTTTTATTAAAATCTCATGAATGAATGTAATTTCAAAGGAATCAAAGGCTTTGCAAACAAACATCAATAACATTTGTTTATTCTTTCATTAATTCACATTTCATTAGTTTCTTGTAGGCCTTCTGATAAGGACTATACCCTTTGCAGATGCCAAGCAATACATGGGAACTATCGCTAGAAAAGCACAGTATTATGCTTCTGTTGCTAAAGACATGTGTTTTATGCCACCTATTGTTAAAGACATCCACTCAACCAATTTATATCAGGGTGTTTTTGCCTAATTTACAAGCTTTCAGCCTTATTGCATGAGAAAAAGCAGAAACAGAGCTTGCTGGCCAGAGGAAGGTAGAAATACCATCCAGGCACACCATCTAGAGTAGCGCCTTTCTCCATGCCTTAGGTCAGGGGTAGGCAACCTTTCCCCTTTAAGGGCTGAGGGACTTCAGCTCCCAGAAGCCTCAGCCATGTTGGCCAATAGTCCCATGTTGGCCAATAGCTCTTGGGATTCTGGGAGCTGAAGTCCCTCAGCCCTTATAGGGGAAAGGTTGCCTACCCCTGCCTTAGGTAAAGGTAAAGGTAGTCCCTTGACATAAATGTTTAGTTGTAAATGACTGTAGGGGGCAGTGCTCATCTCCATTACTAAGCCAAAGAGCCAGCATTATCCCAGAATACTCCATGGTCATGATGTCAGCATGACTGCATGGAACGCTATTACCTTCCCACCATGGGAAAACATTTGCATGCTTTCAAACTGCTAGGTTGCCAGAAGCTGGGACTAATGCACTATGCTTCGGTCCTGTGCACATTTAACTTTTAAAATAAATGTTGCATTTGATATTATCATACATTCAAAGCATTTTTATTAATCACCACTGCACAATGTTTCCTGAGAGCAAACAAGCTGGAGCATTCTAATCTCATATTTGAAACTTATACCCTGTGCATCTCTGAAACATTCACATGATGAGAGGAATGAAAAGGCCTATAATTTCCTCCTTCCTTTATTTACTTGTCTGGAGTTTTTAATAGTAGGATGCAGGGTTCATATTTGATGCCTCTCTATAGTGAGCAAGGTGAATGTCAACAGTGGAGAGATCTGTACTGGTTGGCTGCAGTCAGGAAAAAGTATGAGTGGGAGAAGAAGGAGAGAGAGAGGGGTGGAAAGGACTGGAAGAGAGAGTGTGGAGCCCAGCAGAGGAACCATCAGACTGCAAAGAAGTCACTATCACCATTATGTGTATGCATAATGCATTATATGTGTGTGTTTGCATGTGAGAGCACCAATGTTGTGTAGTGGTTTGAGTGTTATGACTCTGGAGACCAGAGTCCAAATCCCCACTCAGCTGTGGAAACCCACTAGGTGACCTTGCATGATAACAGTTAAGTACAAGGTTGCCTGACAGGATTATATATCACAATAATCATAGACTGATAGAATCAGGTTCTACATCACAATAATCATACAGTCTATGATTCTATGATTATTGTGGTATAGAATCTTTTTATAATTATTGTAATTTGTAGGTTGGACCTTGGTGTAAGGAACATTACTCTAGCAAGGTAAATCAAGATATAGGGGTGAAGCAGACGAGCATGAAGGAGCAGCCTACATATGGATTATGAATAGGGATCAGTTACATAAGCAGGAAACTGAATCATGGCTCATGTATTTCTCATACTATGACCTAAATTTTATTGATAGTCCTAACAAGACAAGGCCCATTGAATTAACTGGATTTACCTATTTGTTGACTCACCATTCAACAATTGATTGAATGGGTTCACTCTGGCTAGAACTAACCAACAAGATTCTAGTCCATATCTGCTGGTGTCCTTTTTCCAAGCTGTTAACTCATGTAAGCGTTCAACTCTTTTATTATTGTTATACAATTTGTACACTCTGGTTTTATTATTTTAACACATTGTAAGCTTTTTATATTTTTATTCAACCTGTTATTTGCCTTGTTGGTTCTTGTATCCCCATTATTTAAACTGTGTTACTAATTGATTAGTTTTTTTGCCCTCTTGTATATACCTTCTTTTAAACCCATAACAATTCCAAGACAGCTCCCATTCCCACTTCACACAGATACAATTGTGAGAAATGTTATCTATAGCAGATGTCCAAGCCACAAGCTTGTAATTCAGTGTTGGCTGAATCTATCTTTAGCTAGCCCATCCATTCTGGAGCCACTGATGGATAATGATGCATTCTCAAGTACTAAGATATATCATTTAATATCAAAGTCAGAATCATTCATGCCTTAGTATTTCTCATTTCTATTTATAAATGTGAAAGATAGGTGGTGAAGAAAGTTGGCAGGAAGAAAATCAACTCATTTTGAAATGCAGTACTGTGGAGAGTCCTACAGATACAATGGACAATCAGAAAGACAAATAAAGGGGTCTGATAGTAAGTTAAGACTGAATTCTCACTAGGGAGATTACCACATGATGCTTTAAAAATGGGACTAAAATGGGATTGCAACAAATCATAATGAATCCTACCGTATGATTTCATGTTGTTTTATTGTTATATCATTGCATTTGTGTTGTCTGTAGCTCTATAGATCATTAACTATAGGAAACCGTGAATGATTGCCAATATCACTGTAATTGTGGAACTCTACGAGTGCAGAAGACATTAGCACGACTGCATCAGTCAAAAGGTTACAAGCTTCCAGATTACGTCAGTAACCTGACTCAGCAGTGGATTATTTCTGCAGTGTGTTTTGGACCAAAGTGGTGTGAGAAAGTATTATTTCATTCTGTGAGTGAAAAAGCAGATTGGAAAAGGCTCTTCCCTTTCCTCAAAGCAGTAAATTATGCCCTCACAGTACTCACCACAAACTACATTTCCCAGCATGTTCTGCATCTGCTTAGGGATGCCTAGAAAATTCTCAACCTGATTCATTCACCTTAGGGGATGAAAAAGTGGCAGAAAGGCTATAAATCTAGTGAGCTTTGTTTATGGGCATGTTGAAAGATTTAGGACAGTCCCTAAATCATCAAATCACTGGCCTGAGGGGCAAAGAGGAGGCCTGGAGATAAACTACCTCAGTGAAGGTGGCGGGAGGGGAAATGTAGGCCTCTAAGTGTGAGGTGGTTAATGTTTTAAAGCAGGGGTAGGCAAATCTTTCCCCTTTAAGGGCCGAGGGACTTCAGCTCCCAGAAGCCTCAGCCATGTTGGCCAATAGTCCCATGTTGGCCAATAGCTCCTGGGATTCTGGGAGCTGAAGTCCCTCGGCCCTTAAAGGGAAAAGGTTGCCTACCCTGTTTTAAAATTTTAAATGCAAGACAAGTGTGGAAAGCTCATGAGTTACATAACTGTTAATAACCAAGTGCAACTCCAGATTAATAGGGTAATGCAGAAAACTGTGTTTCAATTGCATTATTGAGGTCATTTTAGTTGCACTAATGTAGTTGCGCTATTTCACCACTATATCACCTCCATGTGGTAATCTCCTAGAAACCAAGATCACTAAACGGAGTCCATGACGCTCTAGAAATATCATGAGGATACACGACTTACTGGAGAAGACAATAACACTGGTAAAGGTGGAAGACAATAGAGGATACCAAACTACAGAGGGACTGACTCAGTCAAGTAAGCCATAGCCCTCAGTTTACAACACTTGAGTAGGAATGTTAATAACTGGGTTTTTGGAGGTCTCACATTCATAGGGTTGCCATAAGTCAAAGCTGAGTTGATGGTATATGACAACAACAAAAACAAGAAGAAGATTGGAAGAATGAACTCTTGGCTAGCCAGGGTAAGAGTAGATGTCTCACAAATATGTAAGAAATGGGATTATTTCACAAGACTCTATAACTCAGTCTAGTTCATAGACTGCATCTGCACTGCATAAATAATGCAGTTTGACACTGCTTTAACTGCCATGGCTCAATGCTGTGGATTTATGGAGTTTGTAGTTTGTCGAGTAATTTATCCTTCTCTGTCAAAGAGCTCTAGTGGCACAACAAACTACAAATCCCATGATTCCATAGCATTGAGCCATGGCAGTTAAGGTAGTGTCAACCTGCATTACAGTTGGCCCTTGGTATCAGCTGGAGTTTGGTTCCAGGAGCCTGCTGTAGATACCAAAATCTGTGGATGCTCAAATCCCATTAAATGCAGTGGCATAGTAAAATGGTGCCCCTTATATTAAATTGTAAAAATCAACTTTTTGGAAAATACAAATTTTTTGAATATTTTCAAGTAGTGGATGCATGAATCTATGGATAAAAAATCTGTGGAAATGGTGGGCCAACTGTATTCTTTCAGTGCAGATGCAGCAATAGATAAATAATAAAAAAGAAATTAAGATTCATACTGAAATTCTATCCAAGTCATATGAAGTTGTTTACTCTTCAAGTGTCTGGTTCTGATGCACAGGCACATCTTGTATCTGCTGGTTTGGGGAAGCCGTGTGGACGTCACTGGATTCAAAGCAGGTGGTTTCCATATCAGGCAGCAGTGAATCCACTCTTTGATAAAGAAGCCATTCAAAATAATGAGTTCATTTTAGGAATAATATCCAGCAACTCAGATAGTTCCTTTAACTTCAGACTAAAACTCACAGCCCCACTGATATGGAAGCCCCACTGATATGTTTTGAACCCAGTACAGGTTGAGTATCCTTATTGAAATGCTTGGGACCAGAAGTGATTTAGATTTTGGAATATTTGCATATACAAAATGAGAGATCCTGTGGATGGGCCTGAAGTCTAAACGTGAAATTTACTTATGTTTTGCAAATGCTTTATACATATAGCCTGAAGTAATTTTATACAAAATTTTTAAAATAATTTTGTGTATGAAACAAAGTTTTTGTACACTGAGATTTATGAACCACTAGAAAGCAAAGGTGTCATTATCTCAGCCAGTCATGTGGACAATTTTGGATTTTGGAATATTTGGGATTCCAGAATTCCAGATAAGGAAGACCTAATTTGTAACATCTGTGCTGCTTCCCTAAACCCTTGCACATTTCATCTGTACATGAGATCAGGCCCTTCAAGCAATGACTTCAGCATGTCATCCTGTACATTAAAAAATAAATGTGAAATCTCTGCTTGGAGGCCACCAGTTTGGGAAAAGTGGCACTAAAATAATATTTAGATCTGCACTTTGTAAGGCAGGGGTAGGCAACCTTTCCCCTTTAAGGGCCGAGGGACTTCAGCTCCCAGAATCCCAGGAGCTATTGGCCAACATGGGACTATTGGCCAACATGGCTGAGGCTTCTGGGAGCTGAAGTCCCTCGGCCCTTAAAGGGGAAAGGTTGCCTACCCCTGTTATAAGGGATGGGCAACCAAGAAGAAAGAATACCCAGATAATGCTTAATATACTTTTATGAACCTTGTCAGACTTCTTTTAAAGACAGAAAGTAGGAGGGGAAAGAGAGGGGGAGATTATTGGCTCAGAAGTAGAACCGTGAGATGCTTTAAATATTTTTTCTGAACTTTCGTATGCTGTGTCTGTTGCTACAAAAGGGGGGGGGAGCTTTGCTGAATGACATTGTGAGATGTCATCTAGTGTTGACTTCTGCCTCAGTCCCCTCAGTGATGAGCTGGGGCAATCAGAGAACTGTTTGAACAAAAGAAGAGGGGAAAAATATCAAAAGGAAAATTGGAGTCAGTGCTAAAATGAGCAGTTCGCAATCTCAAAGGGAGATTACTGGTGAAATGATAACACAGGCTATTATTTTAAGAAAGAGGCTTTCATACACACACAAATGGGGGGTGAGAGGAAGAGGGAGAGGAAGCACAGGGGAGTAAAAAGATCAGCACCATCAATGATGACTGCTGTCAGAAGATGAAGGAATTTGTCATTATAAAGTCGTTCCTTATCTATTGCCATGACGTTGGCAAATGTGTTTGCAATGCATATTTTTTTTGGTTCACCCAACTTTTAATATTCTAAAATAAACAGAAAAACAAGATGAGTGATGGAGGGAAAACATGAAAAAGAAAGACAGAAAGAATTACATTCCAGATTATATACATAAATTTTGCACTTAGCAGTCATTCTTAGAGGTGCACCTGCACCAATAAAAAGAATCCATAAGATTTTAATGCTGGAGCATTTAATAATTCAAAACAGGACTAAGCTGTTGTAATTGATTTGTGTTACACTTTTTCAGTATGATTCAAGGTTAGATTTAGTGGAATACATTATCAGAATATTCAAAGGACACAATTAAAAGGACACAAAATATGCAAACAGTCTGGCTTGGCTCTTACCCGTATTTTCCGGCGTATAAGACGACTGGGCGTATAAGACGAC
>CM034703.1:37076772-37090277 GCA_020142125.1 Phrynosoma platyrhinos | reverse complement strand
CCCAGAGGGCCTTTTCTGTTGTCACCCCCAGGCTCTGGAACGGCCTGCTGGATGAGATCCATCAACTAACATCTCTATACAGCTTTAAAAAGGCTGTCAAGATGGATTTCTTCCAGCAGGCCTTTCCAGATTAAATTACCCGGTCTCAAGACCTTGAGACCTCGAGACCTCCCTTTTATGAATATTCTATAACTCCCTTTAGCAGGGGTTGTTGGTTTGTATTTATAATTTTTATATTCTATTTTAATTGTGAGTGTTTTAATTGTAATTGTTTTAATCGAGCTTGATTTAATAATTTTTTTAAGGGGGGGAGAAGGAATTATATTGTTTTAGCTTGTATGTATTTTACTGTTGTTCACCGCCCGGATTGGTTCGCCATAGGGCGGTATAGAAATAAAAATTATTATTATTATTTAACTGCCCTGGCTCAGTGCTAGGGAATCATGGGAATTGTATTTTTTTCTGAGACATTGAGCCTTCTCTGTCAGAGAGCCCTGGTGCCACAATAAACTACAGTTCCCATGATTCCCTAGTACTGAGTCAGGGCAGTTAAAGTTGACTCAATTGCACTATTTCTGGCAGTCTGCAAAGGCCCTAAATTTTCAACACATTCACCCTCATTCAGTTCGTTACTGATATGAAGAACAAGTTTAGAACTGAAACAACTTTACTGGATTTAAGACAACAGTAGAAACAGTATTGGACATCATTAGCATAAGCCCACAACACTGAGTTCATGTCTATGTTAAGTAGCATGCTGGATGAACCATACCTTGACTTGTTCTTTAGTCAACAGGCCAATGGCCATGGTGTCAAACTGGAATTCCCCAGTACTTCCTTCATGTGCCATCTCATTGTGGCAGCCCAGAAGGGTAATACAGTTTAATATTTTTATTTGGTTTTCCCATTTCTTTTCTGAGTATGTGTAAGCCTGAGTTTCTCTGCTTTTCACTCATTCTTCAGCTATTTTCCATATCTACTGTTGATGTCAATGACATATGATCCTGTCAAGCAGACACAATGCTTTGATTTATTTTGCTCCCCTCAACCAATCAGCCATCAAGCCATATCATTGCTTCTTGTACATTACTGTGATTACCCAGTTCTCTGCCTGCATTTTGCTCATCAAAAACACCAGCTCATGTTCTGCAGTTTGAACTAATAGCATTTGTCTTTCTATGTGGTTTCCCTCTGTTGGGAACCATGGACTGCATGTTGCCTTGGCACACCCAATTCAGCAGCCTCAGATCCTGCACTGACCCTACCAACTCATCTCGGTTACCTGATGATCATGGACAAGGAAGAGCATGGGAGGGGGGTTGCTTGAACACTTAAGCCTTGTTGTTTATGGTGTGTGCCTTTAAGGCTGAACCCATACTACAGAAATAATCCAGGTTGAGACCACTTTAACTGTCATGGCTCAATGCTATGGAATTCTGGAAACCGTGGTTTATTGTGGCACCAGAACTCTCTGACAGTGAAGGCTAAATGTCTCACAAAACTACAGTTCCCATAATTCCATAGAACTGAGCCATGGCAGTTAAAGTGGTCTCTCAACCTGGATTATTTCTACTGTGGCTGTGGCCCAAGTCATTTCTGATTTATGGCAATCCTAAGGCAAATCTATCACAGGGTTTTCATCGCAAGATTTGTTCAGAGGAGGTCTGAAGGTGTGTGATTTCCCCAAAGTCACCCAGTGGGTTTCCATGACTGAGCAGGGATTTGAACCCTGGTCTTCAGAGTTGTAGTGCAACACTCAGACCACTACACCACACTGGCTTAGCACATGAGCTGTATTGTCTGTCTGAACCCTACTGATATTGTCATTGCAGCAGTGACAAAAAAACGAATGGACCCTTATATCTCTTTGAAGCGGGGTGCATAGGTTGTGAGTATATCATTTTCAGAAATGAAGCCTCTTTTAGAAAATTCCTGGAAGTATGATTTCAGCTGTAAAATAAGGCATGCATATTGAACCAGATTTGTTTTATAGAGAATGACTTGTCATCACCCCCAAAATTAGGTGGACAACAGCAGAGGTAGCATCCCACACCTGCTGACTTCAGGAAGGACAATGAATCCCTACATCTTAACCTCTACCAACATGTGCTCCCCTTCTCTACTAAAGACCTCCACCCTATCATCTCATCCTGCTCCTTCAATGTATCTCTAAATGTATTTACAGGACCCATGCAATGACCTCTTTGAACACCTTTATTCAAAACTCACTTTCTCAGATCCAGTCTCCTCCATGAATTCTTAACTTGTAGCAACTACCATAATTCATCCTCTCATCCTGTGACTGTAAACTTCTCAGGGCAGCTACTTGGCTCTTGCCTAGGTCAGTCTTTAACTCAGTATAGACTCACTGTACCATATCAGTAAAACTAATATAATTTCTAAGAAAGTCTCCTGCTCCTTTGAGTACTGTCAAAATCTGTGCTACTTCATTAAGGTCACATCTTCTATTAAATGAGATATGCTTGGTTGGTACTACTTATAAATTAATGGAAAATCGATGGCACTTCTCTTGGGGGTCATTCACAAAAACAAGAGTCACACAATTAGTCCATTAGATTTCCAGCATGTGCATGCAGATCCCTGGCTTATATGTCTGCTGAAGGATAAGTAGCTTTCTGGATAGTCTGTGAAGAATTACAGATCAGCTGTGGCTTGTTTTGAGTTCTCTAGTAAGTAGTGGCCATTTGCAAATAAGCACCTGGGAAATGGAATGTGCATGCAAATGAACTTATTATGCTCTCTGCCCTGCAATTCCCAATGCTTATTACTTTTCAAATCACTGCTTGCATATAAGTAGGAACTGGAAGTTACTGAATCTCCTGTCTTTCTCAGTGAATGTAAAAAACACAAAGATAGTCAAGTCTATTGTTTTGAATGGAGAAAATAATAATTCAAAACATCAGTACAGATTTGCTTCTTTATATATCATTCCTTGACAGGCAGATATGCAAGCAGTGATACCTCTGCGTACATACATACTTTTACTTCTATCTTTCAAGCTGCCTTCCACATTTAGAATAAACTATAGTGAGCAATGCTGGCAGTTGTGGGGATCAGTTTCACCTTTGCTGGACCTGCTGCAGGAGTCTCCCCACTGCTATCCCAAAAGCTGGAAACTAATCCCGCTGCTAAACATGATGACAAAAGTGAAGAATGCCATTAAAAGAAATGCTTGTTTCTATGGAAATTGCCACTGAAATATTGTGGCAACATACACACACACAAATGCACACAGACCACATAAAGAAGGAAATTTTCTGCTTGCTTTAATGGCTTTTAACAATTTGCTGCCTAGTTTTCAGGGTGTGACTTGGTCGGGCCAAATTTGCTGGTACACTTCATATTGCCCACCCTGATTGACATATTCATCATTAGTATAATTACTATAATAATAAGACTTCTTGCCTTCCCCCCTTACCCAATTCATCTACAAGTAAATGACAGCATTACATACCAACACCATGAATTATCAAATCATTTGTGTAAAATAAATATTCAGCAGGCCCTTGGTATAAACTGGGCCTTGGTCCCAAGACCTCCTGTGAATACCAAAATCTGTGGATGCTGAAGGGCATAGTAAACTGGTATCTCTTATATATAAAATGGCATATAAAAGGTTTGCTTTTTGAAATTTATTATTTTTAAAAATATTTTCAAATGGTGGATGGCTGATCCATGGATAAAGAATCTATGATTACAGGCGGCTGACTGTAATAATATTCAAATAAAAGCAACAAGGAGTGTTTTAGTGGTGTAATACAAAATGTTTTATTATGAAATAAGCTGCATACTGGAGTCTATGGGGGGAAGCAGACTGGCGGCACGGGGCTGCCCTGGGAAGGTGCGCCGCGGGACCGAGGCATCCCCACGCCTCGATCCTGTGGTGCACCATCTCCGTCCCTGAAAGGAGCACTAAAATAGCGCTCCTTTCACAAGTCAGTGAAAGTGCGCCGCAAAAGCTTGCGGTGCACTTTCGCTGACTTTTCCACCGCAGCGTGTCCGGACGCTGCAGTGGGAGGTTGCCTTCAGTGGGCCGGCCATGTGGAGGGCCAGCGGCTCCGAGGGCAACCTCAGGAGGAGGAAGGGGCACCAAGCGTGTGGCTGCCCCTCCTCTTCCTTGCCCCGAGGGTGGCTTTTTAAGCCGTCTGCCGAGGCAGAATGAAAGCTCATGCAATAATAAATCTTATTACATATTGGTAGCTGGGTGCTACAGGATTCATTAGTATTTTTATGCTACTATTATTGCTACCCCTCTTGAAATTGTTCAGATAGAAATGTAAATTGTTTAGATATAAATATTCTGGATGCATATACAATAACTGTCTTGCACATTTTTAAGGACAGGACTGATTAGCATATGACAAAGGACATGCTCACACATAAATGTTTCAACAGACTCACTAGTGTACACATAAGTATGATGTGCAAACCAAGTCAATGAAAAGTTACTCAGAATTATCATCAACTGAGTAGGAGATTTATCCTTGAGCAAGTAGCCCAGGATTGCAGTGTAGTTCTCAAACTTGTAGAAGGTTGTTTGAAATTCACTGCTGCTGGTAGGGTCTCCCATGTCAGACAGGCTTTTGCTGAGGAGCCAAATTAAATATGCCGTACAGCTACTGAGTAGTAGCAGCAGCAATGTACTGTGTCACTGGTGGAGGCTCTCTCTGAGATAATAGCGGTGGGATTATAGCTAATGCTTGTTAGTACTGTGCAGAAGGAGGCACGGTAAATTCCTTTTGAATTCCTTTCACCATGAAAACCCTATGATGAGACAATTCAAAATGAAACAAGAGATAGTGCCAGAAGATGATACTCCCAGGTCAGAAGGCACTGAACAAGCTACTAGGGTACAGCAGAGGACAACAATGAGTAGCACTGCAGTTAATGACGCAACTGGAGACCTGAGAGAACATTAAGCTGTTGATGTGCTCAGAGGTGAAAGGAAAGTCTGGAGGCTGGAGCCGCACAACATATAGGAACTTGGAATGTGAGATGCATGAATCAGGGTAAACTAGATGTAGTAAAACAAGAAATAGAACATATAAATCTTGCAATACTTGGGTTGAGCGAGGAATGGGACATTTAAGTCAGATAATTACACAGTGTTTTACTCAGGAAATGAAAATCCCAGAAGAAATAAGGTGGCATTAATAGTGAGGAGAGTTGTGGCAAAAGAATTCAAAGGATATAATACAAAGTGAAGTCGTAGCTTTCATGGCCGGCATCCATAGTTTTTTGTGGGTTTTTCAGGCTGTGTGGCCATGTTCTAGAAGAGTTTCTTTCTAACGTTTCACCAGCATCTGTGGCTGGCATCTTCAGAGAATACTGGAATGGAAGAGAATACTGGAATGAAGATGCTAGCCACAGATGCTGGCAAAACGTCAGAAAGAAATTCTTCTAGAACATGGCCACACAGCCCGAAAAACCCACAAAAAACAATATAATACAAAGTCTGACTAAATCCTATCAATAAGACTTCAAGGAAAATATAGCAATATAATCATCATCCAAGAGTCTATTCCAACTACAGAGGCAGAAGAAGAAGAACAGGAAGATTCTATGCTGGAGTCCAGGAGGAAATTGACTACACATCAAAACAGAACTCCTGGTTAATCATAGGTGATTGGAATGCAAAAGTAAGAAACAGAACAGAATCAGAGACTGTAGGAAAATTTGGCATAAGATGAAGAAATGAAGCAGCAGGGATGCTGATTGAAAGTTTCTTCATCACAAACACATTCTTCAAAAAACCTAAGAGGCAACTGTATATGTGGACATTGCCTGGTAGTCAATATACAAATCAAATACCTACATAATTGGAAGCAGAAGAAAGAGAAATTCTATTCTCTCTGCAAAACAAGACCAGCAGCAGATTGTGGCAAAGACCATGACTTGTTGATATAAGAAAAATAGAGTAAAGCTAAAGAAGAATACCAAACCAATCATTGTGCCAAAATACAACCTGAACAACATCCCCATAGAATTTGAAAATATTGTAAAAAATAGATGTGCACGGTTAGGCCTAATTGACTAGGAGGCAGAAACTCTGGACTGAAGCCAGGAACATTGTCAGGAAGAGATGCAAAAAGACACTATGTGCAGCCAAAAGGAAAGAGAATTCCCAGTGGAAGATATATGAAACTCTTCAAGCCGTTGAGGACAAATGAGAAGCAAAGGAAAAGGGTGACAGAAATAGGGTCAGAATACTGAATGCAACTGTTTAGTGACTTCTGTGCTGGGACAAAGAAATGTGCTATAATAATTAGTGCAGGGAAATAGAAGATCATAGCATAAAGGATAAACAAGTGACCTCTTCCACAATATCTGAAAAAATCAAAGGAAAATCTAAACTGAGAGTGAGAATGCTATAAAACAGTGTTTCTCAAACTTTGGTCCTCCAGATGTTTTTTACTTCAGCTCCCAGAAGCCGTAGGCAGTTGAGACAACAATCAGGAATTATAGGAGCTGAAATACAAAACATCTGGAGGACCAAAATTTGGGAAACACTACTAGAAGACCATCAGAGGTACACATTACATGACCAAGTACAAATAAAAAAATGATGGAAGCAAAACATTTCAAAAATATACAGTCAGCCCTCAGTATTTGAGTATCCACAGATGGCAAGCCCACATTGTTCCAATGGCGGTGCAGCCACATGCATGCACGGCCATTGGGGACAATGGAACTTGAACATCCATAGATTTTGGTATCCATGGGGGGAGGGTCTTGAATGGATCTCCTGCAGATACCAAGGACTGTCTGTATAAAAGAGATGAAAAAATGACAGATTCACTCAAGGAAGAACCATTTGAAAATGAACTTACAGTTTTAGAAAGTGAAATGGAAGCTGCACTCAGGGCACTTGCATGAAATAAATCACTAGGAAGAAATGGCATACCAACAGACCTGCTTCAAGCTACAATGGCAGAATCTATTCTAGTTCTAACTAAAATTGGTCAACAAATATGGAAAGCAAAACAATGGCCACAGATTGGAAATAATTAATATACGTTCCAGTCCCCAAGAAAGGGGACAACAAGGATTGTTGTAACCACCAGACCATTATATTATAGAATCATAGAATCACAGAGTTGGAAGAGACCACAAGGGCCACCCAGTCCAACCACCTACCATTTATTTCCTAATTTATTTCCATTTTCTTAATTTATTTCCATTAACTTCCTATGCAAGCAAAGTGTTCCTCAAAATTCTACACCATAGATTTTTACCATATATGGAGTGAGAAATGCCAGATGTCTTAGCTGGGTTCAGGAAAGGAAGACACACTACGAATGTATTGAAAACACATGTTGGATGATGGAGCTCACCAAAGAATTTCAGAAGAAAATCAGCCCATGCTTTGTAGATTATAGCAAAGCCTTTGAATGTACAGATCATGAAAAGCTATGGGTTAATGTTAAAGAAGTGGGCATGCCACAACATTTGATTGTCCTGGTATATAACCGGTACTCTGGACAAGAGGGTACTGAAAGGACAGAATATGGAGAAATGGAATATTTTCCAATTGGCAAGGGGGTCAGGCAAGGGTGCATTTTATCATTTTATCTGTTTAATTTGTACGCTGAACACATCATACATCAAACAAGATTAGACACAGAGGAAAAAGGTGTGAAAATTGGAACATCAACAATTTAAGATATACAGATGACACCATACTAGTAGCAGAATATAGCAAAGCCTCAGAACAACTACTGAAGAAAATAAAGGAAGCAACTGCAAAGGCAGGTTTACAGTTGAGCATTAAGAAAACAAAAATGATGATCACAGACTGTTTACACAACTTTAAAGTAGACGAGGACATTAAAATTTTCCATACCTTGGCTCAGCAATTAATCAGAGGGGAGACTGCAGTCAAGAAATCAGAAGAAATCTAAGACTTGGATGGGCAGCTATGAAGGAACTAAACATATAAGTCAATATTAAAGTTAGGATTGTCCATGCCATCATATTTCCAGTTTCTATGTATGATTGTGAAAGTTGGACAGTGAAGATCAGTGGACAAGAGTTCTACAGATACTGTGGGCTGGTAAAAAGACAAATCTGTCCTAGAGCAAATCAAGTCTGAACTCTCCCTAGAAGCCAACATGACTAAAGTGAGACTGTTGTACTTTGGCCATATGATGAGAAGACATAACTCTCTAGAAAAGGCAATAATGCTTGGTTAGGTAAAAGCCAGTAGGGAAAGATCAAGACCACATTACAGATGGATAGAATCAATCAAGGAAGCCATGGCCTTGAGTGTTCTAGATCTGAGCAGGGCTTGCCATAAGTCAAAGTCAATTTCATGGCAGTTATCAACAATGACATGAACCTATCTTGGCAAGAGAGGATTTGTCTTTACCTTCCTCTGTAGCTAAGAGTGTGTGACTTATCCAAGGTCACCCAGGGAATTTCAATGGCTGAACAAGGATTCAAACCCTGATCTCCAGAGTCACAATCCAATGCTCAAATCGCTCTACGATGCTCTCTCTCAGTACAAAGGATTACAAATCCATGTTTATTTTTAAAGCATCTTTTAAAAATTTGAGTGTCATTATTTTTGCCACAAGAACTTCAGTGTATTCAAAGATTTCATAATTATTTGGATATCTGCCTCAGCTTTATGTGGGCAGTTCCAGATTCCATTGTCTTGCCTCATTCATTGAATTTGAGTAAGGCTTCAAAAACTTGCATGGTGCATTTTATGCTTTGGAGTTGGCCCAATAAAGGTATTGCTACTTTGCACATTTTGAATTTTGTTGTATTTTGATGCATGGTCAACTGGGCTACCTGTGAATATGTTGACTGACTTTTATAGTGGCTTACATGATGCTTTATTTAACTTCTAACACTCCCTTGTTTTTCCATGCAAGTCTTTTTCTTAGCAGAGAAAAATCTGTTATGAAAAGAAAGCATAATAGCTGTACAATGCCTTCTAATTGCTATTGTGAATTGAACTTCTGTATGCATATTAGTTTTTAACACATGCAGTATTTTTAGCAATGGAACTTCAATATCCTGTATTGATTCAGCCCAACAGAGGAGAAGTATACCAGGCATTCTTTCTAAGTATTTAAGCTGGCTGTTACTGACACCTGGTGGTATATGACAAAAAAAAAAAAAAAGCATTCAATCCAGCATTCATTTTAAAGCAAGAAGGGTCCCCCCACTCTACCCTGCTTTTCTTGTTTTGGAAAATATAGATAAGATTGGAGCAACACAATTGGCAGATATGGGGAAAATATTCAGAGCTATTCCTTTCCTGGCCAAAAATGGGTTTCGACACTCAGGATACCGAGATGGGAAAAATAATACTGTTGCAATATCTTTGTGTATGTTTTGCCTGGTATTTGCACATCCCAAAGTTTTCCAGAAATTACTCTGCACAGAAATAGAACAAAATACTGTGCATCATATATTCACAGTATTCACATATTCTGTACAGAAACAGACATGACTTTTTGTTTGAGAACTCTGTTGACTTGTACAAAAATGGTTTCTAGAGAGCTATGTAGGCATTTTGTGCAAGACTGCAGTTTTAAACACAGCAAAATCTTGGACAAAAACATCTAATTGCACAACAAAAATCTTACACACAGAAATTATTGTGCAAAAAACAGCAGTCTTGTACCGAAAAATAACCACAGGATTTTGTTGTGCTAAATTGCTGTTTTTTGTGTATATTTTTTTACTGTGAAGATTTTTGTTGGGAGCAAGACAGTTTCTTCTTCTTTTTTGGACAGAAAACACCAATCTTGCATTGTTTGGAAATAGTGAGGGTGTTACTCCAAGGTCTAGCCTCCCTCCACACCCCCTCTTTTCCATATCAAGTTTATATCAAAGGTCATGTTTTCAGCTTGTTAGCCAAGGAGGGTGCCCTCAGTGCGGGAAACTAGCCATGTCATATAAGGATATCCGAGATGATATGAGGAGATCTGACTAGCTCAGCATGAGAGAAAGCAAAAGTACATAGCCAAGATAGATCAATCAAGATCAAAATTTGCATAATCTCTTCTCTTCTGTGATAGGAGTGATGTTGGGTAATAGACCTTGAGTTTACAAATGAACAGAAATGGAAGAATGCTTCCCTCTGGAAGCAAAACCCCATTGTCCAAAGATATTTGCATTGATTGTCCAGCCATTCACATGTTGCCTTCTCATTGTTCTCTCTTGAAAACTTAATTTTAATCTCAAATTCTATCCTGGGACACACACATTTTGCCCTATAAATATGCCCCCCAATTCAGTCTTGTTTGAGGTTGACAGATGCTCTGTTGGTATCTTGCTTGACTTCTGATCTCTGCCCCCCTCGGTCTTAAGGCAGCATTCTGACCTACTTTCACATCACCCCAATTCAAGCTCTGCTTCTGGAATCAATAGACTCTCTGCAATCCCTCAAGTTGCTATCTGCTACAACTTTTTATATCACTAGTGCATGTATGTGAGTATATTTTTGCTGAATGGTTATTCCCTGTTATTTACAAATAAAAATATATTTGGACTTTGCATTTAGAAGTTCTGTTTCTTGGAACCACTATATGCAAGCTTAATCATTGCTTTGGTTGTCCAAACCCTCTCAGTAGCTTTCACTGAGCTAATAAAATGCCTTTATTAAACACTGATTGTAGGTGCCCTTTCAAGACCTTGGCATTTTGGGTAAAAGGGGGGGTTATGCCTGACCACCCCTGCAATTCTCACACAAAAAGCCACATATATTTCTGCATACAATAATTCCCTGAAACACTTCACGATACAATTGCACAGAAATATTCATCTTCTCTACAGTGGGGTGGAAACCATGGAAATTATCATTGCCACTTGCTAGGTTAAACCAGTTGAGTTGAGCATCCATTACGCTTATTATTGAGATTGATTTAATATGATGTAAAGCTCAGTAAACAGCCAACAGGAGGAATGTTAGGAATGGGCACAATGTCCACTAGTCCAAATCTGGGAAGTTGCTTTAGCTGCAGTAAAAGCAAAGGATGTCTGGTGATCCCACACCATGGGTGCTTCCAGACAAGAGTATAACATGGAAATGCCCTGTCTCATTGAGAGAATTTTACAGAATGTGCAGATGACACCGTCATCTTTTTTAACCAGGCAAAACCACTACTAAGATCCAAAACACACTGCAAAAATAATCCAATCTGAGACTGCTTTAACTGCCCTGGCTCAATGATATTGAATTCTGGCAACTGCAGTTCTGTGAGACATTAGCCACTTCTGTCAGAGAGCTTTGGTGCCACAGCAAACCACAGTTCCCAGAATTTGCTAGCACTGAGCCAGGGCAGTTAAAGCAGTTTCAGGCTGGTTTATTTCTTCACTGTGTTTTGGATCTAAGGTATAAGACAGCTGGGAACACATTAAACACAGAAAGATGTGGAAGAAAGGGGCAGGCAAAAATGGGAGCAGAGGGAGAAGAAAGGAGCAAAACCAAATAGGTTCAGGTACAGATATATGCATAAAGAGAAGGGAAGTTGCCTCTTTCTGCATTGATCCTCCCTCAAGCCTACTTTAAACTCATCCTTAAGCAAACATCTCAAGTAAGTTGCACACCTGTGACACATAACTTTTCTTCTTCTGCATGGTTTTTAAAACCATCTTTGCAGATGAAAAAGCCAGTGGGCTTTGAAAGCTGACATGATGTATTTTTGCACCTTTTCGTTGGCAGAATAAAGATATTGCCACAATGTATATTTTTAATTTTGAATTGTGCTACACAGTCAAGAATGCAAAACAGAGGGGGAGGTCCATTAACCACTATGAAAGCATTATTTTCTTGTTTCCTTTCAAAATAGTTTTCTAGAGAGAATAAAATTGTCCAGTTGAAAAAGTCATCAAGACAGAACTGAGAAGCAATTGTGGCTATCGTTGGGGTACTCCTCTGCTGACCCACATTAATGGCAAGGGATAAGCTCCAATGCCAGAGCACCATTTACTATTGCTAATCTGGGTTTTGAAGCAAGGAAACCAACCTTGTACTCTTGTGGGAAAATCTTGTAACTTATTGGAAGGAAGGCAGGGTATACCTATAGGTCTGGTATAGCTTAGGAACAGACCCCCTCTGCAGACCAGGGCGTTTGGGACGCCCTGGTCCGGAGCGCCGCGGGGCTATGGCAGCCCCACCGCGGCGCTCCTAGAGCGACCCAGAAAGGAGCGCCAAAAAGGCACTCCTTTCATAAGTCAGAGAAAGGGCGCCCTAAAAGCGGCGGGTGCCCTTTCTCTGACTTATCCCCCGCAGCGCGTCCGGACGCTGCGGGAGGAGGTCGCCCTGAACGCGCCAGACGTCCGGTGGCCCGGAAGCGTTCAGGGCGACCTCAGGAAGAGGAAGGGCCACCACGCGTGCGGTGGCCCCTCCTCTTCCTGGCCTCGGAGATGGCTCAATTAAGCCATCTGCCGAGGCCCAGAGTAGCTATTCATTGCACTTTTTAAATTGCATGTTGTAGGAAAAGTCTACTCAAACAAAAGGGGACAACCCCATTTTCAAGGAGAGAAGAAATTCATCCCTCAACCAAGAATGGCTTCCAGTTGCATACTACTGCATACTCAAAACATACAGTGCCCTAGAATATTAGATGTAGTTCCACATTTTTATATTGGGCTTCTCAATGATTGCAGCAATTGCCACTATTCTACATCACCTATTTAGTTACATCAACACAACAAGTCTCCTGGAACATCTCCTCCCCCTAGCCAACCTGAAGAGCCAGCAGCCTAATGAGATAAAGAGATCCATTCAGCTTCCACTCTGGTATGAGGAGGATAACCTTTCCACCAGTGGCATCACTAAGGGAGTGTGGGGGATTCAGATTGCACCGGGTGACACTCGGCCAAGTGCACCCCCCTGTCATGCACTGTTCTACTCATGAGTAGAGTGGTTTATGGCAGCAAGGGGGAGAGGCCAGTGCACTTTTATGAGTAGAACAACATTCAACAGCAAGGAAGAGTAACCAGCGCACCCTCCCACCACATACTGTTCTACTCATGAGTAGAGTGGTATGTAGCAGTGAGGTAAGAGGGTGTGCCCTTTTGGCCCCATCCATGAAAGCCATGCTCCCTTCACCAGGTGACATCCCTGACAGTGGTGCCCCTGCTTTCCACCATCCCCTCCCACCAGTGACTGACACTGCGACAAGGACTGTGGCAGAGGCTCTGCTTCTGGTTATCACAGCCTCACCCACTGGTGGGAGAGGACAAAAAACATCATCCTCTTTGCATGCCGATCAAAACTAAACAGACTTCCTTTACCTGATCAGACTGTTGAATCTAAAGTTGGGCTGGTTCACATTTACATAGTTTGACAGTAGAATACTGAATACTATGTAATACAGAGCAGTTATGGATTTGTAACTCTGGACATTATCACACGGGGTCTAAAGCAGACAGAATCCACACTCAATCCTGTCCTATTGTGTTTTTTTCCCCCATGTGTTCACATGACGTCGCACAGAACCCCGTCACAACCCCATCCCAAT
>CM034703.1:37056826-37073850 GCA_020142125.1 Phrynosoma platyrhinos | reverse complement strand
CTTCCCTGAATGATGCGTTGATCATGTCCCAAAGGAACACCCTCAACGTATCCCCCCCCCCGGACGACCAGCCAAGATGGACAGAGATCGAGGGGGCAAGTCGTCTTCCTCACCATTCCAAGTAGCTTGTCCACGTCATCAGTACTCACAGGTTGTAATTGATCCTTTGTTTACTAGATGCACCTGACTGCAAGGCAAGGCAAGTCCTGGCATAACAGTTTTAGTTATTAAATATCTCATTTTACCATCAGTCTTTTAATCTTTTCAGAAGTTATCTTTTGTTCATGCAATAAATGAAATGAAATATGTATTGTATTGTTGTTGTTTTTCTAAACAAGTCTGATAAACCATTTTTATCATGTTAACATATAGAAAAGCAAACTTTAAGAGTTAGGTCTGAAACAGAGGCCTGAGAGCAGAAGCATGTTGAGAACAATTCCTAATTCAACTGCTAAGATGTCTATTTTCTTGATATGAACATTGCCAGTAAAATTGGTCATATTTTCTGTTATTACTCACACAAGCCCAGCGCCAGACATTTTCTTGCTCCAGTTGAAAGACAACATGACCTTGGGTTTTTTGCCTTGACCTGCAGGTGCCTCCTTAGCTGATGTTATATAGTCATTTTGCTGACTAGGAGTTTTGCTAGTCCCATTTTCTTTTGTATTTGTCATGTCATGATCTTGATCTATGACTTTATTTTGCTTGTCGATGTCACAGTCACATAAGTTTGTTTTGCACCCAATAGTTGAGCTGAACTGCTTTTTTACCTTGACACCATCTGCCAGTTTCCTGATCTAGAATGTACCTTGAGGCTCTCACCTCAGAAATTCTTTGAAGTGTTTGCAATCTACCACAGCCTTAAGTTATAAAGTTAATTATGTGGCATCCTTTTGATGTTATTGCTATTTTGTCACCTATTCCTCTAGCTTCTTAATTGTAAAACAACAAGCATCTTCAGCTAACTTTTCATATAAAAGCCTACATTGTTTAGGAAAGTGTTTCATTTGTCTTTCTAGCTATGACAATATGAGCAACAGTGACAATGTGTTCTTTGTTGACACTTAGGATGTTGTTATTTTTTACAGAAGAACAAAAAAGACTTTAAAGCAACTGGGTCTAGTATCAATGTGTATTTTGGCTATGAATTTCCTATTCCTCAGTACAATTCCTCCTATTCTTCTTGGTGCCCTGATCATCATTATCAAGGGCTGGTGAGTCTATTTCATTATTGAGATTATTGCATGCCTCTTTTCACCCGATCTGGGCACAGGTTTAAACTGGTGAAAATGGATCTTATCACATGCCTCTGTGCCCAAATCAGCCACATTGCGTACCTAATCTGGACTCCTGGCATACTTTTCAAAGACCGATACTTTCTCGTTCATAACTAAAAAATGAGCTCGAATAATATTTTAAAGAAAATACATCAACAGAGATTATGCACAAAACAATCTGGGACATGAGTAAAGCTGTTGCAAGAGAGATTCTAATTGGATTAAACACAGAAGATAATAGAAGATCTAGAGAAGAGGAGAAAATAATAATGACAAAATTGAGCCGTATAGAACTAGAATGGAGAAAAAGAGGTGATAAAAATTTATTATACGAAATAAAGAATCTGCAATACCAATTGGAAAATTTGAATTTGAAAGAATGGGAAAGGAAATTGCAAAGAATCAAGCAACAACATTTCGAATGGGGAAACAGGACCAGTAAAATCTTGGCAAATAAACTAAGACAAGTTAACAACAGCAAGATTATAACTGAAATAATAGAAGAAGACAAGATTTACACAAATCAAGAAAACATTAAACAAACCTTTAAGAAATACTATGAAGTTTTATATAACAACACTAACAAAGACACTAATAGAAGAATGAAAATAAAATATTATCTAGGAAAACAACAGATAACTCTACTAACGGAAATACAAAAGAAAGGACGTTATCACACAGGGGAAATCCTGTGAGGAAATGGGGGTTTAAACTGAAAATAACCCGCAAAAGCGGGTATATTTTCTGATGATGTCACATTTAAAAGCAGGGTAATCCGAACATAAAGTAGTCAGAAACTGCTTCTTTTTATTTATTCCAAAAATAAAAAGAAGCAGTTTCTGCCTACTTTCCATTCAGAGTAACCTCCTTTTAAATGCTTAGGAGGTTTTCACACGGGGAAAGCCAGCTAATTAATTGCTTCCGCTTTTGTAGTAGCACTTTCACTTTAAAGTCGGCTTCTGTTCGGAGCTCCCCATGTGATAACGTCCAAAGAGCTAAACCAAAATATCACCCAGAAAGAAATCTCAAAATAAACCAAAATATCACCCAGAAAGAAAAATGAAACCAGACAAAGTTCCAGGGTTGGACAGCTTTACAGCTCTGTACTATTTAAAAAATGGAAAAAATAATACTTCCCCCTCTGGAGGTAACATTTAATGAGATACATATGAATGGTATTCTGGATACCTGGAGGAAATCACACATAGCATTGATCCTAAAGGAAAATAAAGATCTCAGACTGGTGATGAACTATAAAACAATCTCCTTAATTAATGTCAACTATAAAATATTTACATCAATTTTAGCAACTAGATTTAAAAAAATATTGCAACATATAGTCCAAGAAGATCAAAACAGATTTTTGCTGGGGAGATATGTCAAGAATAACACGCAAACAGTCTTGAATGTCATCAGATTTTTTGAAAAACATAATGAGAAACAATTAGCGATGATATTCTTAGACGCTGAAAAAGCCTTCAATAAAGTGGATTGGACTTTCTTATCAGAGGTAATGTTACATTGGAATATGAGGGAAGAATTTGCTAAATGGATCTCATCAATATATAAGGAGCAAACTGCCCAAATTATAGTAAATGATGAAAAAACTGAAAAAATAAAAATAGAGAAAGGTACCAGGCAGGGATGCCCCATCTTTCCATTGATATTTATAATTTCTCTGGAGATCCTATTAATCAAAATTAACATGGATGAAGATATACAAGTAAAAAGGTCATCTCCACAAATTTAAGGCCTATGCAGATGACATGGTGTTGTTTTCCAGAAGAACCATTGAGAGGCATCAACAAATTGTTGCTCACACTAAAGGAATATGGTCAGCTAGCTGGTTTATCTATTAATCAAGATAAAATGGTTATGCTGACAATGAATCTACCAAAGAAAGAAGAAGAACTTTTAAAACAGAAATCAGGATTCAAGATAAAAAAAAAAAGTGGAATATCTGGTTATAATTATAACAAAGATAAATGTGGACCTATTTGAGAACAATTACATTAAAACTTGGAAAGAAATACAAAAAGATCTGCAAAGATCAAAGATGAAAGACTTCTGAGTCTAGAAAGAAATAACTTAAGATTTGGTCTCCATGCTTTTATGGTGTATAATAAGGTTAAAGAAAACAAATATTTTATTCACAGTTGTTTAAGAAGAGCGTTGCTCCAGGTTTGGATTAAAATTAAAAAGCTATATTATAGGAAAATACCAACTTGGACCTCCCCACAGGAGGCCCTATTAAACAGAACTAAAAGAGATAACAAACCCTGGATTAAGTATAAGGACTTATTGGAAGAATAGTTAATTAGAAATGGAAACGCAGATCATAAGATAAAAACAAAAGAACAATTAGAAAAAGAAGGAACGATTCATAACTGGTTTATGTATCTACAATTAAATCTTTGATGTATGAAAGAGACCTAGAACAAGAAATAATAAAACCAGCTATGATCAAATGGTCTAGTGATATGGGAAGATCGATACGTTTAGAAGAATGGGAAGAGAGCAGCTGTAATGCAGCTGTATCATTTTGGAAAGATATACATGAGATCCTGACAGATATATTCCAATTTCCGATTCCATTCAAACCAGAACTATATTTATTAAGTATGATTAGATATCTGGATAAGGAAAAAGAAAAGAAAAATGGACAAGTAATTTTTATCTCATTACATCAGCCAGAATAATTTATGCCAGATATTGGGGGGAAAGAGAAACGCCAAGCATGAAAGAATGGTTGATTAAGGTCTGAGAGATGATGAACATGGACAAATTAACTGCCCTAATTAAAGACAAACAGATGGAAAATTTAGAAAATGAATGGTCTTTGGTAAGAAAATATAATCTTTGGTAAGAAACTGTGATTATCATAAGATTAGAATTGGTATGCTTTCAAAAACTGGAAATAAAGATATAAATAATAGTGAGACTGAACTAATTATACTGAATTATATTAGCTTTGATTTAATAAACATATACGTTACAGTGAATCGAGATAAAGAGATAGTTCTAAATCTTTATTATAGGAAGATAAGGGGAGGAAAGTCTAGGCGTCCTTAGAATAGGTTCTTAGAAAAGGAGTCAAGAATATTAAGTTAGTGGAAGGTCAACTCAACTGGGAAGTCTACTATAAAATTGTATTTAAAGCTTAGAAGTTATATTTGTACATCTGTATAGTGTTTGTTAGTCAATTTTAAGTTTGTGCTATATGTCTTAGTTTTGTAATTGTTTGCTTGTTAATAGTAATAACAACAATAATAATAATAATAATAAGAAGAAGAAGAAGAAGAAGAGGTATGCCAGGAGTCCTGATTAAGTATGCGATGTGACTGAGTTGGGCACAGAGGCATGCGATAAGATCCATTTTCACCAGTTTAAGCCCATGCCCAACCTGTACCCGGATCAGGCAGAAAGAGGCATGCGATAATCTCCTAAACCTTAAGCTAATTATTAGGAAAGTCATCACTTTTGCCATGATAAGCAATTGCTGCTCTATTGGAGCAGATAACTGCCATTATTGGTTGAATCCACTTCTACCAGTGGTGGTGGTGTTTTTAAACCAGTGCTTCTCTGTCTTTGGTCCTTCAGATATTTGTTTATCTTGTTTAACATATTAATTCCCTACTGATGTGGTCACCATCCCCATCACCTTCAGCAGACTTGGTGCATGGGAAATAATAATGGCTGAGATTCTACATCACAGGGTCTGTGTTGTAAATGTATTAATCCATAGTTATGTTGCAAAAATGCAAATAATCCTTGTTAGTGAATAATGAAGATGTACATCCAGTCACCAGCAAGCATGTTCCAGTGAGCATCAAGCACTCCTGATGTGCACCAATACTTCCTAACTGTTGTCCAGATGCACACCAGGAATGCCCTGACAAGCATTGGTACCCATTACACATTGGGGCCATGGCACATCAGTCACTCTACTGGCTAACATTACACAACATATTGCTCACATATTGTAACATCAGGGCAGCCACTATGTGAATATGGACTTTGCAAAACTACTCATTTCTACTTCCTGTGCATGTAAGTGCATCTACAAAGACCTAAGTCCCATGCTGAATTCCAGCTGATAACTTAATTGATCAGAATGGTCTGTTTCCAGAGAAGGGTGCGCTCTTGTTGTCTGCTGCCTCAAACAGAGTAGGTCTAATGGCCTTCAGTTACAGATGAGTAAATTTCAATCGAGCATTAGAAGGAATTTCTTGAGAGTGAGAGTGGTTTGGTAATGAAACCAATTGCCTGGAGAGGTGGTGGGGTCTCCTTCTCTGGATGTTTTTAAAAAGAGGTTGGACAGCTACCTGCTGGGGATACTGTAGCTGGAGTTCCTGCACTGATGGCCCATAGGGTTCCTTCCAGCTCTGTGATTCTATTATTTTATCCTAGCAATCCCTTTTCTGTGTAAAATCAAGCAATCTTTCTCAGTCAACACAAGAATTAGATTTAGAAGGGCTGAAGAGGGAGCATAGGCTATGTTTTCCCTTGATACAAAAAAAAATATAGTGGGTTGGATCCTTTATGAGGTATCTGCTGGCTCCAGCCCAGTAAATTAAATGTCTTGGAAACCAGTTTTCCTGAATAGAAAGCTGTGCCAGTAGGTACAGTCTGCTTGACTGTATTCTATATATATTACATAATCAATGTGGTGACTGTTAAACCTACATGTCTGAGGTAGATTTTCATGATATCTCACAGGGAACTTTTTTGCAGCATCTGAAAACTTGTTGAGATAGCACCTTCAGGTATTTGATACTTTCTTTAGATAATATGGTAATGATGAAATGATAAACTTCTTTGCAAAGCAATTTGAACTCATACTGTTAGCACAGCAGTTGGGGGAAAGTTCCCTGTAGGTGACAAATACACACACACACACACACACACACAAATACACATATATATATATATCTCCTGTGACTCTGGAGAAGATTGTGATTGCTGTTTGAGCTCAGATCATCTCCAATAGCATTGCTTCACAAACTTTGTTCTCAAAGTGAGTTCTGTTCATGAATTAGACTACGGTATTTCCTATTTGGTGTTATACCCACTTATAGTCTAAAGAATGCTAGATGAGATTATCAATTAATTTACAACTACTGTAATTTTATCATTTTCAACTGTTTAGAGTAATACATTAAAAGTAATCTGCACTGTGAGATATATATGTGTTATTTTTTTCAGCATGGAACAAAGTGGTTTTCTGAGTAACCTACAGCTGACTCAAGGTAAGAATATATTGAAATAATAAATAATATTTGGTTCATTTGTATCATCTGGATTTCGGCTCATTTTTTGCAAGATTTTAAAGGAAAGAATTGTCAAAATGCTATTTCCTTAAACTTCCTAAAATCATGATTTGAAATGTACTATAGCCTCATTTGTGCAGTCAGATCACTGCTTCTAAAAGCAATCTCAGATGCTGGCTGTTAACAAAAAAGGAGTCCAAACAGGGCTGCTGGGAAACAAACAGAATTCTGAAAGTTACAGTTTGGAATATAGTACCCAGAATGCCCCCCCCCCAGCCAGCTGGCTATGATAGCTGAAGAATTCCTGTAAGCTGTAATCCAAAAAAGTAAAGGTTTTCCATGACCTGGGAAGAAGAGAATTTCTTCATGCTTTGGGAAGACAGAACATCTGTAGAAGTACACTCACATATAAAAAAAAAACCACTTATAAAAAAATTAAAAATACCCAGAAACCTGATAAGGGTTAAATGAAAAAGAGGAGGGAAAACAGTCAATGTGAGGGGAAATGGATGTTATCGGGCTTAAAGCTGCACAGGAGTACAGTGGCCCTTAGTATCCATGGGGTTTCATAGAGTCATAGAGTTGGAAGAGGCCACAAGGGCCATCCAGTCCAACCCCCTTTGGCTCCAGGACCCTCCTGTGGATACCAAAATCTGTGGCTGCTCCAAGCCCATTAGATGCAATGGCCTAGTAAAATTATGTTCCTTGTATAAAATGGGAAAATCAAGGTGTGCTTTTTGGAATTTATATATTTTTAAAATATTTTCAAGCTGTGCATGGTTGAATCCATGGATAAAGAATCTGTAGATATAGGGGGCTGACTGTACTACTCTCACAATGCGAGTATACCCTGTGATGTTCAGTAGTAGGTGGCAACTTTCATGCGTGTGGGCAGTCGGCTTTAGCTAGGATAGTTCCTTTAAAGTTTGGTTGAAAACCTAGAAAGGATTCACCACTCCATTGCATGGAAGCCATCATTCCCAGAAGACATTCTGTTGCAGTTCTCAGTTGTAAGAGTATTGTCAGGATTGGGCTAATCCTTCCTTGATATTGTGCCGGGGGAATCCTGTTATGTATCATGTCTTTGATCCAACTGTGATATATGATGCCTTATAGTAGCCGATATAATTTTTTAATACTAGCATAAGTGACTTGGGAATATCCTTCACTCCCTTGATTATAATAACCCAAGAGTACAGTCCCTTCTCAACTAACATGAGCAAGCTCAGGAATTTTTACTGTTAGTTTTCAAGTAAAGTTAAAGAAGTTTTTTTTAAAAAAAAAATAGCAAGACAAAGAGACTATGGGCCTTTGCAGACTGCCAGAAATAGTGCACTTTAAATTGAGGCACTGCCCTGGCTCAGTGCTAGGGAGTCATGGGAATTGTATTTTTTTTTTTTTTTTACATTGAGCCTTCTCTGTCAGAGAGCTCTGGTGCCACAATAAATTACAGTTCCCATGATTCCCTAGCACTGAGCCAGGGCAGTGCCTCAGTTTAATGTGCACTATTTCTGGCAGTCTGCAAAGGCCATATAAGGCTTTCTGCTTGGGGTGCATCTACACTGTAGAAATAATGCAGTTTGACACCACTTTAAGTGTCGTAGTTCCATCCTATGGAACCCTGGGATTTGTAGTTCTACAAGGTCTTTAGCCTTCTGTGCCAAAAAGTGCTGGTGCCTCACAAAACTACACATCGCAGGATAGTTATAGTGGTGTCAAACTGCATTACTTCTACGGTGGAGATGCATACTTGGATGTTATGATTTGTGTACTGAACAGGCATCTTTTCCAAAAAGAAGTAGAGCGTATCTAACAATTTTGGAAAAATTAATTTCTATAGTTGCCATCATAAACATGGGAAGTAGCTGAATAAAAATAAATGGGAGGAGCGGTAGGAAAGAACAATTCGCTTTTAAAGCAGCAGTGGCAGACTGCCAGTTTTCCTTAAAATTATGACTCAGCTTTCATTCTAACACTGTTTCTAAAAGGCGTAGGTGTTTTTCAAATATTACCATAGAAACCTGTAGCCTAGCTATAATTATGTTTTCCCCTTTCCTATTAAATATTCTTTATTTCTTTATTTCATTTGGTGGATGGTTTGCCACTTTCTGGGACACTGAATTTGTAATTTTACACTCTGAATCTCTAGAAATGGGTATAATTCTTTTATGCACAGGCAAAAAAATGGAAATAAGATAATAAGGACATGGGACATGGATTACTGATATTGGGGGGCATTTTAATGTTTTAATTGTTTTAATTAAACAATTCTTCTTATTTGTAAATGGTTAGCTGCCATGTTTTGGGAGGAAAGGCAAGAATACAAATCTTCTACATGCATTTGATATGTTGCCTCAGACTACAAATGGTTTTCTCTTGAAAAATGTTGTTTTAAATGAGAGTCTGCGGCTAATCTAATACTTTATGCATTTTACTTTTGTTTTCTTTTGTCAGTTCTGCTCTCTTTTCTCCATTATGTAGGCACTACTTCAAATATCTGTATTATTTAAACACTACAGAAGGAAATGGATTCTATTTATTTCCTTTTTCTTTCCCTTTCAGTTAGTAGTTCAGGGCAGGTAAGAAGGATGAATGCTGCTGCTCAGACAGTGTTGTTCTCCTCCAAATATTATTTGACATTTTTTGTTCTCATTCAAAACAGCGACTTCATCTTTCACAATATTTTACCTCAAAACAAGAAAGGAGGAAAAGAATTACCACAATGCGAAGGATGAGGGATTGCATAAGCAGTCTTGTCAGACCTGTACATACCGCTTTGAACTATGATTTGGCATTACATCGACCAGCTAGAAAAGTTACTTTTTTTTAAAAAAAAAGTACAAATCACATGAACAATGCTGGTTGAAGTTTTCTGGGAATTGTAGTTCAAAAAGTAACTTTTCCAATGCCTGCTCTGAATCACTTCACTGTCTTTCAACCTGCCCTTGAAAAAATGGGATACACATACGATAAATGTACTGAAAAAGATTGACTAATTATGCTTCTGTATGTTTCTGTCTTTTATAATTCCAAAGGAGAAATGAGGTTTGTTTTATTCCTTCCAGATTTGGCTTGGCTCACAATGGGTGAGTATTTATGAAGTGCTAAACTCTTTGGCTAAGAAAAGCCTCATAATAGATAGAATAAATAGATCACTTCAAGCAAAGGATTGTCTTCAGAGACAGTTCAACACTCAAACCCCTACCAGTGATTCCCAAACTCTGGCCTTCCAGGTTGCCTACCCCTGGGTTACACAGTATATATACCCCACATACCTCCATGCCACCATTCTCTGAAGATGCCAGCCACAGATGCAGGCGAAATGTCAGGAATACATTCTTCTAGAACAGGGGTAGGCAACCTTTCCCCTTTAAGGGCCAAGGGACTTCAGCTCCCAGAAGCCTCAGCCATGTTGGCCAATAGTCCAATGTTGACCAGTAGCTCCTGGGATTCTGGGAGCTGAAGTCCCTTGGCCCTTAAAGGGGAAAGGTTACCTACCCCTGTTCTAGAACACTGCCTCAAGGCCTGAAAAACCCACAAAAATCCATGGATGCCAGCTGTGAAAGCCTTCGACTTCACATGTTTTTCTCCTGTTTGGTTTGTAACTTCTTGTCTGATGAAGAAGCCCATGGAGCTTTGAAAGCTTGCAACAAGTATACTGTGCATTTTGGTTAGCCAATAAAGGTATCACCGATGGATTTTTATTTGAATTTACTCTCTTCATGATACCTTATTTGAGCAGCTGGCCACTATCTCAGTTACATGGAATGCTTGTTGGCAGATTATTATACAGGTGCAATTTGGAAGAACAGAACTGCTTGAATTTAGAGTCGGGGGGGCAGAGCTATGGGACCCCTTGTGATGAGTGTCAGAATTTGTCATTACATAACTGTAGGTATGTACTGATTTTATGTCTTCACAGCTTTAAATTTCTGTGGCTTCTTTGTCCAGGGAAACATCCAAGGAAATACTGCTTTTTCCTTAGATTATGACTTTCCTGTTCTAGGTAAGTGTGATATCTATTGTTAGATTTACTCTGCTCTTTTTTACAATGCTACAACTTCTGTTGCCTCGTCCAAGACTTATATAGCAATGGAAGTAGGTACTCATATGTAAGAAATTGCAAGCATATAAGTATGTATACTTGTGTATGTAAAAGAGGTGCTAATTTGAAAGAATGATAAGATGTATTTCAAAAGCAATACTCACTGTTGATTGAATTTCTCAAATAAATCTATTTTCAGCTACTATCCCAAACACCATGGTTTAAAACAACTGACTTCGTAAGAAAACTAACAATTCAATTATATATTTGTTTAATCTGGGGTAAACCCCATTTAAGTTCAGGAGGCATACCCAGGTAAGTATGCATTATATAGGTGAGTGGAGAGCTGGATCTGCTCTGCAGAAATAATCCACTTTAACATCACTTTAACTACCATGGCTCAATGCTATGGAATCCTAGGATTTGTAGTTCATTGTGGCACCAGAACTCTCTGGTAGAGAAAGCTAAATATCTCACAAAATTATAGATCCCAGAATTCCATAGCATCGAGCCATGGCAGTTAAAGCAGTGTTGAATTGGATTATTTCTGCAGCCAAGGAGAACTTGTGAAAGACCTGTGAGCCTAATTAAGTCTATTCTGATCTACTTAGGGCCTCGGCAGACGACTAATAAAGTCGTCCCCGAGGCAGGGAAGAGGAGGGGCAGCTGCACGATCGGCACCCCTTCCTCCTCCCGAGGTTGCCCTCGGAGCTGCCGGCCCTCCACACGGCCGGCGCTCCGGGGGCAACCTCCCGCCTCAGCGTCCGCACACGTGCACTTTAAGGCTCACTTTCCCTGACTTCTGAAAGGAGCACTATTTTTGCGTTCCTTTCAGGGACACCGCTGGTGCACCACGGTGCGGATGCCACGGTCCTGCGGCGCACCGTCCCAGGGCGTCCTGGATGCCCTGGTCTGCTTCCCCGCAAAGTCACACCTCACCAACAAAGCCATGACCTCTAGAGTTCTCCCATGTGGCAGTCATACCTTTTAAAAACTCAGAGACATATTTTCATTTTTAAAAAAGTTTGATTACATTTTACCTTGTTTTTCCTTCTCTTTTAGATCCTCCTGAATGTGATTACTCTATGTGCATGTTACATCCAGGTGAATATCCTTGATTGTCAATTTTCCACACACACAAAAAACCTAATCCTGTAATAATTTCCAAAGAAGTAATTATGCATGTTTGTGGTGGCAAAAACAGGGACAGGTCCCAAACGTATTGTCAGGGCTTGTATTGCTTCATGACATACTATAGCAGCCCTCTGAATGCCAGGGCCAATGCCTATTCTGGGGGCACCTATATTTTTTAAAAAATCCATTGGATGATGAGACAACCCTGTTTAATTTCTCACCGTACTTTCAGTGTAACATTAAACCATACCACTGTGAGTAATAAAGAAGGTCTTTCATACAAGGTTGGTTTCCCTGGATTTCCCCCTTTTAGATAGAATTGGATGGTGACACACAAGCTGAGTCTCTGCTTGATATTCCCCAGGTTGCTAGTCTTATTTCCACTCCTAATGGAAACACTGAATAATAATAATAATAATAATAATAATAATAATAATAATAATAATAATAATAATAATAAAAAAAAATATCATCCTGCCTTTCTCCCAGTATAGGGACTAAAGGCAGCTAACAAAACAAGTTAAATACAATACAAAGCATTAAAAATACTTAACTAAGCTTTTCTTGCTTAGCAAGAAAGTCACAGTGGCACCATCTATAAATGTCAAGATTTTTCAGCATTGTAATTCGTATAGGGATGCTGCTGCTCCCCATCTGTCCAAATATGAGAGTTCAAGGACTAGTGTGAAGTTAATGGCTAAATATTATGTCAGCTGACCAATTAATTTGTGGAATGCCACATTTGTCTCATATTGTTCTGTAGTTGGCTACATAATTAAGAGTTAGAGAAGATTAGAATCTTGAGCACTCTCAGATTACACATCTGTATCTTTTCATAAACCAGTGGGAAGTTCTTCTCAGAAGTGATCCTCTAATTCTTGTAAATTCATAGCCCACGTGGTAAAAAGTACCATGAAAAATAAATGACTGGCAATGCTAATCTTACTTGGAAAGGAAGTCTTGCTGTGTTTAATTAGACTTCTTCTTAGGCAAGCATCTGCAAGATTGCGATCTGAGTTGCTGAAATGGAAGATTGCTAAAAACTTTAGCTAGTCAGTGTTTATCCTGATACTAGTTAAGTTAAAGTAAAACAAAGCAAAAGCAAGGGTGGGGGAACCAATGGTTTTAAAAAAATTGATACTATAGCATTCCTGACCCATAGCAATCAGGAAGATCTTCACAATAAAGACAAGAGCATCTGTTATATATAGTTGAGAACTGGAGCTATTCCCTAATGATATCACTGAGGGCAAAGTAGTTGCTTTAATAACATTTCAGTCTATGTTCCCTTTGTTAGCAATGTTCCGGAGGAATCAGAAGACATGCCTTTATTTTTAATAAAGTTTTGCATTTACTATAGAGTGTTATTAGTATTATTGAATGAAGTCCTTCTCAAGATATTTCTGGGTCAAGTTTGTGATCCCTCCTATTTATTAATAGGTTTTCTCCTCATTAATGATAGGGCAGCTGAAATAGTGACTGAGATTTTACATCACATGGTGGATTGTAATGTTCTACCAGATGTAGATACATATCTTCTCACCTCCACACATGTATGACCTACCTGTTTTCTTCCTAGGTACCCATCCTATCCCAACCTCACCAGTAGCCTGAGTTTCCCTAGAAGAGCTGTTTTTTTCTTGCAGATAGCCAAAGGAATGGAGCCTGCTGTCTGCACCTCAGCCTCCTGCCTATCCCCCTCTGGTCACTGAATGACTGGGAATGCCCAGTCAGAAAACAGTTTTATTTTTTTTAAATTATACATTTATATATTAATGATATTTGCATCACACTTTTCCTAAAGTGAGATCAAAAATAGTATATGGCTCTTCCCCTCACCACAAATACATATACTTTATCTTCACAACAATTATGTCAAGTAGGCCAGGCAGCAAATGAGTGAATTCCATGGCCCAGTAAAGGCCTGAACCTGCATCTTGCTTGTTAGGTTTGCTGATAATAACAAAAACCTCCTAGTTGAGTTTGAATATTGGCCCCAGTCTTCTCTAATTAATTTCCAGTGAATGACGTTGCTTGCATTTTTTTTTTTTCAGATTGGCAGGATGATCTGATGTGTTACTATGAAGAAGATGAAGGATTTGTGTATTGTTCGTGGTTAACGCTCCCCCAGACATCTGTGTATACTGTGGTTTTCAAATGGTAAGTCAGAGGGAAAGCTTCACAAAATCTCTCTGAATAATTTAAATTCATCTCCCAATGTAAATATCAAAAGAAAGATTTTTCTCAGGATCAAAATAGAAAGAGAAGGCGGGTAAAACTTTCATGCATGCCTGCTACAGTTTTGGTAGCAGTTAGACTGCCCAGCTGATACACTTTGCATTTTTATTAAAACTATACCTCACCATCAGGTAGATACAGATTTCTTTTTAAAGCAAGGCTTGCATCTTGTTAGTGACCTATGCAGGCACCACTAAAAGTCATCCCTGCATGCATGAATTTTTGGCGATCGATCATGGATGGAGGAATTCAGCACTTCCATCTTACAACACCCACACTGATCCAACTATTCTGTTTTCTCTCTGGGCACACACACAGACACAATCATTCAGTAACCAGCAAAAGATGGCAGAGGGGGGAAGAGACAAAAAGACAGACAGCTGGTTCTCTTCAGCTTCCCACAGGAAGAAAACAACATCCTCTTGGACATCTTGGGAGTCCTCCAAAGATCCTGGAGGATATCTTGCTGTGTGCAGCTGCAGGAATAGAGACAGTTGTCTGTATAGGGTCCCTCAGCCCCTTCTTGTACTCTTCTGGCCACTGGGGGGAAAGGTAGGATGAGTATGCTGAGAGGGAATAGACACATAGCTATGCCTAGTAATAAACAATCTAAGCTCATATGTGATTTGGCTCTTACTCCCAAGCAGATATACAAAGGAAAGCAGCCTTGGTCTGTCTGTTTGTCTGTCTGTCTCTTTATTTATTTATTTATTCCTTTCTTCCTTCCTTTTTTTTTTTTTTTTTTTTTTTTTTTGGATGGGGGGTTAGTGCCAGGAATCAGGGGAGTATGCAAGTTTGAGCCCAAGAGAGGTGCTCGAATAAAACTTGATGACAAATTCTAAAAAGAATTTTAAGAGGCAGAACTACTTGTAGGAGAAATGAACCATAATGACATGATGAAGCCATGTGTGACTGAGTAGAGGTAGGATAATGCTCTGATATGGTTTCAGCATGATATATTAATTTTCCTAAAACTCCTCAAAGCCTGAAGAGCTGAAGACTATGTTATGGTTTAAACCTGCCTCTGTCATACTCTGTAAGTATGATCCCACTACCACCAAAGTCAACATAACTTGAGCTGAGTCTGCTTTTCTGAGGAGCAATCAAAACATTCAGGGATAGCTGTGTTGGCCATTAAGCAAAATAAAAAAAAATCCACCAAACATTGTGCATTTTAGTTGACCTATAAAGGTATCACTGTTTTGTGGATTTTTGTTTGAATCAAAACATTGTTCTCCTAAAACCCTGCTGGGCCTTGATGCACTTGATGCAGCGCAGATCTTGATGCACTTGATGCAGCTCAAATTAAAGGGGCTGGGTAACAGGTCCTGACTACCTTCCTTTTTGTGATGGTGAGTGTGTTGCTTGCCTTCTGACTTATGGCAACCCTAAGGTGAGCCTATCACAGGGTTTTCTTGGCACATTTCTTCAGAGAAGGTTTGCCATTGCTATCTGTCTGAGGCTGAGAGACTGTGACTTGCTCAAGCTCACCCACTAAGTCTTTACATCCAAGCAGGGATTCGAACTTTGCTCTCCAGGGTTATAGTCACACACTCAAACCACTACGCTATGCTGGCTTTCAATATTTGTCATGGTACTTTTAGCTATTGTTTATGGAGGGCAAGAGGAGATGGGATTTATCTAAAGTGGGGTCAAAATCCAATAAAGTGGAACTCTGAATAGGCATTAAGAGTTTAAAAAATGACAAAAATTTGGTACAGTTCTTAGAATAGGTTTCAAGCCTTTTTAATTATTATGGTCATTTATTGGAGAAATCTGGGCTAGATACACAAATAACTGTTATAAAATCTAAATATTCTTCTGCAAGCACTATATTAACCATAAGGATTGGATAACAGTACTACTTGTTTCATTGCTGGAAATATTGTATATATAATATGGCATATAACAGTTACTTGAATATTTACTATAAATTTCTCTGTTGAAGGACCCTGGTAATTAACAAAATCTGAAACACATTGGAACAGTAAATATTATTTACTACCCATTGTTTTACACTCAAAAATTGGACAACCTTGGAGGACTTGTATATTTCATTAGGGAGTATACTACTTTCTACCATAAGTCATTTCTTTGCCAGTATTGATTCTGGTTTGTGAAGTACAAAGATGAAAGATGTCAAGGTAAATAATACAGAAGTACAGCTGACAAAGAAGCAAAAGTCACTTTCAAATATTTATAAAACCAAGTCTGAATAAGTCACACACACATTGCCTCTCTTTGCTCATGATAGCTGTGTGAAACTGGAAAGTATTTGCATACTAAAAACTATGGAAGATTAATGTATTGACCTCCAGCCATTGACCTACTTCACACATCATACATCTCTACACTTATTTAATGGTCAAAGAATATAAATGTCAATAAGAAGAAAACAAACAAAGGAAGAGTGTTTACAGGCAGGCAGGCCTACAAGTCTAGAAAGTGGCAGCATACTTAAAGCTTATGTCACCAGAACTTACAAATCAGATATTTCTAGAAGATATCATGACATTTCTGGGAAAACAAACTCAGGCATATACCACACATAGATTCTTTATAATAGCCAAGGATTCAGCAGGGTTGTTCCTATTATTGTTTGTTTGTTTTTTGTTTGTTTGTTTGTTTTTTGACAATGTGGAGAACTGGAGGAGCATTTATGGTTGCTTCCTCAAATACATAAGTGAAATTATGTCTTCTATCACCTTCTTCAGGACAGAGGAGGGAATCAGTAAACTTTTTCCCATGCTGTGTTGCAAATTGACCAGCACTATAATTGTGTCCACTGGCTACCCGTCTTTCTTTCTTGTCTGGAACCTTTCCAGGGACTGTCAGCAGATAGCTCAGAGACTGGCACCAGTCCATGGACCACCATTTTGAGTAACACTGGCCTAGACTGCAGCAGATTATAAAAATGTATTAGACATTCATACAAGGTTGCCTAGCTGACCAGTGCCATCAAGTGGTCAGGGAGAAGTGATCAGGTTTTTGTAACAGTTAATGGGAGTTACTCTATGGACGTTCTCACACGTGGGCCAGAAAGCGATAATAAAGTGGAAA
>CM034703.1:37040653-37056726 GCA_020142125.1 Phrynosoma platyrhinos | reverse complement strand
GATTTGTGTGGATTAACCAGCAGATTTCCCCCATGTGACAACGTCCTATGTCTATGAAGTTGTATGTGTGTGTATTGTGTGCCTTCAAGTCATTGTATACAGCAGGTTGTATGTGGCCCTTCAGAGCCAATGGTAGGTCAGTGCAGCCCCTGAAATCACCCCTGTATTAGGCTGAGATATTACTGTAGTATCTTCTGGAGAAGACAGGAATTAGTACAAGCAAAATTGTTTGGGTTTTTTTTCTAATGTGAAAAACAAAATCTGCACTCTTCTACTTCCATTGTGAAAGAACTGCAGGATGCATATTACACCAACCCTGAGAAGGTTGCTTTGGTTTCCACTCCTTCTGCGATAAATTGAGACTGCTGATGTTGACTTGTGTGTATCATATGCCTTCAAGTAATTTCTCACTTAGACCCTAAGATGAACCCTACCATGGGGTTTTCTTAGCAAGTTTTGTTCAGAGGAGGTTTGCCATTGCCTTTCCCTGAGGTTGAGAGTGTGTGACTTGCCCAAGGCTACCCAATGGGTTTCATGGTCAAGTGGGAATTGAACCTGCTCTCCAGTATTGTAGTCCAACACTCAAACCACTATGCTACATTGGCTCACTGTATGATGTTAGGAGGAGTAAATGCTGTATTGTTAATCATCTTGAGATTTTTTTTAAAAAAAATGCAAAATGCATGTTTTTAATGGACAGACATATATATCAATCTAGACAAAAATAAAAAGAGGGCAGAAAAGATGGGGTAAAACCTAGTGGGTCATAGGTGGAAACTGAGGAATTGTGCCAGATTAGGGGGGAACATGACTGAACCTAGCAGCCTTTAAGAGAAAACTAGTATAATCTGATTAGCCATAATAAAGCCTGATCAACTGGAGCTTAAAAAGAAGGTGGAGTGATGGATTTTAACAACAGAAGTCCAAATGTAACACATGGCAATGTAACTCCATTTTAGAAGTGAGGCAGTGCACAAAGCAAAAGCATGGGGTGGGACTTTAACAGAGAATGTGCTGCTAGTTCTCTTGACACTGTAGCTATGCTCATTTTCATTGTCTTTGTTTTCTGATGAGAGTATACCATGAATATCTAATACATTTTAATAATTTGCTACAGACATCTGCTTGAATTTGAATGTTTTCAAACAGTAATCAATGCCAATGAAAATGAGTACAAAATTTCACTTGTCACATTTTAAAACACAAGCATTAATGGGATATTAGAAAACAGTAAACAACTAAGCAGATAAATAGCCATCCTGATGTCTACCTCACATTCCATTGTTTCTGTTTTCTGTGAATTTGCCACTTCTTTTTAACCTGATTGATTAAAACATTGTAAATGTTAGGAATACTAAATTTGCTATATTCTTTCCCCCTCTGAAGGAATAGAATTTGTGAAAAGATGCAAACAACCTTATCGTCTATCGAAAGAAGTCGGCGATATTTTCATCCAAAAGCAAATCTGACTGTATGGGTAGAGAGCAGTTATTCTAACGAGAGCTGCATGACAACAAAGAAAATTTCATTTATACCTAACAAAACAAGTACAGTACTTTTCTTCAGTCATTTGGAATTGCATTTTTTTCCTATAAAATATTTATTATGCTGGTGCTGTAGAACAGAAATTTACATTGAGTAGTATGTTTTGCTACTACATTGAGTAGTGTGTCCCTAGCATCTCTCCCTAGCATCTCAGTCAGAAGGCAGTCTTCCTGCCCATTCCCTCTCTCTTTCCTTCTCCTCTATCTCTATCACCCTCTTTCTACCAAGCCCAGTTTCAGGCTTATTTTCTTTCTCTCTCACAGATGCCACAATGGCAATGTACAATTTAATATAATTTCATTATTGTGGTTATGATTATCTTAGCATAAGCCAGCATGGCATAATAGCTACAGTTGGGTTTCATGCAAAGCTTGCAAAGTAAGAAGGTTTGACTATAATGGCAGACTGTTTGGATGTACCTGCAAACCTGGAGCTATAAAAGATTGTTTGGCAAGTTATTTATTCCTTCTCCTCATATGAGCAGCCTAAGATCCTGCCCCCTCCCTTTAAAAAGTATTAAACAAATCGTAAATTAAAACATATTTGAGTTAAATCTCACAGGCGAGAGCAAACTCCAACGATATCCAACATTAGTAGCAACTACAGCAGAGGATGGGACCAGGAAATCTAGTCAGGAAAGGCCGGCCGGAAGAGATCCATCTTAACAGCCTTTCTGAAGCTGCTTAAGGTAGTCATCTGATGGCTCTCGTCTGGCAGGCCATTCCATAGTCTGGGAGCGGTTGCCAAGAAGGCCCTCTGGGAGGTTGCAGAGAGCCTCGTTTTTATCGTCTACCGCAAATTCCTCCCAGAGGACCAAAGTATGCAGGGTGGATTATATGGAAAGAGGCAGTCCCAGAGATAGGTTGGACCCAAGCCATTTAGGGTTTTAAAGGTAATAACCAACACCTTGTACTGTGCCCAGAAACTAATAGGCAGCCACTGAAGAGACTTTAGTCTCTTCTAGATGAACCTGAAACCATATTCTGCCATATTCTGTACTAATTGAAGTTTCCGGACCAAGACAAGGGTAGCCCCATGTAGAGCGCATTGCAGAAATCAAGATCAGAGGTTACCAGTGCATGTACCACATTTTCAAGGTCCCCGAATTCCAGGAAAGGGTGCAGCTGGCGTATCAGCCAAAGCTGATAGCAGGCACTCCTAGCCGTTGCATTCACCTGATTAGTCATCTGGAGCACTCCCAAACTGCAAACACAGTCCTTCACGGAGAGTGTGACCCCATCCAGGACTGGAGGTTGTATCTGTAAGCTGCTTGGATTGTTGCCAATAAGCGGGATATAAGTAAATTTTATTATTATTTTTATCTCAATACCTAGTTTCAGGGCCGCTACCATATGTACCTCTGTTTTATCTGGGTTCAGTCTCAGTCTGTTTTTCCTCATCCAGTCCATTACTGCCTTAAGACAATCACTGAGAGGAGAGATGCCATCTGAACTCGAGGCTGAAGACCGAGACATGGAGAAATATATCTGGGTGTCATCAGCATACTGTTAACACCCCACCCCATGACTCCAAATAATCTCTCCCAGCGGCTTCATATATATGTTAAACAGCATCGGGGACAGGATGGTGCCTTGAAGGATGCCACAATTAAGCTCTTTTCTTGTGGAGCAACTGTCCTTGAGCCACACCCTCTGGAATCTACCTGAGAGGAAAGAATGGAACCACTGCAATGCAGTGCCTCTTATTCCTAACCTTCTCAGGAAATCCAAGAGGATGTTATGATCTATTGTGTCAAAAACTGCTGAGAGGTCTAAGAGCACTAGCAAAGTCACACTACCTCTGTCGATGCTCAGACGAATGTCAACAGTCAAGGCAACCATGGCAGTCTCAACTCCAAATCCTGTCCTAAAGCCAATTTGAAATGGATCTAGATAATCGGTTTCATCCAAGACAGTTTGGAGTTGAAGGGACACCGCCCTCTCAATCACTTTGCTCAAAAAAGGTAGTAAAGAGACCGGCCTATAACTGTTCATGTCTAGGGGGTCCAGGGAAGGTTTCTTCAGGAGTGGCCTGACAGCCACTTCCTTTAAACAAAATGGAACATAACCTTCCCTGAGGGATGCATTGATGATGTCCCTAAGGATATCAGCCCTGGTGGCGCAGTGGTTAAATGCCTGTACTGCAGCCACTCATAGACCACATGGTTGCGAGTTCAATACCAGCCAGGGCTGAGGCTCGACTCAGGCCTGCATCCTTCCGAGGTCGCTAAAATGAGTACCCAGCTTGTTGGGGGGCAATCAGCTCACAGTTGTAAACCGCTTAGACATCCCATAGCATGATATGAAGCGGTATATAAATAAGCTGCTTTGCTTTTTTTTTTTTTTTTGCATCCCCCCCCTGGACGGCCAGCCATGATGGGCAAGGATCGAGAGGGCAGATAGTTTTCCTCACGCTGCCAAGAAGCTTGTCCACGTCATCGGTACTCACAGATTGGAACCAATCCAGTAAAATATCAATAAAAAATTAAAATTTCATTGAGAAAAAGTCAACTGAATGTGATTGGTATAATGAAATAGGTAAAGCTTTATTGGGTTGTTCCAGTTAAATGCTAGAACATGAGAATGAGAGTCATGTCTGAAGGAAGGTTAATCTCACCCTCTACCCCTCAGTGGCATCCCCCGCACCTGGTGTCATCCAGTGTGGAAGGTGGGGCTTCCAGGGATGGCACATGCAGTCTCCCTTGGTGTCACCCCTCTTGAAGAAAAGAATGGGAAGGCATGGGGGTAGGTCCAACCAAGTGTCACCTCTCTTCTGAGGTGTTACCCAATGTGGGCAGCAACACCACACACTCACCAGTGATGCCACTGCCACTGCTTACCTGTTTGCACTATATACAGATACATTTTCTTCTGATGGGAATCATTTGAACAAGCAACCTCTCTTTCCTCTGCCCTTATACCCAACAGACTGAGTGTTATGGTCCAAGAAATATGGAGCCATATGCAATTGTGATGCTATATCCAACTTCAATTGCCTTGGCAGCATTTGATTCAGCCCTGCTGCATGTTGATGCACTAGAGTTCTCTAGGTGAGAATTCTAAGTACCTCTTCCTAAACTGAAAATCCCAAGATTTCATAGGATGGATGTAATTTTTCAAAATACAGTGGGCCCTTGGTATCTGCTGGGGTTTGGTTTTAGGAACCCCCACGGATTAACAAAATCCATGAATGTGCAAGTCCCATTAAATACAATGACATAGTAAAATAATGTCCCTTATATGAAATGGCAAAATCAAGGTTTGCTTTTTGGAATTTATATATTTTAAAAATATTTTCAAGTTGTGGATGCTTGAATCCATAGATAAATAATCTGTGGACACAGAGGGCTACCTGTATTATACTACTGGTGACATATCACTTAAATGGAAAAATTATAGCTCTGTATAACTGCACAGTGGTATTTATTTGTTTTTAAAAGGTATACATCTGGCAGGAAACTTTCTGGTCACTACCATTTTAGCATAGTTAACAGTGATGCATAGAAACATTTTCTAATTATTAATTATTGGCATTGGAGTGTGAACAAGCATTATAAATAAGGTGATAACAATTGCATCATCTTATCAGTCATTTTACCTTGCTTATAACACTATTAACACTATAATGCCAATGTAAAATTTATATACTGCAAAAGGTATAATAAATGAATTCTGGGCTTTAATAGGTTCTCCTATCTTATGGATCATTATCCATGTCATAAGATGGAACTGTATTCCTAAGAGTAACTTCCATACTTTGGGAGGGAAGTCAAACCTCCTGTGACCTGGGGAAAAAAATGGAAGTGTCACAAGAAAATAGTAGCTGATAACAACTAAATAGTGAATTAACAAAGCATGGCAATGTCACACAGACCTAAATGCAACTGTTAGTATCAACTATAGTAGACCCATTAAATCAATGGAACTTACATAAATGTTCACTTACCAACTCCCATTGATTTCATAGATCTGGTTGGATATAAGCCATTGTGCACAGAAAGGAGGTGTCCAATGACTAAGAAATCTATATATGTATTTGCGCATCTGTTGCTTAGAGAAATCTCAAGCATATATACTTTTCCATCTTAGAGAAATGTCCTTCACCTTCTGTGATAAGAGCATATCAGTTGTTCAGTAAAATAATAATTACATGGGAATCACCAAATGATATACTACAATATGAGTTACAGTATAAGGAAGCAACACAAGCAACCTCAAACTGGATATTGGTAAGTAGATCAAAACAGATGTGAAGCTGAATGTTTCTTCTTTTTGAGAAAACTGTCTTTCCTATAATTTTCCATTGCATTTCCAGTGTAGTCAGATACAATTTTGCCAGTGCTTCCTTTCTCACATTTATATTTTCTTTAATGTTCCTACAGTTCATGTTCTGGTGGAAGTTCTTCCACTATTTAAGCTCCCTGTTAAGCCTTCTTTTTGTTTGTATTGCCATTAGAGAACTGGTTTCCTAAATATCTAAGGAGGAGGCTTGTGAAGACAGATCTTCCAAACTGCTGCCCTGTTTGGTTCCGGGGATGCACTCCTGGGGCTTTAGGATTGCATCTGACTGGCAGTTCTATACACCTGCAAGTTAATGCCATTTAACAAAGTGTGCCTCACCTCTGAGTAGACATATAAAATATTATGTTGTAAGCCAGCATCCCTATGCACTCTTACCTGGGAATAATTACTCAGTAAGTAAATGAATGAAGTTTGATTTACTTCTGAGTACACATATATCAAACAAGTCATATGCTTTCAGCCTCAGGGGAAGACAATGGAAAACCTCCTTTGAACAAATATTGCCAGGAAGACCCCATGATAAGTTTGCCTTTGGTTGTCATAAGTCAGAAAAAACTTGAGGGCACACAAGAAGAACAAAGACGTATATAGTATTGGGAGAGTTTGGTATCCTCCTCCAATAAAGTAATTTAAAAGAGGTTAAAAAGCATGTGTAAATACTTGTGTAGGGCTAGTAAGCTTTTATTGTGCCTTGTTCATGAAAATTTTCTCAGATGTCCAGGCATGATACTTTCCACATGCAACCTTTCTCTGGTTTTCTGTGACTTCTTCTTGCTTCCTTTCCACAACAAAATTCATCATCATGGATAAGATGGAACAGCTACCACTGTTTTCCAAACTTTGGACCTTAGTGTCCTTGGAAGTCCAGGTGTTTTGGTCTTCAACAACCAGAAGCCTACCAAGTTTGTCCAACAATCAGGAATTCTGGGAGCTGAAGTCTAAAAAATCTGGAGGGCCAAAGTTACATAATGTGTTTTGAGTAGTGAGACCATGAGGGTCTCATCTGGAAGCTCCCTCTATATTGGTGGGGAGATCCTGCAACCTTCTAAATGTTGGTGACTTCTTAATTCCCAGTAGCCCTAGCCAATGCAGCCAATGGTTGAGGTGACTTTTATTTTTATTTATTTTATTAAAACAATTATATCCTGCTCTTTAGCACAAGATTTTAGAACAGTGTACAAATAAGATCAATATAAGCAGTTTAAAGCAATACAGAATTTAAAACAATAAAAACAGACAGGTTCAAAATATGATGGAAGTTGTAGAGGTACAATCAATTTGGATGTCTTTTTGCTTTCCTGTTGACATTCCAGTATTAAATGCTGAGACCCATGGTATTTGTAAAAGTGAGCACTGAGTAATCTTCCTTTCCTTAAGAATGATTAGCTTAATTGTACTTATTTGCAGGTTCCTATTATGAATGGAGCCTTTAATGCAACTGTCTCCAGTGTAAAATTATCAGCATCTTATGTTGCTAGGCTCAGATGCCTTCCCAAGGGTGAAAGTTGTTCTATCTGTGTTTGGAGTGAAGAGATTTCTATCCCACATAGTAAGTGTCAGGTATATTAATTGGTTTGACAAAAAATATATGGATGTATTTCCATTTTTTGCTGACTCTAAAAATTAAGAACTTATGAATATCCATCTATGTTGACATTAGGTATGTTGTTGTTCTTTAACAGAGCTTACTGAAAAGCCAACAATCTTGGAAAATACAGTTAAAGAGATCTCACAAGGAAAGATGAGTATCTTCCTTAAATGGAAGGTAATATCTCATTTATTTTTATATAGTACAATTGCAACTGTGTGACACTGTTATTTTTAATTCTGCTTTTCTTCCTTTGAGTTCAGGGTCTAGGATTCCCTCCCCAACATTGTTAGACTCCTGTCCATTAGGTTAGGCTGAAACTGGTCTAAGCAAACTCCATGTCTTCTACATTTCAAAACCCTGACCATTTTATCAAAGACTGTCTGACTTGTGGATATTCCAAAGTAAATCAAACTTGTGAAATTGGTATGAGTCTTATAAACCACTATTCTAGTATCTCTGGTTAAGCAGCATCCCATTCATTGAGATTTTAGGGACAACATTGGACACTTGGTGATGGGTCCTTGTGACATTACAGGTACAAGAATTGAAATATGGCAGGGTGATGGGCAGACAGAACTACTTCTGGCCAGCTGACTGTAGGAACAGGCTCATGGCAAATCTGAATAAATAGGTCCAGAATATGGCAAAATCTAGCTAATTAGGTAATATGGCAATTCAGAGCCAGGACAGCAAAGCAGCTAGTAAAATGCCAAATCATTCCAACTAGGGCTTGCATCCCTTATTGCCTTGCCTACAACACATATGACACATTAGGTTTTTCTAATAACTATGCTACTTCCAGAGGTTGTGTAAAGCTCAGTATCAGCCCATGAAGCGATCCAGCCCTATGACACTTTTTGCCAGGCTTGTGTGACAAAAAGGCTCATGAGTTTTGATGCTGGCACTCAACCCCTTGTCCTGCTCCAATGGGCCAATTCCTTCCTCAGTCATCTGCACTGAACACTAGCTTTTACTATGCTGATGTATGTTCAAAAGTAGAACACATACAGACACCTTTGTTCTGAGCAAGAGAGCCTTGTCACCTGCTGGGAACTGATGGATATAAGCCCCCAGACTTCTATTTATTTTTATTGCTGTGTTTGTGTGTAGCCAACTTACACAAGAAAATAGCCCTGATATATGTCTCTTTGTCTGAAGAAGACAACTTCTCTGAGGATTCAGATGATGTCCAGAAACCTGACAACTCTGTAGTTACACACACAAAAGAAGCTTAGGCTCAATTTAGATGTAACAATCCTAGTTCAATTAACTATCATTTGTTGATCCATAAAAAAGCTCTGGGAATGTATGTTCTCCCTCTCTTTAATACAATAATTCCTGATTTGTTTAACCACAGTTTCATGTGTGATCTAAACTGAGAAAATATACTTTGCATATTCCCGACAAAGCAAGATACCAAATCAGGATTGCTGAAGCCACTGTTTCCTAGTTCAAATCTCCAGAAAACATGGAAATATTGAGTTCACGTGCCAGAGACAAAAGAAAGGGAAACAAAGATCTCATGGACTGTGACTGATTTGGCCCATAATAAGATGCAGGAATAATGGGCTGTGATGTGATATTTATAAAATGCAGAGCCAATTTTAATGAAATTATGATTATTTTTATTGCTGAAAATTTGTCACTGCACAATTTACTTTGGTTATATTTGCACAGGTTGCAGCTTTAATTGTGCCTATAATAATTTCCTGCCATTTCATTACTATAATGCGTAATAACTGTGGAATGTTGTGCTTAATCATTTAATGACAATTTGTTTATCTTAGACAACACAAAACAAGAATACCATGGGATATCACATCAGCATTGAAAGAATACCCAGCTATTGCACCAGACAGACATCCCTCAACATATCAGAGAATTGGCTATATCTCAATCTTTCCATGGCTTACTACAGAATCAGAATCTCTGCCTATAATGAAGCAGGAGAATCCCCGGCAGTCACATGTCTGATTCCAGGTTTCACTACAGCAGGTAGAGGTAGATTATTATTCCATTGGGAAAAAGTGTAAAGAACCAGATTTTCCTCTGGCTTTTTAAAGTATATAATTTGTTTTTATTGCTACAGTTCTTTGTATATAGTCTTACAGGTCAGGATCTAATAGCGTACTTCTGTTGGATCCTAGTGCTTCCATCAGAATTGCTGATTCTACCCCACTCATCCCTGTAGCCTCACATGCACCCTAAAAACCTGTTCCAAACATCCAGATCACTCTCTTGAAGCAGATACTTGGCAACCCTGAGGACCGCAGTAAAAGGGAGGAGAAGAAAGTCCCAATTCCTCTAGTGCTCGATACAAAAGAACACTGCTTCTGTGTAGTTTTGTGTTGGTGTGAAGGCATAGATTTTGATGTGCTTAAGCTTATGTGAATTTTTTGTCTACATACTCTTAAGTGTGTATCAGTCGTGGACCTCTTTTAATGCTGAATAGCATGTAGCATGTACATTTCTATACCACTTATCAGTGAACACAGCACTCTCTCTACGCAGTTTGCAATCTGTAAGCTAATTGCCCCCAACAAGCTGGGTACTAATTTTACCAACCTATAAAAAGATGGAAGGCTGAGGCAAGTTTGAAGCCCTTGGATTGAACTCACAATTGTTTGGCTGCAGTATTGGCATTTAACCACTGCCCCATTTGTTTACCTTTCAGAGTAATCAATAGTATTTACTTTCAAGGAAATGTATAATACCTTAGTATGCCTATGTGGAATTGTCTTTTTCAAGTTCTTGCTTGGTTTTTAAAATTAATATTTCCCTTTTAACTTATAGATTTACCTGGCCAGATCAATGTCTCAAATCATCAAAATCACACTGTTATCTCTTGGAATCTAAAATATACGCCAAACTACATTGTGATTGACTGGGGGACAGGAATCAAAGACATGGACTTGGAAATAATATCAGGACGTACGAAAAGCAAAACGCTAGGTAGTGAATCAACTTTAAAACTTGGATTAAATGGATGTTTCTTTCTTTTTTGTAATCTACTCTTAAAAACACAGTCTTTTTAATTTATTTGGATATTAACATTTTCATATCCTGTCCTGTATCATGAGATCTTAGGATGATATTCAGGTAATATTGATTTCAGCAGATTAAAACAATTTATAATAAGAAAAACAAATTACAAAAAATATATTGGAAAATTTAGCAAGTTAAAAACAGGCCAGAATCCTTCATGGAAATTATGTCTTCATAAATGGACTTACATATGCAAGAATTAAAAGTGGGTAGTTTTCTAATATCTGTATCAAGTAGAGAAATACTGTTATGTTACTATTTAGCAGAGCCAGCAAAATGACCATTGCATAACTGGGATGATTAACAACAGGACCGATGTGCATTGGACATCCTTGCCATTTTCCTAATATGAAACTTCAAAATTCCACAACAGGGTTTCTTAATGCCTCTACTATTTAGCTAAGTATACCTAAAGCTACATTAAGTAAAAGGTGATATAAGATTCTGGTGAGATTTAGAAGGTTCAGCCAGCTTAAAAACATGTATTTTGAGATAAATCAATTAGGCCCCAAAGGCTTAAATAAACAACCATGTTTTTTTCCTTGGTGCAAAAATGAAGCCATCACTGACAAAATGAGGCCTCCAAGAGAAGGCGACCAGTCTGCAACTGGAGTATAACAGCAGAGAAAGTCCTCTCTCACTTTCTCACACATTGTATTGACCCCACAGTGGGACACCAACAACAGCCTTTCTAGCAGACCTCAGTCCTTGCCCAAGCCTTGGGCAGAATCCACTAGTATAAAGAATCTATTTAATAATAATAATAATAATAATAATAATAATAATAATAATAATAATAATAATAATAATTTTATTACTACAGATCGAGGCAGGATTACACAATAAAATATGCAACAATGTGCAGAAATACAATGAATGAAATCAATAAAATCACAACATTGGTAATAATCAGTAAATAAATTCTATAAAATAAAATAAAATAAATAAGATAAAATAAAGTAAAAATAGAATAAAATCAAATAAAAATAAAAATAAAAATCCAATCATCATCAGTAGCCAAGAAGGTTGATTTCAAGTGGTACTATACAGGTTCGCTAAGAAGATCAGATGGATAGGCCCACCAGAAGAGCTCCATCTTAATTGCCTTCTTAAAGGCATCTAGAGTAGTGATAAGACGGATCTCTTCCAGCAGGCTGTTCCCTAACTTGGGGGCTATGGCCCTGAACGATCTTTGGGAAGTTGAACTATTTACTTAACAACTGATGTAAAGAATCCCTTCACTGCATCAATGGGGCACTAATCTAGTTCCGTAAGCTTATTGCATGGCACTTACAAGAACGTGAATGGAAAGGAACAGAACGGAATGGAACGGGGCAAAAACACATGTTACTGGACAGGAGAATGCCACTGATGCTGCTGGGAGTTCCCCAGCTGTTCCTGGCAGCCAATTTTTGAAGGACGGTTTCATTCCGTTCCTTTCCTTTCCATTCCCATTCCTTAAATGCCATGCGATAAGCTTAATAGTCATACTGAACAACCCATTAGCTGAGAAGGGGAACAGGAGTGCCCATCTATGTCTAACAGCATACCTTATCAGACCTATTAGAGCTTTTGGGTTGAATTACACACCCCAATGTGTGTGTGTCTGCATTTGCAATACCTGTGCCCTCATAGAGGCCACACTCCAGCCACAAATTAGGTGTGCTTAAATTCACTGCAAACAAGCCTTTCCCATAAACTGGCCCAGCTGAGGTTTGTAGATTAGCAGATCTGATTTTCACAACTGTGGGCTACTTTTCTGTCCAAGAAGACTCAACAATTAGCACAGCGCATACACAACAGAGGCTATCACATGTTGCTGTCAAGCCAATTGTCACTGTAGATACAGAATTTTAGGTTTTGTCTTTAAAAGGAGGGGCTATTTCCAATATTTGTGGTTACAGAGGCAAGTTTAATACTTAAAGGCCAAAGGAAAACCATGTCCCTAAGAAAAATTTTATACTACAGGTGATGGATTTTGGCCATTTTATAAAACAGTATTGATGAAGGAATTGGAAAACTCACCTCTGAGTATTCCTTGCCTAAGAAAACTCTGAAATTCATGGGGTCACCATAATATGCCAAGTGACTTGAAAGTACACACACATACACATATATTCAAAAATAAGTATAATTCACCAAGTGCAACTATTACATTTCAGTGAGGTTGCCAGTGAAATCTTGAGCAATATTACCTTACATTTCTGGAGAAGATGGCATGGCACCCAAACCACAGGTGGGCTAAAGACTGAGAAACCAAGGAGACAACTGGGCAATGAGCAGGTCAAAAGCCTTCTCTATGCTTTCCCTGCAAATAGAGTTTAGCCTGGTGGTACTCAAATATTTTACCCTTTTTAATAATAATAATAAAAAAAATATTTTACCCTTGGGACCTCCCTTTACATCTACATGCAAACATTGCACACACATCACAACACTATGTAGTATATGAATAAAAACATTTTGTTTATCTAATGTGTGTATTTTCATTTGCACATTCATGTATAGCCATATTTTAACATTTTATAAGGAAATAAAGTCATTCAAATTAGAACAGTTTTATTCAAGTAAATGCAATATTTAACTCAACACATGTGTACATTTTACACATAAAAAAAGTTTGGGAATAGAAGGAGAGATCAGAGCCTCCATGTCTCATACCCCCCTTGAGCAACTCTTGTGCCTCTCCCACCCAACTGTTGAGAACCACTGGTTTAGCCCTTTTGCTCTGCCCTTTCCATCACCCCAGTTAATGACAACATATTTCAGTATCAGCAAAGTGAAACCAGTAATATTTAGACAAAGAATGGCAGCTACATCAAGTGTGCCCTGTACAGCTGCACATTTGTGCCTTCCTGCCTGGACAGCCAGTGGGATGAAGGGTTATATATTTTAGACAAAGAAACATGAGAACAACAACAAAGAGCAGAAGATTCTCATCGCCCAGGCCCACTTATTGCCATAAACTTTACTTACTGCTTTGTCATCAGCTAAACAATTTTTCCTCATCTTCCTGATAATGTGTCCTTGCAAAGCCCAAGTATAACCCTCTTAGCTTGCTATGAAGTCCAGCTGTTTTATGTGTAAAGAAAGCACCTCTAGTTCAGAACATTTCACAGGACTCTCATTCTGCATGTTGATAGGGATTGCACAGGTGATTCTGGCAAAAAGATCAATCAGGATTAGCTGTAATGTACACTGGAGGGTATTGGATCTGAGTTGCTATCAATTATTCATCACCTCTCTTCCTTGACCTTCTTTTATTACATCTTTTTCATCCTGTTTGGGTTGCTACTTCCCGAACAGAAAATCTATATGTGAACTATATCAGGGCTAAAGTAATTTCATTTCCCCATATCACCTCTACCTTGGAGGTATAGCAAACCTAGCAGATTTTGAAAGGCAAAACTGGATGTTATACACTTTATTTTATTTTACCTATTTTATTTTAATAATAGAACAAATCCACTCATAATCCAAGAATAAACTAACATCCATATGTATACTCAATAAATTAAATTACAATCCTAGCTTAGGGTGAAATCTAAATCCTCACATGTAACACGAAAAGGGAGGGATCCCCAATGGAGGAACTATTTCTTTGTCCGGGGGGGGGGGGGATTTAGAAGGAATGCTGTGGGAAGTAGCCCTATGGAAATTCACTGCCACTAGTTCCAATATATGAGCCTAAATTTGGATCCAACAATTACTACACTACTAAGCGTCAAATGTACATGTGGCAATTTTTAACAGACACTTCTCTCTCTATATATATATATATATATATCCTTGATCATGTTGCTTTTTCATTTTTAAGTGGTAACATCCTTATTTACTGTCTAGGTCACCTCCAACCATATCAGTTATATAAAGTAATGTTGCATGCATTTCATGGTCGGTGTGAGGACTTCATGAAGCATGAATGGACATTTGGCATGACATACTTCTATGCAGTAGAAGGAGGTATTTTTTTTATACCATCTTGCTTTATTTTAAATCTTGCTGCTTTTATTTAAAAGTCATTTTAGTAAATCCTTGAAGTATTAATATTGTAATGAGGAGTATAGTGTGAGGACTCAGTTGAGTAAGGTATTCAGATGCGTATGAACAGTTAATGTTAATTAGGAAAAAGGATGGGCCAGAATTCACTAAGGAGGTTATAAATACCTAGCCTAGTTACACATTCATGGTTGGTTCTTATCACAATCCCTATGTATTCATTAATTGAGAGAATACTTAAGGAGTGTGATATCCCTGCCAGTCTTCATTTACCAGGCAGCAGCTACTGAGAGCATCAGAGTTCAGTTCCTTTCTCAATTAGGAAACAGCTAAGTGATGTTTTCGGTCCACTTTCCCCCCCATCCCTGATCCTTCAAGCAATCTCTGGTGAAAGAGGGAATTGCAACAAGGACCCTGCTTCTGACTGCTGCTCAAGAGATTACTCACAGCATGTAATGGAACCATCAGACAGCTGCTTCCCAATTGACAGGGCAACAAAGCCCTGTTGCTTGCAGTGGCTGCTGCCTGGTAAGTGAGAGTTGGGGCAGGGGGTCAAGCTGAGATACACTACCTAACTATATAACTAAGGTGAGTATAAGGTGTTTCCTAAATGCCTTAGTAAATTCCAACCATGATAGTTATTTATTAAATAAATAAGTAGCAAGCAGTAACAAGTATATTTTTATACTGCTTATCAGTGCGCTTAAGCACTCCCTAAGCGGTTTATAACACTTATACTTGGTTATATCTCCATGAATGCTGTAGACTTCTAGTGATCAAACAATGTGACCCAATGCAGAGGATGAAATTTATGCTGGGACCAGTTTTAAAGTGAGAATGACCATTATGAGGATTACCTAATCAAATATGTTATATTTTGCTCCACATTGGAAAAAATTACCAGTCATTACATCAGTAGTAACAGGTATATCTCAGTGAAGGATGTGTTCCTGGGTATTATGTCTTTAACAGAAAATTTGGCACCAGAGTCAGAAATAACATCTGGCTGCATCAACACTGCAAAAATTATCCAGGATGGCACAATGACAACTTTTCATTTCACTGGCCTCCACTCTTCTTACGATTTTTATTTTTGTGGCTAAACTTACAGATGTCTTCTTCTTTTTTTACCATGCTAGGGGAGCTGGTGAGGATGGCTTAACTGCTTTCCCCCTTGCTGTTCACACATGATCCATATGGAAATCTGGAGGCAGTTGCTATTTACCTTGCCTGTTGTAGGCACACATAGCTACAGTAGGGTTAGCTGGAGTAGAACCTCATTCTTTCCCAGTTTGAGTTTCATTACATTGTTTACTGCAGACATGAAGCTGCAACCTGACACTGAAAGACTGTGTTTCTTCAGCCCTCCTTCACCATCGTCCCAAGGCCAATGCTACTAAAAACTACTAGCTAGACAGAGAATAAGAAGAAAAGAGGGTTGAGAAGGTGTAAAAAGGAACTTCTTTCTCAGAGGCTTTGTTAACTGAGGCATACTTGTAGTGTATGCACAAAATGTACAGGGTTTCAGTTTCACTGTCTAATATCATTACATAGAGAGATCTTGTAGCACCTTTGAGACTAACTGAAAGAAA
>CM034703.1:37020654-37032572 GCA_020142125.1 Phrynosoma platyrhinos | reverse complement strand
TTTTTTTAGAGTGCCCAGGGTGCTACAGCAATAAGGGAGAAGTGTTGATTCTAGCAGAAGCAGTGCGATCCAGTAGGTGCACACCACTGGATTCTGGTCAGATTTGTTTACAATGGTAAAGAGAGGAAATCTCATGGAAATCAGTGGGACTGATCTGAATAGGCACTGTGCTGTAAAACAGTGTTTCTCAGGCTATCCAGTGTTGGGGACCAGCAGTTTTCCAATGTACTAGAAACCATGGTCATCGTTGTTGCGCCTATTGGCTACAATTGTTTTTCTATTCTTTTCTGGAAACTCGCCAGAGGCTAGCACTACTCTAGGAAGCAGCATCAGTCCAGGGACCACCACTTTGAGTAGCAGTAGTAATAACAATATTGTATTATATATTATATTAATTTATTTATTACCTGCTTTTCCCTGTGGATTGAAGTGGGGAACAACAACAAATAACACAAAACCAATACATATTACCAGCTTTCAATAAATACTTTAATAATAGTATAATTCCTGTTAAGGACAGGCATAGCAATCCGACAGGTGAAGGAGATTCTATTTCTAACTACCACAATATGATGGAAGTGAAGTGTATGGTTCTGTTCTCCTTCTATCCCCACTCCTCTGCTTTCATTTGAAAAACATTTTATAAAACATTGGTTCGGGGGGAGGGGGGACGGAAGAAGTGTACCAACACTAGGTCCAATGTACTTTGCCCCTGTATTTGGGAGCATGTTGGCTGACACAACTCTGTGTCACACAGCAAAATGTTTTAGTAGCACTTGGCCTGTCAGCTATGAAGAGCCTCAAATGGGAGCCTGGTGCAGATGTGGGTTTTCAGTTCAGAAATGCTGTTGTCCCCATTTTTGCCGACTGAGTTTCATTTGTGAGTAATAGATTAATATGGTCAGTCATCTTATTCATATAATCTTATTTCAAACATGTGTAGCTTTGGATATTTGTAACAGATCTTTTAGTTTTAAACATCTGTACTTACAGATCTAGAAAAGTGTGCTGGCCAGTTGTACCAAATCCAAGATACAGCAGTGCTACACAGAATATGGAAAGAAACTTTCCATTGGTAAGCAAACCTTTTAATGCAATGGTACCCAAACTTTGGTCTGTCAGATGTTTTGGAGTTCCATTCCCAGAATTCCAATTGACCAAGCTCACTGTGGCTTCTGGGAATGGAAGTCTAAAACCTCTGGAGGACCAAAGTTTGGGTACCATATTTTAAAGCATTCAGTTCCTGTTTCCTGTTCTTTAAAAAAAAATTAGAAGCAACATAGCTATAATGCAACCAAACAAGAAGCCAGAAATCATCGGTACTTATTCCCCATGAAGTCGTCCATGGAAATGTAGTTAAAAATGCTGCTGTAACTGTACAAAGGATTGTGCTTGTTATTATATAACATTTGATAGTATAGACTCTTCTATTTTTTATGTATCTACCATAGTTTTGTGTTCCTTCAATTCACTTATGACTTATGGCTGATGGCGAACCTATGCCACGCGTGCCACAGACGGCATGCAAAGCCATTTTCCCCGACATGTGGAGGGCAGGGAGGGAGTGGAAGAGGCGTACTCCTATTTCTCCTCCTTCCCAGCCATGCCAGGCCTTCAACTGCCTCTCCAGAGGCAGCTGAAGGCTGGGAATGGCATGGGGGAGGAGGAAGTTGTATATGCCTGTTCCTCTTCTTCCCTTTGCCCCCCCCACCCCCCAGGCCTTCAGCTGTCTCTGGAAAAGTAGCTGAAGGCCCAAGAGGGTGGAGGGAAGAATTCCTACCTGGAAGTCCTGCTCCAGAAGGCGGAAGTCCCACCCCTGGCACCAGGTGCCGGAAGGCTTTTTAGTTTGGGCACTCAGCCCCTAAAAGGTTCGCCATCACTGCTCTAAGGCAACCCTATCAGAGGGGTTTCTTGGCAAGATTTGTTCAGAGGCATCATGCCCAATAGCCATGTATAGCAAATTCTGCTTATTCTATTCAAAAGGTCAATATAAAGCTTTTTATTTTTTTTTTCTTTTGAACCCTGAGTGTTAAGACTTTCCATGAACATATTAGTAAATCTGCTAGTTTATTAACAGTGTTGTATAAAGTTACCAAAAGGCCAACAGTAGAGGGGTGGAAGAACGTGTATGGAAGTGTTGCACTGAGAAGAGTAGAAAGTTAATGAACTCACCCAAACAAAAGTGATGGTGTTAATACACGCTATAAAGAGCAATGCCACTAGGCTGATCACAGCACCATGTCAGTATGATTCACCAATCATACTGAAGACCAGTCATTTGCTTTTATTCCTTTCTTTTTGCTTTAAAAATAACCACCCCAACAGACTATCCCTCTGAATACACTATATTCTTATAAGTACTTAGAAGGCCATGACTTCTGTTTCATCTGATCTGCAGGCTCTCCTTGCACCTGGTTTACAGCAGTTGGCTTCATCTCAACCATGTAATGGAGACAACAAAATTTACGTGGAAGAAAGCCATTCACTTATAAGGCAGGGATCCCCTTCAATGGACACGGCTACAGGGAATGGTTCTGCAAAACATTTTGAAGTTGCTGGAATGGATAACCTAGATGCTAATCTGCTTCCTTTGAAAAAATCAGATGAAATGAATCCCAGCAAAAAGGGAAAAGGTACCATTCACTGTGACTATGTTGGCGTGGATGTCAGTCACAGAGCTATGCAGTTCTCAATGAGTCTCCCCACAAGAGTAATCCACCATTTACCCAGTCCAGGAAGAAGACCACAACCAGCAGCTTATTCTCCTCAAAGTTTGAGGCAAAGTCAAGGTGATGAGACCAGAAAAAACATCCACAGAAAACAGGTGGAAGTTGGATCAGAACCTTCTTAGGGCCTCAGCAGACGGCTAATTGTGCCGTCTCCAAGGCCAGGAAGAGGAGGAGCAGCCGCACGCGCGGCGCTCCTTCCTCTCCCTGAGGTCGTCCTCGGAGCCGCCGGCCCTCCACACGGCCGGTGCTCCGGGGGCAACCTCCCGTCGCAGCGACCGGACGCGCTGCGGTGGAAAAGACAGGGAAAGTGCACCCAACGCTTTTAGGGCGCACTTTCCCTGCCTTGAGGAAGGAGCGCTGATTTAGCGCTCCTTCCAGGGCCGCCGCCGGTGCACCGTGTTGCGGAGGCTGCGGCCCCGTGGCGCGCCGGCCCAGGGCGTCTTGGACGCCCTCGTCTGCTTCCCCCTTTAGTTGATTAGTTAAATGCAAGTAGACTAAATACAGCTCCTCACCCAAGAAATTTCATGTATCTCTACCTGCTTTGCTACATATCAATGCAAATGCACAAGTACCCATATATATTAAAAAAAATCTCCCTAGCAAATAATGATAACCAGTTTTCAAGTTTTCCTTCAAGAAGTGAATAAAAATGCTTTCCCTCTAAAATACTTAATTTTATTAGTGATGTACCAAAGATAACAAGTATACAATCTTTGCTCTATGCTACTTACACAACATATGACAGCTGCTTTTCCAACAGTCTTTCACAGTCCTTCAAGAAGCGAATGAGATTTGTGATTACTTTATTATCAGAACAAGCCGTCTGCCAGCCAACTGCATGTGGCTAAACATCACAAAAATTACTGACCATACTTTACATGGTAAAGCATTCATTATAATTTTCATGTACATGGAGGCCAAAAAAAGAGGGGAAAAGCCTCTAGATTATAATAATAATTTTATGAGCTATGAAAGCGGTGTCACAATCAATAGGCTTAATCACCGTGCATGGGGTTTAATTGTTTTCCATTTACCATAAAATGTTTGTGTCTACTAAACAGCAATTTTTAAAATACACCTTGAAAGCTAATACTTACTTGGCTTTTCTGTACATTTTCCTCACGAAGTAAGGCAATGTGATTGTTTTATGTTATGTTATGTTCCTGATTTTAGTGTAGCTATGTTTTCTGTAGCTATGCTTCTGTTGCCAGTCTTAAAATGCTAAAACAGATTCAGAAGACTTACTCTATCTTCTGCTGTCTTACAAACTATTTTACAAAACTTAAGCAAAAACCTATGCAATTAATTTTCAGTGACAACTTGCACTCTGCTCCTGCCTTCTTAACACAACTCATGTCAGAAGTAAACTCCTGAGGATATTCAAAAGAAGGGCACTTTTGATTTCAATGTTAGACATTCAGCCCAGTCCATAATAGTTAATAAGAAGTACTTTTATTCAGAATTATTTAATTCATACTTGCCATATGGTCCAGTAACTTAGGAACTAACTGAATTGTACAGTGGAGTCATGCTCACTTTATGATGATCTTTTAACAGCAATTTCATTTAATTCCATGAGAGTGATTTCATTTAAAGAGATCTTCAACCCATTATCAAATAACAAGATGATAGGGCCAACAGATCTCTAAAACCCATCTACTGCTGTGTTAGAATCATCTAGAAGATCAAGCATTCAACAAATGGGGAATGAAAAAGCACTAGAAACCACTATTCTGTGTTTCCAAGAAGGCACTAACACATCAGCTTGTGCTCCCATGTCCCATTTCAAAAGCAAATCATTTATTTTTGTCATGGGTATCTGTCCTACCTGCAGGTGACCGGGCAAACTGCCATAAAGCTTAAAACAAAGCCAGTTATTTGGAGATTACTACATAATGTGCTTATAGTTGGCAGAATGGAAATTCAATATAAACATGGCTGTTCTTTCTAGAATTAGAACATTAGCATGCATTGATCAACTATTAGTAAGAGAAAGATCTGAGACTTATTTATAAGCAAATTATTTAAAATATAAAAAAAATACACAAGCAACAAAAAGAAAGAATTTTCACTTGCCTTTGAGGGAAATAAACACAACAACTGTAAAACTGTGTTAGATTAAAAGTTTTCACCACTGTCATTTACAACAAGGGAAGCATGTGTATTTTTGCACCATTTTCAAGCACATCATCAAAACGTATCACATGGAGTTTAGCTTAAAATCCATAAAGCAAAACATCAAACTTTTTAAACTACCAATATTTTAACAATTTCCAATGCATCTTCAGCAGCTTTTCTGGGCTGTACAGATTACATCCACATATTTGTAACAGCTGTTGCACAATCTTATCATCACAGAAATGTACAGATTCCTTTGGATGATCCAATCTAATGCTGCTGGTTTTTGTCACAGCATTTTGTATTGGTCAGTCTTGCTTCTTGCTTCAAGATGACCAAACCACAACAAGAACCGGAAGAACTTCTAGCACAATACACTACATCCGGTTGATTGCTTGGTATTTTTTTGTCCTCTTTTGATGGATTGTGGGGGACAGGAGAAAATGCTTTGTATTTACTTCCACAGTTGGGTAAGAAGTCCATTCAATATTCTACACTTCTTCAGTCTTAACTGAGATATTTTCTTCATTTGGTTGACAGTTCCCATTTTGTTGTAATCTAATTTCTTCTTCCACTGCTGCATTTTCTTCTGGTTTATCAATTTCAGAATTCTGATTCTCTTTGCCCAAATCTTTATCCTACATTGTAAAAAGCCAAGATTAGTGATATAAAAGGAGCACAGTTCAAGAAAAGAATGCAAAGGCAAGCAATACTTCATAAATGTGCAGCTTAATTAGTCTGCAAGAGCCTAAATACCCATAAGGCATCAGATTCTGTCTGGGCTTGGAAACTAAGCATGTTCAACTCTGGTTAGTACTTGAATGGAACACTGCCAATAAATACCAGGTTGCTGTATGCTATATTTTCAGAGAAAGGAACTAGCAAAACCATCTCTGGCTATTCCTTGCCTAAGAAAATATTATGAAATACATAATATTTAAGACATAGGAGTGCTGTAAAGGAGTGCTGTAAATGAACAGGTGACTTGAAGGTGCACGCATGCACACATGTACATACACCTTTGGCTATAGCAACTAATTCGTTTTTAAGGAAGGACACATACAATTGTTGAACAATTTTTGTGTGCTGAACATCTGAATTTTTGATCTTCATATATTATGTCTTGTAAATATGTAATCCCTAAAGTGGAACTACTGCTCTTACAAAGGAATGTGATCATTCTGACTCTTAAAAAAGATATACATATGTGAAGACAGGTCTCCGCTGAGCACCAAAACAAGTTGTTTCTAAAGAGTCAACAATGAAAATATGTTTTTTTCCCACCAGACACTCGGCTTCAACACCAACCTGGCACCCTCCAGCTTCATGCTACTCTATGTACCAGCCTACTTAATGGTACAGGCAGCCCGCATATTATGCGAGTTCGTATGAGTTCACTTTCACGCATTGGAAAAAATATGTTCTCACTAGGCATTTTCTAAGTCCTCCAGTGCAATTCTATGGTATGCTTTTACCAGAGGTTGACCACAGAGTTGCACTGGAGGACCTAGAGATTCCTAGGGAGAATCTCTAGGCATTTCTAGGTCTCCCAGCCTGAGTCTATGGTCAGCCTCCAGCAGAAACATACCACAGAATTGTGCTGGAGGATTTAGAAAATACCTAGGAAGAACACTTCACCGTTGCAGATTTTATGCAAAAATCATAATGTGCAAAGGGTCTCAGATAAGGTCCCTGTCATAATATGTGAGCCACCTATATTAATCAACTGCAGTGAAATCTATTTTTCTTTCCGTCTTCTTTTTCACTGTTGTAGTGATTAAAATGCTCCGAGAGGTGTTATGAAATAGGTATTCTTGTACAAAAGTTGGCAAAATGTGGGCTAGACAATGATACTATTCTGTGGATTTATAACTGGTTGACTGACTGAGAATCACAAATGGTTCCTTTTCATGCTGGAGAGAAGTATCTAGTGGGGAGCCCCAGGTCTGTTCTGGGTCCAATGTTGTTCAACATCTTTATAAATGACTTGGATGAGAGACTAGAGAACCTGCTTATCAAATATGTAGATAACTAATATCCCAGAAGACAAAATCAGGGGTCAAAATGACATAACTATTTGAAGATGTGAACCAAGACTAACAAAATGAATTTCAACAAGCACAAATGTTGGCTTTGATTGGTGTGGACAGAGAAAGGGAATACCAACCTCCACATTGACTAAAAAAGCCATACACAGGTGTAAGTTTGATTTAGGTTCCATATGCTGCAACAGTATGCTAGCCATCATCTTCCCTTCACATCTCCATAACTATTCCCAGCTTCCTTGATTATATGGAATTCCCTCTAATGGGAGGTTTGGTTGCCCGCCCCCCCCCCCTTTCCTTCTGCTAACAGGCAAATACCTTTTTATTCAGGCAGGGATTTGGCTTATAATTTGTTGCAGATAGGGTTTTTAATGGGTGTTATGTTTTCATTTTGTTTTATATTTTAACTTTGTGTTTTTATCTAAACGGTTATTTAATTGTTTTTAACTTTTGTACAAATAATTTAGTTGTGCCATTTTTACCTGCTTGTAAGCTGCCTTGGATCCTGTAGAAGGAAAAAGGCATGATATAGAATAACTAAATAAATAAATAAATGATAATTTCTTACCTTCAAAGCTGTGGTTTTATCCAATTTCTCTTTAACCTCTTTGTCTTTGCTACTCTTTTTCTTTGATGTAGATCTCTCCCTCTCTCTTCTGTCATTACTCGATTCTCTTTCCTTCTCTGACTTTTTGTCCTTCTTGCTTCTGTTTTTTTTAAAAAAATATTTTGATCATTATTACAGGAAATTCAGAGACATAGCCATATTAGTCTGGAATATGAGTATGCAAAGAGATCTTGTAGCACCTTTGAGACTAATTGTGAGAAAGAAGTCGTAGCACAGACCTGGTTTGGTAGACTTTGGCCTACTTCCTCAGATACATCTGAGAACTTATGCTACAACTTCTTTCACAGTTGCAATAAAGTGCTATAATAAGAGTCCATTATTATGGTAATACACAGTTCAATCATGTTCCTCTTCATTAATTTACTGGATGCACAAGATTCTCTTTTACACAAATTCTGAAAATGCAGCCATACAGGAGACTGGCAGTCAACCAACACTGCACCAGTGGAAGCACATGACCAATGAGCAATTGCTAAATGCATGATGATGATAGTTGAACTAAATATTCAAATTAAAATTATATAGTGGCTGCAATCCTGGCTAGTAAAGCACAAGAATTCCACATGCGGACCCCACCCCTTGACCTACCATACAGCCTCTTGTATGTCTTGTGAGGACAGGGGCAGGATTGGAGAAGCATCTGATTATGTCCCTATAGCCAAACATGAAATGTTTATATTAGCACTGTGATGTGCTGGCATCCTCTGATGTCTCAGCACTTCTGTAATCATAGGGACATATTGGACTTCTCCAATCTTGTCTGTTTTCCACAAGACAAAGAATAGCTGTGCTGGGTGGTAAGTTATGGCTGTATGGTAAGTCAGGGAGATGACTACAGAAGAAGGAAGGGACTACCAACCTCCACAACATCCTCCCAAAATGACATACACATCATAAGAGAAATTATCTATGCATATGCCACTAAGAGTGAAAGCTTGAATTTTTCAGATTCCTTCAAATGTAAAACCCACACTGGTTGTTGCAGCATGCATTCAAGCATAAATTTGTGTGAAAAGTAAAAAAAAAAAAAAAAAAAGATATAGGTACAAGACAGTGGGTAAGAAATTAGGTTCAACTCTATAGTTTTCTACTCAGAGGCATGGTCCCATTATGCTCCAAAGAGCTTACTCCCCAAAAAAATATGTGTAGGGCTTGACTAGGGCCTTAGGAATCAATTAGGAAGCTCCCATTTAAATCAGCCTTAGGCAACCAAATTTTTCACCCTCTCTCAGCTTTAACCCATCTACTGCAATACTAGGATAACAATCTTGACCTAGATCCAATTGCTCTTCTGTTAACAGCAGAGTTGGTTTATTTATTTATTTCCAGGATTTATATCCCGCCGTTCTCCCACAATGCGATCCAAGGTGGGTTACAATATATTAAAAAGACAAAGCTAAAACATTGATTACAAAAGTTAAGAATAAATTAAATACTATTAACATTAAAACATAAATAAAAACATCATTTAAAACAGTAAAAATCATTAAATATTAAAACAGCACACCACAATACTCAAATAAAATCTACCCACCAAACGCCTGCCTAAATAAAAACGTCTTCAGCTGCCAGCAGTAAGAGAGCAGGGAAGGCATCAACCTGACTCTCTCCCGAGTCTTCACTAACTGCACTTGCGAAGGTGGTGGGACTGAAAGCCCTCTCCTACTGATCTTAGTGCTTGGGCTGGCTTGTATAGGGGGATACGGTCCTTCAGATAGTCTGGATCCAAGCTGTTTAAGGCTTTAAAGATCAAAAAGAGCACCTTGAATTCTGCCGGGAAACGGACCGGTAACCAGTTCGTTTCAGCAAGGGAGTGACATGATCCCGGTAGCCAGCCTCTGTCAACAGGCTGGGCGCAGCATTTTGCACCCACTGCAGTTTCTGAACAGTTTCCAAGTGCAGCCCCACATAGAGCATGTTACAATATAGTTCTTTCTATTCTTAAGAGAAAAGAAAGATTCAAGTGGAACAATGCTGGAATTTTCACACAGATGTGATTCAATGCAGCTTTGTTTCAACCCCTCTCCCCAACAGAAACAGACCCCTCTCCCCAACAGAATGTTTCAACCCCTCTCCCCAACAGAAACAGATCTCTACTAAACTTAAATATGGATCCATCTCACTGACAACTTGCAGATTGGTTGAATATGTTGTAAAGTAATATATTTTAGGTGAACAAACAAGAGTGCAAAGTAATATTCTACTTTACACCAGCATATCTTCTGAAGAGACAAAAGTGCTCATTTCAATTTGTTACAAAAAGCTGTATGGGGTTTTCTTAGAAGCAGAAAATGGAATTATTACAATTTCTACAACATACTTGATTTCAAGGTCATTCGCAACTGACATAGAATGCCAAAAGCATACTCCCATATCAGTTCATGACAAACACTTCTTAATAAAAAAAAAAACCTGGGGATATGGTAAAAATTTATCACCATGCTTCAAATAATAATAATAATTTCAAAATCCAGGGTGCCTTCAAACTAAAACAATTAATCCAAAACAATAAAGCAAAAAATGTGCCAGACTGCAATAAAAATTAAAAGGCCAGTAAAAAAAAAAGTCTTCCACTCCAAGATTTTGTGGTTGTTGTTTTTTTTTCTTTGCTGACAATTTACAGTAGTACTGGTCAAATTATTAATGTGAGAGATGCACTGAGAAACTTGTGTGCCTGGCTGTCTTTATACTTACCTCCTTGGAGATGGAGACCGGGAAGATTTCCTCTTTGTGATTTTGGATGGTCTGGGAGACTTTGAAGGACTTCGGCTCTTCCTCTTCCGTCTATCTCTGTAGGGGTCATACATTATAAAGATTAGTCAATCCAGTAGCAACTGCAATTTCACAAGAATGAACAATAAAATGTTTCTGCGTAGAAAGCTCTTGGTCACCATTGTACTAAATTAGGCAAATATGTCCTTGCCCAAATTCTTCCATTACTTTTCCCATCCCATTTTTTTCAGTTTGTCTCTCCCCAAAACTGTTTAATATCTACAAGAAACCAATGGGAGAAATCAGCAGAGATGGAAGGCAATTCCACCAATAAGTGAATGGCACATAATTCTACTGTTGTTTTCCTTCCACTAAGCTTAAGACATTGTAGAATTCCTGAACTGGTGGCTGTAGATCATTTTGAGATAAATGAAGGCAAACATGCCTAAGCTTAAATCTAGACAAAATGGAAACACTTTGGATAGGAACACCTTATCTGGACTGAGGAATGCAACTCACATTGGAAGAGGTTGGCCTGAAAGACAAAGTTTGTGGCTTGGAGGTCCTTCTTATTTCACTGGTAAGTAGGGAATCATAAGTGGTAACATTAGCCAGGAGTACCTTGTAACAACTTCATTCAGTACATCAGTTGTAATTCCATCTTGGAAAGTGGGTCTAGCCTCAATTACTCATGCCCTGATTCTATTTAGATTGTAACATGCCTTATGTGGAGGTACTTTGAAATATGACATCAGTTGGCACACTGTAACTATTCATGTCCCCACCATGGCAAGACATACATATTGTATTGGGACAATGCTATACCACATGCACTGGTTGCCATCATGCTTCAAAGTTCTGGTATTCACCTTTAAAGGGTACATAAAGGCCCACCTATATTTCTATGAACCTGCCTGTGTTATAAAACAATCTTTAGGAGCCGTACTACTGGCTCACTTTTAAGAACAGTAAGGTTGGTGGGCACGAGTGCAGAGGCTACTTTATTATTTGATGTTAAGATACTTTCAAGACAATCTCGACTCATGGTAACCTTGTGAATGAGATGTCCCCAATCCCCCCTATATTCTTATCTCCCTGCTCAGGTCCTGCATTCTCAGATCTATGGCCTCCCTGATTGAGTCTATCTGTCTGGCATGTGGTCTTCCTCTCTTTCTACTTCCCTCCACCTTCCCCAGCATCACTGTCTTTTCTAATGAGTTGTGCTTTCTCATTATGTGACCAAAGTATGACAGGCTTAATTTAGTCATCTTGGCTTTCAGGGAGAGTTCAGGCTTGATCTGTTCTAGGACCCATTTGCCTTTTTAGCTGTCCATGGTATCCTCATAACTCTTTTCTAGCACCACATCTCAAATGAATTAATTTTCTTCCTATCTGCTTCCTTCACTGTCCACTCGGTCACCTTCATACATGGTAAAAGGAAATACAATGGCTTGAATGATTCTAACTTTAGTGTTCAGCTGTATATCTTTAGATTTTGTCTAGTACTTTCATAGCTGCCCTTCCCATTCCCAATCTTTTGATTTCTTGACTACAGTCTCCGTTCTGATCAATGTTTGATCCAAGGCATGGGAAATCTTTTAACTATAGTTGTCCCTCCATTTCCTTGCTTATCCATGAGGGTCGAACAAAGGGGCACAAAAGGGGGAGGTGTCCGCAGTGCACCTC
>CM034703.1:36988926-37020524 GCA_020142125.1 Phrynosoma platyrhinos | reverse complement strand
GGAACGGATCCCCTGCAAATAAGGAAGGGTGCTTGTATTTTGATTTCCTTGTTATCTAGGTTGCATTTATGTAAATCCTCCATCACTATTCTTTTTGGGTTTTTTTATGTTCAGCAGCAAGCCTGCCTTTGCACTTTCTTCTTTGACTTTCTTTAGTGATTGTTCAAAGACTGTGATATTTTCTGGTAAGTAGTGCAGAGCCAGCTACTGCATAAAAATTGCATTTGAGAGATCATGCTTAGCATGATCTATATATGGCTTCTTTTAAAAAGGTTTTTTGCTCTCTCTCTCTTTTAATTGAAAAGGTTTTATTTTGTATTCACAGCTGTCAGACATTCTGATTTTTTAATTTTACCTTTAAAATTAAAGGTGTTTTAATAATTTGATACTGACGTTGGTACTTCCTATAGGAAGCTGCCTTTAGAATATCATAGTTGTGAATTTTTTAACAAATTATCATTCACTTGGATTGTGCGAGACTATAGTGGGGTATATACCACTTCTTATCCACTGGGATATATACCAAAATTTGTGGATACTCAAGTGCCATTATTTACAATAATGGTGTCCCTTATATAAAATAGCAAAATCAAGGTGTGCATTTTTGGAATTTAACTTTTTTTTTAAAAAAAAGCATTTTCTAACCATAGATGGTTGAATCCATGGATAAAGAATCTGTGGATACCAAGGGTCGACTGTAGTTGCAACAATGCTGAAGACCAGAATACAGTTTGAAACAGCATCATAACTAAGAGATATAAATAGCAATTATTTAGCTATATATTACTGTTTTATAGTTGGCCCTCCATATCCACAGATTCAGCCAACCATGGTGTAAATATATATATTTAAAAATTCCAAAAAGCAAATCTTGCTGTACACCATTTTATATAAGGAACACAATTTGGTAGCCTGTGGAACTGCTTAATTTAAGTGCCTTGGAACTAAGTGCTGAAAGTAGTCCTGCAGAAAAGAGCAAAACCATGGTATCATGTCCAAAATTATCCCAAACTAGCTACAAGAGAATGTGGCTGACAATATAAAACACTGCCAAAGCACAATTTTAATAATAATAATAATAATAATAATAATAATAATAATAATAATAATAATAAATTTTATTTATAACTCGCCTCTCTGCAACGCAATCGATAATAAGATGATTCTGAATCTAAGTAGAACATGTCATTCAGCTTTTACTAATAAAACAGAAAATCTATGACACTTAAGACAAATCAAACCTGCTGGAACTGCGTGATCTTCTTGAAGAACTGTAGCTTCCGGGAGGTGTCCTGGATCTTTTCTCCTTCTTCCTTTTTTCTTCTCTTTCCCTTTCTTTCTCTCGGCCCCTTTCCTTATCCTTGTCTTTTGCCTTCTCGACCTCTTTGTCCTTCTCTCTTTCTTTTTCACTGGTTTTCTCTCCCTCTTTTTCTCTCTCTTGGTCTTTCTCCCTGTCTTCCTCTTTTATTTTTGCCTGTTCTTTGTCATCTTTCTCTCTGTCTCCCTCCTTTTTTGTTTCTCTTTCTCTAACCTTTTCCCCTTCTCTTTCTAAATCTTCTGTCTTATCTTTTTCTTCCTTCTCCTCTTTGTCCTTTCCTTTTTCTTTTTCCTTCTCTCTGTCCTTGTCTCGGTCCTTCTCTCTGTCCTTCTCCTTATCTTTCACTCTATCTTTTTCTCTATCTTTGGTCTTCTCCTTCTCTCTCTCCCTCTCTCTGCCCCTTTCTTTGTCCCTATCCCGTTCTCTGCCCCTGTCTTTGTCCTTGTCCCGATCCTTCTCTTTTTCCTTATCTCTGTCTTTCTCTCTAATCTTCTCTTTTTCTCTGATCCTCTCTTTGCTCTCCTTCCTCTTCTCCCTGTGAAAAGTAAACATTTATTAATTTAACACATCCGGTATTCATTGCCATGTAGCTGAGCACTAAATTCAAGTAACAAGAATACTGTAACTCTTAAGCATGTCTTTTCAAAGGGAGATGCAACAAGTAAGGGCAGAGAAATTATAAAACAGCATCTAGTGGAGTTACTAAATTTAATAAAGGAAGGCTAATTGTCACATTGTGTGAAATCCATTTGTTAGTATGAGGTGTAAAAAAAGATATTTGGATTGCAAGACAATATAGCAACACTGTAGCAATATAGCCAGTATACAAATTATTCTGTGACGTTTTTCACATCTGATGATGGCTTTGAAAAAAAGTAACTTAAAACAAATGCTCACCGAGAAGGAGAACGGCTTCTTGATCTCTGTCGTTCTTTAGATTTTGAGCGTTTTTTCACTGGACTTCTGGATCTGCGCCTATCCTTCTGACTAGAGCGGGATCTGTCCCGAGACCTACTCCTGTAATAGTAAAAGATAAATGCTACAAGCTGTGCTGATTCAACAGTCTGTTTACAAATAATTTTATATCAGGTAAAACCCACCCTTGGTTGTCCAAACTACACCATTGAGCATCTTTATTTTAGCTATTACACATATTTATTTTAAAGCCAAAAAAGGGGTGGGGACTTGACTATGTAAGAGGCCACCTGTCTTGTTATGAACTTGCCAAGATGTTAAGATCTTGAAGAGTGACCTCTTGAGAACACTTGACACACACACAGGAGTGTTTTTCTCTTCTGTTTCTCTACACTGCACTCCATTCAGAATTGCAACTGGTTCTCACTTTGCTGTTTTTTTGGAAGAGTTAAAATGTTTTAAAATTTTAAACTTATGTTTACTGATTCTTATAACAATTTTAACTATTTACTTTATTTTTAGCCTCCTCAAATGCTATTTTTAATATCCAAGGAGGTTACTGAACTTCACAAAAATAAATTAAACACCTTGCTTATTTTGTAACTGTTTATTTCATAACTGTAGATCCTGGTATATTACTGTAATAAATGTGAGTATGTCTCTTTTAGGGTGAAGCTTTGGAGAAAGTTAGTTAATAAATAAAATAGTTTGAGAAAAGCAACAAAGTTGGACGCTTAAAACATGGGCTAAAAGAAAATACACTCTCCCCTCCATTTTTATGGATTTGAAGTCCGCGGTCTTAATTCTTCACGGAGGGGCGAGCTCCACAGGATAAAATGGTGCATGGCCATTCAAGCCAATAGAGCTTGAATATTAGTGAGCTTTTGCGGGGAGGGGGGGGGTCTGGGATGGATCCCCCATGAAAACAGAGGGGCAAGTGTAGTTCAAAATGAGATGACATGCACAGCAATCCCAATCCACCTCAACACATTATGATGTATATGTGATGCAAATGTAAAATTCCCTGACCCACTGTCTTGTGGAAGAAAATACTTGTGTAGATTGCCTCCCTGCATACTAACATTTGCTTTATGTGTGTGTCTCTGTGAACAGAAATGGAATGATGAGGACTAACTGTGGACCTGCCCACTCCATCCTGAGTATGAAGCTCTTCCAGATGGATAAGCATGTGAATTGCCCAACAATGAATGAAAAGCACTGCAAGAACTGTGGCTAGCAGCCTGTTTAGGATTTATGGTGTTATAAGCCAGCCCTACAGCATCACAAATCATAGAATTCATATTTACAGTTGCTGCTTCACTGCAAAGAGAGAAAAGGCTCCCAAAAACCTACCTTAAAAGCTAGCCAGTTCCCAAAACATAGGCATTTGTGAGCTGCTGAAGAACAGGGCAGTGAGATATATCCAACCATCTCCTGGCAACAAAGCTTTGTGACAGAAAGCCAAAGTGTTCCTTCACTCACTGCCCTGCTCCACAGAGCCTTGGAAATCCCTGGGCTGGTGGGGCTGCCTGGCTTCTAAGGGGGTTGCATCAAGAAATGTAGCAATGGCAATGAAGCTCCACTGTTGTACTTACATCTCCCAATTCAGGAGAGCTTGGCCTATATGTCCCTTTTTAAAGAAATCTTACTGAGCCTTCCATTTGTTAAAAAAATTATTTACCACCTTTGCAGACTGCCAGAAATAGTGCAAATTGAGTCCACTTTAAGGGTTAGGGTTAGTGCTAGGGAATCATGGGAATTGTGTTTTTTTTTTCTGGGACATTGAGCCTTCTCTGTGAGAGAGCTCTGGTGCCACAATAAAATAACAGTTCCCATGATACCCTAACCCTAACCCTTAAAGAGGACTCAATTTGCACTATTTCTAGCAGTCTGCAAAGGCCCCCAGTTAACCTTTCTGTCAAAATTGTGACAGGTATATTTTCATTACTGAATAATAAAAAGCATCACAACAGAGTTAAGTAAAGCTGGTACTTTTGATCCAACCAAACCATCATCTGCAGGAAGAATACCCATGTTATGAGAGCATACAAAATCTCCTTTGTTCCCCATTCAAAGTTCTGCACAAGAAGAAATCATTTATGAACTGTACTTCTGGAAAACAATCCCACTGTATATGTTCAGACTCCTTCCTGGTCAGAATTCAAAATAACCTTGACAGATTTGAGCTGGCCCCAAACTAAGATAAATGTACAGTAGTACTTCAAGGGGGAAAGAAACAAAATGTGCAAATACAGGCTGGTGACACCTGGCTTAAAAGCAGTACATATGAAAACAATGTAGGGGTCTTAGTAAACTAAAAGCTAAACATGAGTCAACAGTGTGATGTAACAGCCAAAAATGACACTACAATTCTAGGCTGCATCAATAGCATTGCCCAGATCAAGGAAAGTAGCAGTGCCACTCTATTCTGCTTTGGTAAGATTTCACTTGGAATACTGTGTTCAGTTCTGGTCACCACAATTCAGGAATATGTCCAGAGGAGGGAAACCAAGATGATCAAATGCCTGGAAACCTTAGGGAGCTGGGTATGTTTAGTTTGAAGAAGGGAAGACTAAAGTAGCAATCTTCTGATAACAATTTTTAAATATTTGAAGAGATGCCAAGTAGAAAACGGATTAAGGCTGTTTTCTGATCCTCCAAAAACCTGAGCAGGAGGGTTCGCACTTCTTTAGTTACAATGGAAGAGCGAAGGAGCTGCGAGAACCCCACTGCAAGTATTTGAGCAGCAATCTATACCATGCTCCTCCTTCATGATGTCAAGAACTGACAGACCCAAGGCAATGAAAGAACAGGGCTGATAGAACCTGGACAATCCAACATGAGAAGGGCAAGTTCCCAAAGTGTATGAGCCAACGACCCATGGTGTCTACCAAACTACTAGGACCAAAGCACAAAACTGAGGCACTTTTGTTAATAACAAAAGACAAAAATACAGAAACCGGTTTGCTGCCAGAGAGGCTGTGAAAGTCTTAAGACCTGCCATACCCAGGAAGATCATTTCAAAATATATTTATGATTGTGCATAAATCTGAACTTCTGTGCAACTGTACATATTCCTTGTGTGTGCCCTGGTATATAGTAAGCCCCAGAATCACATAAACTCTTCTCGGGAATGAAAGTTCTGTTAAAATAGCTCTTAGCTGATGGAACAGACTCAACGAGCAAAGTCAGACATGGCAATGCAAGGTAATGAGTCCTGTCAAAGCTTAGCCACCACTGCCAACAGCACAATTTGGAGGCAATGGAACTGACAGCCAAGCAGACCTCTACAACTATAGAGAGCCTTTCAATCCCTTCCAATGTGAACAAAATATCATAACTGAACTTCCTTGCTACCTGTATCAGTGAAGGGAGAAGTGGCAGCAACCCCAGTCTTACGTTAGTCCCATTAGTAAATGGGACCTGGGACAGAACAGAGGCTCCGTGACTAGAAATCAGGTGCTTTCACCATATGGGACCTTTAATCCATTTAGAGGCAGTAGGCAAGGAGGTGACTCAAGCCAGAAGATACAAGATTGCTGAACAAAGAAAAACTCTTATTCCGAAGTGAACAAAGCGGGATGTGACATGGCCTTCAGCACGCTAGCCAACAATTTTACCCCTCAGAAGGGCCTGAAACTGACAAGGCAGGCAAAGTCCTTGAAACAATGAACCAAACTGACCCAGCACCTTGGAAGATGGCACCCAGATTAATACTTGAGGATTACAGTGAATGAATTCAACTCATTACTTTGAATGATGTACCTAAGAACTACAATGAACAAATATGACTTGGCACCTTGGATTCCTCTACCTGACCAGAAACCAGGTGGTTAACTGCCAGCATAGGGATGGAGATCTCTTGACCCTGAAGAGCAGAATGGGCAACATGTCTGGGATGATTGTACTGAATGCCTCAGTATAGTGGTTGAGCTGGGAGCTGGAATCAGTACTGGGGTGAAACAACCAGCTCTGATACAAGTCGATCCATAGGTGCTGATACTGAATCATAACAGGCTCAGTGAAAAGCAACTCATATGTTGGAACCCCATAAATCTGGGCCAAGACTGAGTAAGGAGCTGGCAAGCACCTAGCAGCCAAATTAAAGTCCTGTTCTAGCAGCACAGTCCACTACTTTGAAAACATTCTGAGAAGATCCTTAAGTAAGGTTGAGTGTGGGATGAACACATCAGTGCACGCCAACTTCAGTATTGTCCCTGTCCTAATACAACAGGCACCAGGAGACCAGGTCTAAATGCCATGGGAGCTGGAGGCCATAAGCTCCTCAAGGGCATGCATAACCTGAATGACAGACCTGCCAAATGGTCAGAAATAAAGTCAACAGAACTTAGATAAATCCATAGTACAACTGCAGATTAGAAATGTAATTAGTCAAGAAATCCAACCTCAGAACAAGTCTCTATTGTTGCTGCTGCTGCAGTAATGAAAAAGAACTGAGGGTTTAGGAGGAAAGCACTTTGGTTGGGTGTGCAAACAATGGGAGAGGCTACTTCCAAAACACTTAGATAGAGATCTGGAAAATTCCAAATGAAGCCCTGTGCAGGCACAGATAACCCATTTGTGTGTTGCAGAGACTATGAAGAAGAAGAAAATGTTTTTGCAGGTGGCTGCAGTACATATAATGCATTCAAGAAAAACACAATGGGGAAAAAAAGAAACGGCATTTGCATTTCTCTGTGAAGAAAAGGGGTGATTTTTCCATTCCCATTGGGAAGCATCAGAACTGCCAAACATTTGTTAAAAACCCAAATTTGCAAGCCCAGAAACTGCTTTTTCTTTCTTCTTTGTTGACTGAAGAAATGAAAAGTGGGTTTGATCCCATAAATTATGCTCCTGAAGCAAATTCACCTCAGTGCTACCTCCTGCAGAAATCATATAGGAAGGAAAGCAACCTCACTCTCTCCCAGATTTTTGCAAGGGGCGGCAGCAGCAGTGAAGTATGGTAGAAACTTTCTGCAAAACCACAATTCAAGGGAATGAAACCATAGAAGGACAGGAGGCTTGCCAAATGGGGACACTGCTGTAGATTTCTTTCTTTTTTTGATACTCCTCCAAACTGTTGTTCCATGGGCTGACATCTAAACTTGGTAAGAAATGAGAAATTCAAGCGGAAAAATAAAAAAGTTCATTTACTTCATCTGTCAGTAGTCTTGACATACTTTAGTCAACCTTCCCAATGTGACTTACAAATGTGATTTACAACAGAAGACACAGATGTTTTCAGAGAAATTTTCAGTTTCAGAATTTTACCTGCGTTTTGAGTGTGACCTTTTCCTTCGAGATTTTGAACTAGATCGGGATACTGAACGTGAATGCGAACGCGATCGACCACCTTTCCTTTCACTGCTCTTTCCAGACTCTGAGAGAAAAAACGACTTTGCAGTGTAAGCTCAGAATATTTAAAGATCCCAGCTAACAATCTGGCACAAGTGGAATATACCACATATATTGCAAGGGGCCTACTCTCTGCACATCTTCCTTCTTTGCAAAAATCCTTCAGAAACATCCAAGAAAGTCATTGCATATATTCGGTGAGTGCAGCCATCCTGCAGCAGTACACATAAACCAGATAATTATAAACAGCTAGCTAAATAAGGAATGGGATTTAGGTTGCTGCCACAATGCACAAAAACATGTTTGGTAAAACTGACTTCAGAGAGAAAGTATACAAGTTCCAAGATAGCAATTTCAAAAGGTTTGCACAAATGCACCTGCTCAGCACTGCATTTTATTGTCAAAGTCTATATATAATAAAGTAGTTATGCTTACGACATCAGAAAGTTAGGCAGTGTAATGACCTATAATGGAAACAATCCCAGAACAAGGGCAAAGAAAATAATCTACCTACATAAAATGTATTTACATGTTTAATAATGCATTTATATCCAAGTAGTAAATCAAGCAGTACACCAGGGGTGGACAAAGTGCAGCCTACAGAGTCCATGTAGTCACCAGGTCCATTTTTGTGCCGCTCAGTGCTCCCCAGGGCTTAAAATGTTCCAGAATGACTTCTGGGAGTGCAGAGGGCATTTTTATCATGTTTGGAGGCCCCTACCGAGGGTTAAAAAATGCACAAAATGTTTAAAAAAATGTGGGGGTTTTTTTGCATCAAAATGCAGTCTAGGGAGTGGGGAGATTTTCATCACATTTTGAGACCCTCCCCTTGGCCAACTGAGGCCCAGGAGAGGTCTTTTTTGAAAGAGAAAGTGAATGGGAAGTGACCTCTGTTTATTTCCCATGGTGAAAAAAAGGCCTCGCCTGAACCTAAAATTGCCCAGAAAAGCCCCAAAACATGGTGAGAATGCTCCCCATGTCCCCTAAAGGGCACCTGAAGGCACCTGGGGCCAAAAATATTGGGAGTTTTTGCAGGTTCAGTGTGTGTTGTAGAGTGCAGCCCTCCAAGGTCTCCTTGGGGGCTAATGAGGCCCCTTAGCCGTTCACAGTTGCCCATCCCTGCAAACTAATTTTTTACTTCATTTTTTCTAAAGTTAGTCAAAAGACATGTGTGTGAGGTCACTGATTTTGACACAAACTATTTTTCAAGTTCAGATAGATTAAAAGACCTCTAGCCACCTAGCTGAAGAAAACCTACTAGATTTGCACTTATGAGGGGCAAAATGTTTTCATTTGGAAGTTCCCCTTTAAAAAAAAAATCATACACTTCTTAAATGAAGTGAGACAAAAGATCTAAGATTCAAAAGTGCCAGTTATAAGGTGGAATCAGAGAATCATAGAGTTGGAAGAAACCACAAGGGCCATCCAGTCCAACCCCCTGTCATGCAGGAACTCAAAATCAAAACATCCCCAACAGATGGACATCCAGCATCTGTTTGAAGACCTCCAAAGAAGGAGACTCCACCACACTCCGAAGGAGTGTGTTCCAGTGTCAAACAGTTCTCACTGTCAAAAAGTTCCTCCTAATGTTGAGGTAAGACAACAGCACACAACCACGTAACAAGTGACTCTGTATGTGAACCCTCTTTGAAAGCAAGTGTCACATAATATTTAGGAACACACTAACACCTTCTGTGAATGGGAGGAATGGAAACAGGTCTTATTCAATGTTATATTACCTGTTTTTAAAAAAACAAGGTTCACAATCCCAGTTTTAAGTACACATATGGGATTTTAATCCATAGTTTGTTGAAGCATGCTGGACATCAGAAACAATTATATCCTGCCACTTTACAGAAGCTGCTAGAATTTTCACAAACATCCCACAATTTAATCACAATCCAGTTTCCTAACGATTTTCTAATTAGGGAACAAGTTTAACAAACTGAGAAGTTTCCTCTGAAGCCCGCCACTGAAAAGAGCAGGGCAGCACCTGATCATGTACCATGGTTTCTTGGGACCAGGAATATTACATTTGACCTCAAGATTTTATGACTGACTGGGAACCTGAGTGCCTAAAGGCAAAAAAGGAGAGAAACGGCATTTACAGACTGCCAGAAATAATGCAGCTTGAGACCACTTTAACTGTCCTGGCTCAGTGCTAGGGAATAATGGGAATTGTAGTTTATTGTAGCACCAGAGCTCTCTGACAGAGAAGGCTCAATCTCTTAGAAAAAACTACAATTCCCATGATTCCCTAGCATTGAACCAGGACAGTTAAAGTGGTCTCAAGATGCATTATTTCTGGCAATCTGTAAAGGCCTAAAGTTAACTGTTTGTCAGCTGAAAGAAAAGGTCTGAAGAGATAAATGCTTGAAGAAATAGTGGAGGACAGAACTGATCGAAGGAAAGATGGTGAAAGGCACTGACCAGGGAGAGAAAAGGCATATATTTGTTTAATGGTTATTAACTTGGTTATTATCCATGGTTTTTTACACTTTGACAAGAGAAAGCAGTGCTACGAGGGACCTGATCAGCATTATTCTTCACTATAAAATGTTAAAAATACTCAGTGACTAAACCAGTTAGATCACATCAAAACTGATGGGTAACAAATGAATTTTGTTTACTGGCTGTAGTTCAGGATTGCCTTTTCTTTTTTTAAAAAACTCTTCTATTTCTTTTTAAAAATGCTCTTTTAAACACACCAGGATTCATACCAGAGGAAATAATTCTTTCTTGCAATACAAGTAGTATCATACCTGGCTCAATAGCAGCAGATATAAAAGATTGGGCTTCCCGTACTCTTTTCATCACTTCTTCTAACTCCTTAGCAGCGGCTTGTGGTGTCATTTCAGGAGGCTTCACTATTGCATTATTGGAGTGATTTATTCTAAATTAAACAGGTAGATTTGATTCAGTTTGTACATCTCTACATACAGTCAGGATTAAATCCTACTGTTAATCCCAACAAGAGTAAATAATTACATCAATGGGCACTTGCTAAGTGAACAATTACACAATTTCCATCAACAGAGAGGACCTATTCTACCTGGAACCAACATTATGCCGAATGATGCATACTTCATATTACAGTACTAACCTGAATCTTATTATTAATCCACACTAGAGTAGACCTGTTGAGTCAATGGGATTTAGCTATACACTCACCCACCATTTAACAATTGTTTTTATGGGTTTACTCTAGCTGGGACTAACCAAGTAGGATTCAGGCCACTGAATATTAACCAGGCCACTTATATTAACCATGTGAGTTCACTGTTACAGAAAATGGCAATCAAGGTCAGAACTAGGGGCTCAACAAGAGTGTTCTGAAAAATCAAGACCAGGAGCAGAATGTGGCACAGACTATGAACTGGTAATTTTAAATATTAGAGTAGACTTGAAGAACTAAATCAAATCCATCATGAAATTTAAAGACCACTACTGTTTTCATTTTACTTCCTTTGTCTTCATAAACTTTTTTTCTAGTACAACGTGTACTTTTACACTGTAAACTTGTACACAGGGTTTTTTCTTCACCTTAGCTTAAGCAGCTGGGATACAACTCAATCCATAAACAATTGTTGTTGTTATATTTATTTTTATCCCACCTTTTCCCTAGGTTGGGATGCAAAGTGGCTTAAGAATATTCTTAAATATACCAAGGAATGGTTTGCTGATGCCATTTTTGCATCTGGAAGATATCTGAATTCAATACTGCAAATATCATCTACAGCCCTCCCTCCACATTTGTTGGTTATTCATGGATTTGATTATTCGCGGATTACTTTATTAGTCCCTGCCACCAAACAAAATGTTCTCTCTAGGCATCTGCAAGTCCTCCAGTGTGATTCTATGGCCACCTTCCACTGGAGATTGACCATAAAGCTATACTGGAAGATCTGCAGATGCCTAGAAAAGTGTTGTCTCAGGATATATATGTGTATGTATAAAAGCAGAGCTATATTTGTGTTTATTCCACTTTCACAGGGGTAGTGGCTGCACCCCTACTCCCTGTGAAAGTTGAGGACCAACTGTATAGCCTCTTAGAAAAGCTATGAAAGGGTGACAATAGGTGGCTATGTTTGCTTACACAACTGCCAAAATTAAAGAACAACTTCTAGAAAATATTTTTAACTTAAGACTTATGTTTGTAATAAAAGATATGAGGCTATGCTTGCCCTTCCACAAACAGCAAACAAGAGTTTATGATTACTTCACGTTCCTTCTCAATTTAAAATCACAACATTACCCAGTGGCTCTGGGCCTGAATGACTGGGCTTGTTCTGAAGAGGGGAAATTCTTTATGACAGAGGATATGGTGGTCAAGGAGCCACAAAAACTGGGCAGATACAGTATGTCAGCAATGAAGTTACAAGGAGCAGTATTAAAAAAGTAAATGAGAGGATAGACAGGTTGCCACTTCACTCAATGTGGCATGGGTTTCTGCTTCTGCAGAAGCAACAAAGTGGTTTGAGTACTGGACTAAGAAAGTGAGAGACCAGGATCTGAATATCTGCTCAGCTATAAAAACCAACCGGCTGACCCTGGGCAAGTCATGTTTTCTCAGCCTCATAGCAAGGCAAGGGCAAAACCCTCTGAAAAAAATTTGCCAAGAAAACCCCATGATATATTCACTTTCTGGGAAAAAGTCAGGATAGAAATAAATAGAATTATGAGTCAGCAATGACTTGAAAGCACACAACAACAAATCCAGATGGGTTTGCATCAGGTTCAAACTTGAAAGAAAAAATATATATATATATATATATATACAAATAGCACTATGGAAACACCATTATTTTCTGAAAGCAGGAAAAGATATATATGTTATATAAAATATATATGTTAAACAACAGCTTCGTAAGACTGAAACAAATTGTATGTAGCAGAATTCCAAAGGACAGGGCTACAATTACACTGAATTATTTCTGAATTTATTTTGTCAGTATTTGCATAAGTTCTTACTTTAGTGGCCTGTCTCCAAACACAACTCCATTAAAGGCAAGGGCTCTAGGTACTGAATTTTGGTCAGCAAATTCCACAAAAGCAAAACGTGTTGGTTGAGTTTCATCACCCGCCATTCGCACAAACTTGACTTCCCCAACTTGCTTAAAAAACTCGAGCAACTGATCAGCTGTAGTAGTCTTAAAGAAAGCAAGAAAGAAAAAAAAGGGGGGGGGAATTAGTTAAGAAAACACATATACATGCATGCAGATGTCCTCGCTACCTCTTCTCATTGGCTACACTAAATTTGAACATTCTACATTGTCTCTAAACCTCTATAATGTATGTGCATTGTAGTTTTACCCTTTTGTCACAATATTGGAAGTGGAAACGAACTATGGCTCTGCATTCTCTTTAATAGTCACAAACACTAAAACCAAAATACTTGTTACATGTAATTCAACAATTTTACAACAACGAGGTTCACTGCCTTGGGCACCAGGAGTGGCAGTTCCAGGGAAGGATAAGATTTTGAGGGAGGTAATGCCTTTTTCCTTTAGCACAGTGATCCACAAAAGATCTGTGATGCTGGCTGTAATAAGCCCAATGAAGTTTGGGAAGAACGAAACTAGCTGCTGTTTTGTTCTTATGTTTCTCCCTGTTTCTAGCTTAAGAAGGTATTTTAAAGTACCTCACTTCAGTCTCCTTCTAATGTCAGTATGGAGAATTGCAACTGAAGAGGGAAAGAATGATCCTCTTTCCCACATGGTGCTGTTCCCACTTAACAGAGAGATATGCAACCTTGTTAAATACTGAAATGTACATGGCAATGGTCCAGCATCTGTAAACATTTCATGCAAAGAAAATAAGTGGTATTGCTACGAACAGGTAAACATTTTCCTAAATGTACCAAGTGTTAAGGTTATAAAAAAACTGCATCCTTCATACGGAAAACATTGTGTGTCCCTGCTGTAAGCCAAGTGAGTAGGGACTGTTATTGTTGTACTGATGTTGTATACAGCACAATACTTTACAAGCTGGGAAGAAAACTCATTTTTTTCAATTCCTGCACTGTATAGCCTTTGCACACATCAATCAGGGAAGCCAAGTGAAGCAATGTTCTTTCACTTTGTTAAGATTAGAGCTATCAAACTACAGCATAGGAAGCCACACTTTCTGTTTGTGCAGTCCAATGTTGCAAAAACATTTACCTGGGAATTCAAATTTCCAACATACACAGTCCTTCTAATTTCATCAATCTTAGAAGGATCCACATTGCCCATAATTGGTGGCTGGGGTATATCTCCAATGGCCGTAATATTATGATCCAACGCTGCTGCTGGTATAGCTCCCAGTGAACTAAGAGGAATTCCAATCTGAAAACAAAGGGTTATTTTTATAGCAGCAGGCAGGATTATTTTCTTCCAACCCTGAGCTCAAAAGAAGTGAAATCACTTGTATTTACTATATCACCAGAAACCATCTTAACTGATCCATGAGGCGCGTAAGGCACTACACTTCAGAGGGAAAAGGCAGTGCAATGAGAGTGCAGTTGGTTACACTCACATTAACATGCAGGATACCTCAAAACCTAAGCATTATTACCTAGCCAGGTTAGTCTTTTCAACTCAGCAAATTTTAGCACCTAGCAACTCCTGGAATCACTGGAAGGTCCGAGTTAACCTGTCTGAACATTATGTAATACTTCTTTTTTCTCCTGCCCTACTATCTCAGTCCACTTTTGTTTAATATCTATACTGATAAAGACTTGTACATCTTCCTCACTATTTTGTTGGTCTAATCAATTTATTTCCATTGATTTTGGATAACTTCAAATTAGGATGTGTCAAAGCCATCAATGTAATGGAAAAAGTATCAAAAATATAAGTGAAAAAAAATCACTCCCCGATAAGTAGTAACAACTCCTGTTTAATGATAAAATTCAGTTGTACTTACAGAACTCACAGGGGGAGTTGGTATAGGAAGCAGTCCTCCACCAGGAATCAGGCTTGTCATTGTAGGAGCAGGAGCCAAAAGAGAAAGGGCTTTGGCTTCATCTGGAATTTTACCTGAAGAGCAAATATTTTTGTTAGCAAGAGTAAGGCTACTTGTTATTAAAGTGTTATTTTTCCATTTACCATTACCCTTCAACTTAAAAATAGTAAAGAAAAAAAGCAATCTATGAGAGCCTTACAAAAAATAAAATAATTCAAGTTTTTCCTTTTCCCCTGCTCCACTAGGAACAACAAGTGAGCAAAACTAGCAAGCTCATTACCAGATTTTTACTTTTAAAAACTGAACAATGTAGACAATTATTTAACACTTTGAGCTATGGGTCACCTGTACTGGAAACTTAATGTTCATGAACCAAACGATATCAAGCATGGACGCTTTCGCAGGACGTTGTTTTCACGGTGATCGAAAGTTGTGTTACACATGACAACCGTTCGTGTTGGCTGCATCACTAATAGCACACAGAACATCAGATACAGAAAAGAAGAACATTTTTTAAAGTTTAATCCCCAGAAATGGCAAATAACCAAATCAGTCAAAAGGAAAAAAAAAGGAGGAAATAGGAGTGTGCTAACCGAACTCTGTCCTTTTCTTCTGTTCAACGTGACAGTAAAAAGTGTTGCCAAATGACTGCCAATTGTCAGCCTGATGCAACAACACAAGAAACCTAGATCCGAACTGACCTATAGCTTAGGTACCAGTTGACTAAACCCACTCCTGAACTTCAGGAGTAAGTGAATGAGTGTCCTCAAGTTTTTGCCAGAAGTCTTCCTCAGTCACAATAGCACTATGCTGACAAAACCACTGCTATGTCTAAATGTCCAAACCATAGTCAAATAATACCTTCCACCAAGCAGGCATAGTTAAGGCAGTTCCCAACCTGTCCAGACTCTTTATTAGTAAGGTTACAAGCATGTCTTGCAAGTCTTTCTCAAAACATCTTCTGGGTTCAAAACTTAATTCAGTACAATATACCACATGTTCACTGTATCTTTGAGATATTAGCCCAAAAATGTTTAGCAGTATCCATGGACCACTAAGCACACTGAAACTTATTAAAAGCTTGCCTTCCCTAAAGGCAGATATGATAATTAGTGTAACTTTTGCTTAAAACTCAGCCAAAAAAAAAAAAATCTAAGAAATCCCTAGAGTAAAATATTCTAACAGATACACAGATCTGAAAGAATTAGCTGAAAAACGCACCAGAAATAACGAACAGCACAGGGCACAGTACTCTAGTAGTCCTCTATGCCTGAAGTAACCCTTGTCAAAGTAACTGCAAGCATTCTAGACAATTTAGTCCTCACAAATAATCTCACTACCTTGTTTCATTGCTAAAGAAAGCAAGTTGTTTCACTTTAAAATACCTGTTTCCACCTTCCACAGGAAGACACATACTTTCAGAACCGTGCATTAACTTTTATATAGGTGCACATTAAAAATGTCAGAATGCCTCTTTCACTAGAAGTTAGCCTAAGGACCTGCACTAATGTCTTCCAAGATCCAAAGGCTGACCTGAGCTTCTCAAGCAGTGGCAAAATAAACCCAAATATTAATAGCAATACCTATATCTAAGGGGAAATGTTAGAAGTTTGTTGTTCAAATCCAAGAGTTCAAATGTTATTGATTCTGGGTGTGGGAAATACCAACCCGAGTAGTGTCAGAACCAAGCTATGGCCCAGTATATACAAACTCTCTAATCTCTCATGATTTCTGTACAATTCAAGTACACAAATGCTCTTATTTCGAATGTAAAGCTCAAAAATCCAATGAATAAATGGACTACTAAAAAAAAATTAGTGGCAATCTTGCCAGATTTGAATGGTGAGTGGATTGTAGTTTTGATTATTTCAAGTGCCATACCATACATGTTTATTCGGAAGGAAGTCCTGAGCAAAATGAGACTTACGTTGAATGTAAATGGGACTGCAGCCTTCCACACCTGAAGTACTATGAACTGTATATCCAACTGGTCTCTGTGCTAACAGGGGAGTTTGTTGATTCAGCAGAGGCTCCTGCCAGCAAAACAAGGAGGAATACTTTTCTGACCAGTGCCCTCTCCTACCCAGATTCCCACAGCCATCAAACTGTGTTCCAGATGACTGGGGAACATTTTGGAAGAGCAAGGAAATTCATGAACAAGTCTCCTTCCCTGTTCTGCTGATGGAAGCTTCCAATGCATCAAGACCTCAGTCACTGGAGGGGTACCAAATGAATGCAACCCTACAAGGATTATCATTCTAGACCACGGTAACTAAAGCAACTAAGCAGAAACATGTAAGAGAATATATTTGTTTCCTGATAAAAATGTTCACCACGTATCACTTTAAAAATAAAAAAGTTTTAATTTTTGAAAAACCACCATCAAAACTACACAAATTAAAAAAAAATCAGACAAACAGAACTTCAATGTCTGGTAATAAAAATGTTTACACAATATAAGCTAACCACAAAAACAAACAAAATAAAACAAAAAAACAAACAAAAAACCCTCAACTATTTTGACCAGTTATTTTGGACCCAACTATAGATACCTAGATTTTTCTCAGATTAAGAATAAAAATTGGGATACACATTCATAATAAAATAAAATAAAAATGTATTTTAGTAGTAACATCTCCCCAGGACAGTCACACAGGTGAAACTCTTTCCTATGTTAAGAACACCAAGCACTGACAACAGCTAAAATGACATCCTTATAAGCATGATATGAAGTTTGTACGTGTACATGCGCACACATACACACAGAGAGAGACTATTCATTCAGAGCAAGACCATGTCATTTTAAACTGATTAATAATTACTCATCAATTTATGTAAATTGTTTATGTCAATTTAAAATTCTTGCTGGAGTCTTACCCCTCACTTGAGATCATCTTTATACCTCCCAAAATTTATGTGGCTTTAGTATATAACTTTTAGGCCATCAGAAAAATCAGTATCTTCAAGAAGGTTTCTTGCTAGTAATACAATCCACTATCTGCTTACATTAATTTACCATTAGTTTCATAGTGCACAGAAATTCTTTATTTAAAAGAAAGAAAAAAGAAAGAGAGAGAGAGAAAGAGAGATGTGATGAAAAAAGGATGACAATATAATTTGTGCTCTGTCATCTCTGCTGCAGAGAAAAGTAACAAAAGACTCTTGGAATTTTTCTTGGCAAGTTTTCGCAGAAAATATTCAAACTTGACGAAAACACTTCTATGATGTGCCTCTGCTGTATATAAGAGAACCATATGTCAAGATGGAAGGGAAAAAATTGTGGTGCTTGTCGTCTTCCCATAGAATGCTACAGTAAAGAGAAGACAGTATACAAAACAAACACTGGTCAATACTTCATAATTAATTTCACAATTATTTTGAGTGTTCTCCAGTTTTTAAAGATTTGTTCAAGAAATTAATCTTAGTAATAAACATTACAAAACATCTACTAATCTTGAATCAACACTGTCACCTTTCATACATTATCCCAACCAAATGAGAGTTCTCTTTTCCATTGGGCAATCCAATGCGGTGGCACACATAATGGAAAAGTGGCTCCCATACAATTCAAGTGTGTGAAAAGGGCTATTGTCTCTTAAGGTACTGACAAGTGACGTGCTAAGCTATATAACGCTGCTTCATACGAAGTCTGAGAAGTTCCAGTAAAGCTCTGAGGAAATTTCAGAGGGTATTTTAGGAGGGATAAACTCTCCAGAGTGTATTTCAGAAAATAAAATATATGGAACAACTGCAATACTTTGAGCTAGCGGAAACAACTGGGTTCTGCTAATGGTCTAACAATCAAATTCTAGCCAGCTTTGGTAAGGTACATTGATTTTATTAGATTTTTACTTCCAATTGCATGCTTAGGATTGCATATAGCATCTAATTGCAAAGGGCTACATCCAACTGTTAATCACAATTAGAGGAGACCCATTGATTTAATGGGACTTATTAAGCAGGGTGGATAAAAGCAGTGATTTAAAAAAAATCAGAAAAATAAAATTTAAATATGATTTTTTTAAAATTGGAATTGGTATTTTTAAATTAAATGCTGTTTGAGGAAAAATCTATCTAAAGATAGTTTTCTATTTAAGATACATTATGATCCAAAGGTTATTCATCATGAAATGGAAATCAGTTTTTAATTAAGTAACATGTATATTCATTCAATATTAAAATTGTTTGGTAAATAAATTCCATTAATCCATTCACAGTATCATGTTCTTCCAGAGGTTTCTGTAAGATTATTGAGCAGTTTTTCTATCTAGAGAATATTACAACAGATGCTTGGTTTTACAGTTCTCAAAACTGTGGATTGTGTCTGCAGGGACCACAATCCCATTGTTCTTTTGCAAATCTATGTACACAGAATCAACCCCTTACCTCTTAAGTAGTAAGTTTCTAAACATTCAATGAATAGATTGTTGGGAGACTGGGAGTGGAATAGATGTGCAGAAGAAGCTAAGTGTGAGCAGTAAAAATAAAAGCAAATACAAAATTATAATTTTATTGTTTTAGTTAAACTATATAAATTGTTATTATAAAAGGTAATGAATTTTCTCCTTCCAATAAAGTACAGCAGAAAACTTATTCAAATATGAATGATCACCTATTAAACTGAAAATAGTTCACTTCATAATAATTTCATAATTATCTATGATGTGTTTCTAATAGCATAACCAAATCAGTATTTTATATAACTAAAACATTAATCTGAAAAGTTATTATTCTAAAAATGAAACCATAATCTGGTTGTAAATATTAAGATTATACCAAGAAGAATGAGTCCTTGGTAACTCTGAGTTGTGTAAAACATGTTAAGATTATATTGAGGAGGAGTACCCTTTTAGGGAGGGGGTGAATCACATGATTAAATCGAGTCTTTCTAGGTAGGGATTTAAATTATTTAAATCAAATCCACCCTGTTATTAAGTCAACACTTTGGCAAGTTTTATTGATTCAACTGATGTAGTTGACTCCTATTGACTCTATTTGGGACTAACAACTGGATTTAGCTCAAAGTATAAAGAAGCTTAACATGGTATTTGGCTCCTACTAAAGAGGTATTTGTCTAAGAGAATTCCATTTATGAAACAGTTTCACAGGATCAAGTTTAAAATGAATCATGAACTTTATAACAGAACACCACTTTTACAGAACTGAAGAACCAGTTCACAGGTAGAAATAAAAGAATTAAAAGCAAAATAGGGACAATTTTAAAAAAAAGAAGAGAAAAGAAAAGAAAGCAAAATAAAATAATAAAAACAGAGACAGGGCGTCCATCTTCTGCAGGCCAGACTCCGCTCTCATTTCCCCCATGAAGTTGTCACTTGGCGGCAGGTTTAGTGGCATGGCAAACAATGCCTAATTCAGGCAAGTGTAACAGGTCTGCCTTGGCCAGTCTAGTCATCTAATAATGCACAAATATCACACAGAGAAAACATACAAAACCAAATTAATAGTCAAAATCCATCTACCAGAACATGTGGACATAAAGTTTAGAATGATGATTAAAGGTGGCATCTCTGATACATTTTTCTTTTCTTCTCCTTTTTCAAACCAGAACAAAATTGAAGAAATATCAAGATACACATATGATTTGACAATGTAATGATGCTTCAATGTATCCAAGTCATAAAACTGGTTAGAAATGTGAACAGTTTGTAGTGTGCATGTAAGTGTTATACAATGAACAGCAATTGTACTGCTCAGAAATCTGTGCAATACAGAATACCATTCTTCACATAGAAGGTAGGCTTGTACTGCAAAAGTCTTCATTCCTTTCTCTCTCCAAAAAGTCTCTGTACTTGTTTTTGTACAATAAGTATTAAAGCAACAGAAGTGTTAAATCAAATCACCTGAATTGCCCAACACAGGCTATTAGTGGCAAGAGGAGATAAAGGCCACATTATTGGGCTTTGGAGTATGCATCACCTTCATATTTTCTAATATCTGAGTAGAAAGGTACTATAAGTACATTGGAACCTTCTCATCAGCAGGGGTTTGGTTCGACCCTCCTGCCAGTGGATAGCAAAAAACCATGGTTGGGCCCCATATTATTTAATGGAAATGATGTGTATACACCACCATTGAATAATATGGGGTGTGGCAATCTGCAAGTGGTCAAATCTGCAGATTGCCAGCTCACCAATGCAAAGAATCCACTGTACTATTAAAGAAATTGCACAAGGGATCACATCTTTTTTCTATTTGTATTTTTCATATACACATATTATTTGTATAATGAACATGGTTTATGTGTACACATAGTCAGAATTGTAAATTGTTATCAAATACATTATTCACAATCAACACCATGTATCAAAATAATTTCAATTTATCTTCAACTTTAGAAAGTATAATATTTCATAGGCCCAGACTACAGTAATAACACTCCAATATTTCTCTTGTTTCCTGTCATGCATGTTTAGTCTCCCTGATAACACATTGGGGAAAGGGAGGACATGTACATTACACCTGCTGCAATAATTATTTGAAAATTAGAACATGTACAGGCTGAACAGCCCTTATCTGAAATGCTTGGCACCAGAAGTGTTTCAGATTTTGGAATATTTTCACATACATAGTGACATATCTTGGATATGGGACCCAAGTCTAAGCACAACATTCATTTGTTTCATATACACCTTATACCCATAGTCTGAAGGTAATTTTATACAATATATTTTATAATTTTGCATATCAAACAAAGTCAGTGTACACTGAACTACTGTACTTTTGGTGCCATGTCAGCATGCAAAGTTTCAGATTTTGGAGCATTGTGGATTTTCAGATGAGGGACATTAAATCTGTATCTCTTTAGTGCATATAAGTTTCTCTTCTGCCAACTTGTCCTACTACTGGGCCACTTTAAATAAAGAGAAGATGGCAGAACACCTTGACCCCCTGCAGCAGCCTGGAGACCAGCCTGGAAGCAAAATGAGACAGGGGGACAGACCTTTTTTTGTCATCCCTTTAGTTTCCCTTGTTAACAACCACCCATTTGGAAGGAGGAGCGCTTGTCTTTTCTTATTAGAAATAGCAAAGAAAGATAAATAGAAAAGTATATGGGAAAAGTATATGAAAAAAATAATTTCTTCACATGTTCCTGGAGATATGAAGAAGATATGGGGGACTCGGTAAGCGAGTACCAGCTGATACCATGCTAGAAAAAAATGAGTAGCAGTACTGTACTCTTTTTGATGGGCAAAATAAAATAAATCTTTCCTATGCCCAAACTGTAACTCCATAAATGAAATGCACAATTATTATCACATGAGAAAGATAGCCTTCAAATACTTTCTTAGTTCCAGAACTCTGATCCTGGCTTCATCAAAACATTCCTGTAAACCTAACACACTGTTGTAGAACCAGGGAATACCAAGAGCATGATAAAACAAAGTTTGATGTCTTTCCTATAACTGAACAAGCCATATTGAAAGCACAGCAGACAAATCCAGAATCACCAATCAAAGTCAGTGAAAATTAAAATCAGGAGAATGAACTAATAGGTTAAAAGCAATTTCAGGCAACATTCTGACACATATCAATTTAGTTATACATTTTCTTTTAATGTAATTGTGACAGGCACATTCATTAAACTTCTTATCTCCTGAAATGCATGCATACCTGCTTTGAACAAGGGGTCAGTTGCCCAGAATATACATTTTAAGAACAAAAGTATGGCAACCTGAACTTAAGTTCTACCACATGTTCCAGGTACTATATTAAGCTATGTGTACATTATTATGCTTCATATAGTTCCAGTCCTGAAGCAAAGATTTCACCAAAGCAGCTATATATTAGCATGTTAAATTGTTAGAGTTTAAGGTATAGATGGCCAAAGGTGAAGAGGCAAGAAATTCAGCTAGTGAATAATAGAATCATCCTGCATAACTCTCCATTCTCTCACATTTTTTAAACAAATAATACATCTGCACAGTGAGAAGAGATGCAAATCCAACTTAAGCATTTAAAATGAAAAAAGGAGGCCACAAGAAGACACTCTTCAGAATATAAGCAAACATGTCAGTGAAGCTCCACAAATTCAAACACATGTGGCCATTCAGATGCTAAAAGAAATCCAATATTCTCTGAGAGAACAATATGAAGGAAATAATATTGCCTGGAAGCATAGCTTCCTGTGTTTCTGAGATACCGTTTACAAACTAATATTAAATTTGTCACATTAAAATATTTGTTAAAACTTTAACTAGGATATGACTATGGGCCTCTGCAGATGGGCCCTTTGTGGCATGTTGGAGGCAGGAAAGGGGAGGGGCAGCCGCACGCCGGCCGCCCCAACCCCTCCCCAAAGACGTCCTGATGCCACGTGCCCTTACGCATGGTGTTTGGTGTCAGGACGTCCTTCCAGCATAGCATCCTCACACGCTACATGGGAAGAGGCAGAGAAGAGCCATGTGGCAGCTCTTGGGCTGGCCTTTTGCCGCCTCTAATAGGAGCAGCATTTTGCCACTCTTTTAAGAGGCGGCAAACACGGGAGAATCGGAGTTGCTGTGTGTGCTAGCAGCGGCCCCAATCCTCTGCTTCCCGGGGCAGCCCAGGGACGCCCATCTGCATCCCCCATATGTAAAATGGTTCTGAATGAAAGAAAATAAATTGCAGATACTGTTAATTCTGAACATATGCAAGCAGGAATCCTTATTAACTCTTCAATACAGAACAGAAATCTAGTTCAGTAACAATGTGAGTAAATTTTCACTTCTTCTCAGGGGAATCTTGTACAGTAGGCCCTTGGTATTCACTGGGGTTTGGTTCCAGAACCCTCCATGGATACCAGAATCTATGGATGCTAAGTCCCATTATATGGAAGTAAAATGGTGTCCCTTATATGAAATAGCAAAAACCAAGGTTTGCTTTTTGGATATTTTTGAAATATTTTCAAGCTGTGGATAACTGAATCCATGGATAAAGAATCTGTGGATATGGAGGGCCGACTGTACAATTATATTCTCTTATGTTTGCAGTTTATATTATATGAATATCTGTTCTGGAATTCCTAACAATCTAATTGAGCAACAAGTTGTCATACCTTCTAACATGCGCTCTAAAACTGTGTTTATGGCCCTTGATCACTACTGACCCCACACACCATATTTTTTTTAGCAGAAGAAAGTGTAGATTTCCTCTCTTGGACACCTCAGGAGCAATAATTCCCCTTTTAAATGAGATGTACAGTTGTCTCTTCTTATCCATGGGGGATCCATTCTGGGATCCTCACGGACAGCAAAAAATGCTGAACTTTAAGTACCATTTTTCCTACGGCTGTCCATTTAAAACAAGGAGTTTGCCATCCATGGAGGCTCGAATCCGTGGATGGTAAGCCCGAGCATAAGAAGAGCCCACTGTACAAAGGGGAGCAGCTTGGGAGCAGGGGAATTCTGCTTTTCTCAATGAAATTTTCCTTCAGTCATACAGCAAATGTGTAAATCGTAAGTCTGAATGATTTCCAACATCTTAACTTTCTACAATACTAGAAAGTTGAGGACTGAAGGGAAAATTTCATTAGGGATTATCTGATAATTATTTTCCTTCATTTGGTTTCACCCATAATTGCACCCCTTGCTGTAGAGGTCTTTTCTTTAACATAAAAATGAGGAACAAACTTGGATATAGCTGGACGTTCACTGTGCACTTCTAGCCATGTCGTTTTCCTCTCCCTCCCCCCCATGGGGGGTTAGTCTCTCGCATGCTTGAGGGTCCCAGGACAGAACACTGATTCTTGGACTCAACTGCAATTGCCCACCCTACTCCAAGGCCTAAAACCAATTGTCAATCCCAACATAAATATGTAAGTGCTGACTTGCGTAACTTGTACTCTCCAAGACAGTTGCAAAACACATCACTTTTTCCCCTTTCCCTACCTGGTCTAGAAACCTGGAATTCAGTTTTATATGTCTGTAACTAACAGAGTCAAAACTATGGGCATTCTCTGTTAGCTGAATATACAATACTGTCATTATGGTATAAGGTTACAACATACTCTGTAGTACAACTTTGAAAATAACATAAACCCACACTAATATTAGTGTGATTCATGAAAGCCAGAGAACAATCCATTTGTTAACTTTCTAAAAACTGTTCTAACAATAAATGATTTGGATGGGATACCACCCCTTGTACTGAAAAGAGTTATAACAACATGCCTGTAAAAAAATACCCATGCCAATCCATTTATAATACCCCAGTTAACAAAGACTGACACAGAGTCTGTACACACGGATCATACGTTTCCCTTGGCCTCATGTCTGGGCCAGGATTGGGCATGTATCTGGCAGACCATATGCAGATCTAGTGGATCCGACCTGGTCCCAGGGCAAAGGGGTCTTAATGCAGGTCTAAATGACCTGCCATTCACCACGGAGTTTCATGGAAACTCCATGGCAAACCCCAGTAGAACAGACAGCACTGCACACCTCTTACCTTATTAAGCCGTTGCCACTAGTGAAAAGCCCCTGCCCACTGCGTATCTGACATGGAAACAGGGCACCTGGTCATGTGGCTGCAACCAGGTGTCCTGTTCTCATCAGATGTGGCGACTGGGGGGGGGGGGGTTCTCACTAGCGGCAATGACTGAATAAAGTATGGGGCATGCAACAGTAGAAAGTCCATGGTGCGCTAGCCCTGAGATCAATCTAGGTTGGGACCAGGGCCAGGTAACACGGGCTTGGTTCATCTGCTCAGGGCCAAAGTCTTTTGATATTTCCCAGCTCCACTTTTCCTCTTTGTCCTAGTTGTAAGGTTTTTTTTTAGCAGCACTGGTACTGGATAGTGAATGAAGGCTGCAGAAATGGAGATTTTCAGTGCTGGGTTGCAGCAGCATGTCTGCAGTAAATCATGCAATAAAAGCTTGAGCTAGGAAAGAATGGATTCTGCTCTAACTGAGCCTACTGAAGCTAGATAAACAGGCAAGATAAACAGTTGCCTCCAGAATCCTTTGCTGAGCATGTGGTAACATCAAAACAGAGAGGAAAAGAGATAAGCTTGTCTCACCATCCATCCCTCTTCCCCAGAATGTTAGAAAAGCATAGATGTGTAAGTTTGGCTGCTCATGGAAATTGTAAGTGGGGGCTGATAAAATGAACTATCATCCCTGGATGCATTTTGGAAGAAGTTTTCAAGTGATCTCTATAGGTTTTTAAAGCTTTCTTTTACTCATGTAAGAGTTACCTGTCCTGGTTATTTCATTTCATATGTGCATACTGTTTAGTTTTGAAAAAAAAAAAAAAAAATATATATATATATATATATATATATATATATATTTAAACACACTGAAAATACTCTTCTTTTTTATGGTACAGGAACCTATTCCTATTCTTTCCATGTTATTTCTTCTTCTGGTACAAAATTTTCTCTTAAAGAAATAATGCCCAGGAACTGTGTCAACTGAGGTACACCTGTATTACAGGTCCTATTCACATCTGAGGAATTCACCTTTCAACCAGATAAGAAAGTAATATTCTCACTCTCATTGTTCCAAAGGTAATTCCAAAGATATCACAAAACACTCTTGACGTAGCTTCAGCTCAAGCTGTGTTGCCAAATTCTGTACTATTCCACTTTATCAGGCAGATGGCAACCACAAAATTTTAGAATGAAGTTGTCCACATGTAGTTTTAGTGAAAGCAGCAAAGGATCAATGCAACCCAACCAAATTTTGCAAGAGAAGACACCCAATCATATTAAACCACAGAAAAATCAATCAAGACAAATTTCTTCCCTTTTAAAAATTGTAATTCTTTCCAATTCCCTCAAACAAAATTTGATTACAAGAAAAGCAAAGACGCACACAGTATGACTTCATTCTAGTTACTGTAGGTGAAAAAAGCAACAAACTGACAGAAGAGAGACTAACATAACAAAAACACTCCTGAAATACCAACCTTCTGCACAGGGCACAACTATCAGAGCTCTGTCAATAAAAACCGTGTTTGTTAGATGCTGGGCCACACCAACACTTGATGATTCTCGAAACTTAATATAACATACTTTGGAGGAAAAAGCGAGTGGTGCATTGCTGAAAGAAAAAGAAAACATCAATGCTACAGACTGTAAAAACATGAAGTGAATGCACGTTATTCCCACAAAAAATTAATTCATTTAGAATTGGTGCACACATTATGTTCTACATTTAAAGGATCAGGCTGCACTACTCCTTTTGCTAGACTTGGGATGGCCTGGATTCCAAGCCTGTAGGATGTGCTTAGTATTTCCCCCTCTTAGAACCCTGGGATCCATCAATTGGAACCTGACACAAAAGACATATACAGAAAATTAAGGAATTCTTGAGTTCATAAATTTATTTTGAATACTAAGCAAAGGTCATACTGCTTCCAGACACAAATCTACTCCTGTTTACTCCAAAATTATTTCACTTCGGCAGTATAATTTAGGATGATTAAAGGAATCAATCTATTTTTGGGGTGTTGAGAGGGCTCTGGGGGTGGGGGAAAGAAAACAACGACATCTGCAGCCAATGTTGAGCTCATCTGGCCATTTTGGGGAAGGGAGGAAACCAAAATTGATGCAAACGTTTTGTATTTCGGGGTTGGAGAGTTTTTGACAGTTGCCGGGGCTTTAGGAGCCACAAACTTGGGTCCCAAGAGTCACAGTTACCCATTAATTTAAAACAACTATAAACACATTCAATATATAGTAGAAAATACAGCACACCCACTAAACATCCTTCTCTAGCCATTTAAAACCTGAAGGCCTATTTAAATAAAAAGGGCTTTACCTGCAGACATAAAGAAAACAAAGAGGAGGTGAACTGAGCCTTCCTTGGGAGGCAATGCCACAGGCGAGAAGCAAGAACCAAGGCAGCTTTTCCCTGTGTCCTTCCTTCCCTGTGAGGGAAAACCCTCCCTAAAGACAATAAGATAGGCTGAACAGACAGGCCTGGATAGCATGGCTGAGCCTGTCTTGTTCTGGCACTGGTGCTCCCCTGGGTCGGTTCCTGGATCAACATGAGGATGGGTGTTCATACACCCACCCCCGCACCGATCCAGGAGCTGCTACCAGCATGCTGTTTACCTTGCTGCGCCTTTGCTGGTACCAAGAAGCCCCTTATCACTGTGTCTAATGTGAAAATGGGATGTCCAGCAGCAGCCACATGGCCAGGAGCCCCATTTCTGCATCAGACATAATGACAGGGGCTTCCCAGTACCAACAATAGTGTGCCAAGGTAAGGAGTGCGGGGGAACATGTAAACAGCCATGGTTTACTGTATCATTTCCAAGATACTCCACTGCAAACCAGGGATCAAACTGACCCAGGGTAACAGCCGTTTACCCCAAGACCAGGCCCAATCCTGGTGCTGGTGTTTTGGTCTGTGTCAACTGAACTAGACGACAGGGGAGGGGGGACACAGGCCTTTTGGCCATGCAGACAACCCTTAGGCAGGTTCAGATGCGGAGAGATATAGGCTTTCATACAATCAGGTACTAAGCCGTGTGGAGTTTTATATGTCTTAACTGGCACCCTGAATTATGCTTGGAAATGGAATGGTAGTAAATGAAGCTATTTCAAAAAGGACATGATCACACTTTATCTTAACTACTTGTACTTGTGATTGATTGAGAAGGAAGTGAATTGCAAAATAGAAATAAGCTTAGTAAAATAATTCATTTGTTAGTCTGTTCCTCTCCTATGGGCTTCTAGGGGGATCACAGGATGCACTTATCCCATCCCTGCTGTACAAGCTGGCAAGCACAAACAAAAGCTGGCCATCAGCATCCTACTTGCAAGAAGCTACTGAATTTCTAGAAACCCCTGACAAGCCACTTTTGAACTGGATGTTTAACTAAACAGAGCTTAGCCTGATCCAGCAAGGCAATTCTTATTTCTAACAAATAACTGGCCTAAATTTTGAGCTGTTGTGATGACCTGACTGTAAGCGACTCAGATTACTGTACAGTGAGCTCTTGGTATGCGCTGGCATTTGGTTTTAGGACCTCCCACCCCACGCCATGGATACAAAAATCTGTGGATGCTCAAGTCCCATTAAATGCAATGGCATAATACAATGGTGTCCTTACATAAAATGGCAAAATTAAGGTTTGCTTTTTGGAATATAGATAGATAGAGATTGAATCCATGGATAAAAAAGAAATCCGTGGATATGGAGGGCAATCTGTACTTTTGTGCAAACAAGTATATAGCCAGATGAAGATGGCTGTACTTGCAATCATGCAGCAGCAACAACAACAACAACAAAGGGACAAGACTAGACTAGGAAAATTGCTTTCTGGCAAACAAATATTCATACTATTACTAAATAACTGAACCACTCACTTCAAAATTCAGCATGTAGAGAGATCCTGTAGCACCTTTGAGACTAACGAAATAAAGAAGTTGGCAGTATGAGCTGCCAGATGCATCTGAGGAAGTAGACCAAAGTCTACAAACAATCACGCTGCCAACATCTTTATTTCAGTTAGTTTCAAAGGTGCTACAAGATCTCTCTACATACTGATTTTACAGACTAACACGGCTATATCTTTGAATTCAAAATTCAGTGTTATACTTTCAGAGTCAAGGTCACTGAATTGACCAGACTCAGGAAAGTGCTGCCTTATTTTGATTCAACGGGTCTCCCCTATTAGGGGCTAAATCCAATTTATTTAGCTCATAGAAGGGAAACTCCCAGCTCGCCAAATACTGTTGGGCAGCAAGTCAAATCTGCCCTATTAAGCACAAGAAAAACTGGAAGCTGTAATCATCTGAGGTGTCATACTATTCCTACCCTGATCTAACTATTATTTTTCACTTGGAACATATACGTCAATATATTGGATAGGAAATGTCCTTTCCTTAGCATCCTATCTTTGCTGCTGTTGGCTGTCAAAATGTCTATACATTTTATTTCTTTAATCTGAAGAACCTCTAGGCATTTGATAAAGTATACATTATGTCTAATCCAAATTAATCTCAAGGTTTAAATGTATGCTAGCACAACCATTTAACATTACTTGATGTTCCCCTGTGAGGAACACTTAAAAGGAACATAAACATGGAATGACAGATTCTGACAAGAAGATACATGTAACTTTTTTTTAAAATGGACATTTTTATTATACAGTTGGATATTTAATCTTCCATGCTTGTCCTATACAGGGACACAGGGATTTTAACAAAAGAGCAAACATTACATTACTACAAGATTATAAAACTATTTGCAATAGTCAGAATTCAATCTGCCACTATCTTGCTAACATTTAAAATAGCTACAAACATCTCTGACATTTATTTTAAACATATTAAAGAAAAAGAGAAAGATGGGGCTGAGAAAGGGAATATAAATTATGCCACTCTGCGGAATTAATGAGGTTTGACATCCCTTGCCATGGCTCAATGCTATGAAATTCTGGGATTTGCAGTTTTGTCAGATATTTAGCCTTCTCTTGCAGAGAGCAACGATGCCACAACAAACTACAAATCCCAGGATAACGTAGGATGGGGCCAGAGGGTTAAAGGGGTGTTAAACCCCATTAATTCTGCAATGTGGTAGCAGCCTTTGTCTCACTGAGTCTCTCACTGAGCCCCATCTTTCTCATAAACACCAAAGATGTTTGTAGTGATTTTAAATCTTAGTAGGATAGTGGCAGATTGAATTTTGACTGTTGCAAACAGTTTTATAATCTTATAGTAACGTTTGTTTTTTGTCAGTGTCCCTATATAAGGCAAGGAACTGTATAATAAGTGTCCAACATTTTAAATAGTTATCACTTCTTGTCAGAATCCACTCCTATTCCATAGGATTGAGCCATGGCAATCAAAGCATTATCAAACTGCATTAGTTCTGCAATGCAGATGCAGCCAAAACAAAAAAACTCAAAGTAAACTTGCATCCCCGTACAAGGGAAAAGGAAGCTAATCTCGCAGGTTTCATTTTGTGCCTCCATGTTTCAAAGAAAAAAATATGAGGGGGAAAAATACGAGAAAGCCAGTGTGGCGTAGTGGTTTGAGCATTGGACTATGATTCTGGAGATCAGGGTTCGATTCCCTGCTTGGCCATGAAATCCACTTGGGCAAGTCACATTCTCTTGACCTCAGGAAAAGGCAAGGGGAAACCACCTCTGCACAAATCTTGCCAAGAAAATCCTATATCATAATAAGTCAGAATGGACTTGAAGGCACATGACAACAACAAAGTGCAGTCAATTGTGTTAGATGAGCTAAATTTATTTTATTTATTATTTGTTCTAAGAGGTAGGCATTGGTTAAACCCTAGTGCTGAAAGGAACAGACTAACAAATGAATTCATTGCTAAGCTTCTTTCTATTTTGCATTCACTTCCTTCTCAATCAGCCACAAGTACAAGTAGTTAAAATAAAATGTGATCATGTCTTTTTTTGCAACAGTTTCATTTACTACCACTCCATTTCCAGGAACAATTCAAAGTACCAGTTATGATGGATAAAGTTCCATACGGCTTAGTACCTGACTATATGAAAGCCTGTATCTTTCCATCTGAACTTGCCTAAGGATTGTCCGCAAGGGCCAAAAGGCCCATGTCCCCCCCCCAACCCAGCCTTGCGTTGTCTAGTTCAGCTGATGCACGCCAAAACCCCCGCACCAACATTGAGCATAAACCTGAGGCAAACAGGGTCGTTTTGACACCTGGTTCGCTTTAGTGAAATATCTTGGAAATTCTGAAGACACACAACAAACAAACAAGGGAGAAGGAAGCTAATCCCATGGGCCTCATTTTGTGCCTCCATATTTCGAAGCAGCCCCTATTTATTTGAAGGGGATTTGCTCCCAACCCCACGGAAATTAGTATGGTCCAAAACACACTGCAGAAATAATCCAGTTTGAGACCATTTTAACTATCCTGGCTCAGTGCTAGGGAATCTGGGAACTGTAATTTTGTGAGACATTGAGCCTTCTCTGTGAGAGAGCTCTGGTGCCCAATAAACTACAGTTTCCAAGATCCCCTAGCCCTGACTCAGTCTCAAACTGGATTGTTTCTGCAGTGTGTTTTGGGTCCAAGGCTTACATCTGAGTAACTAGTGACTTTAGGCTCCCAGACTCTGGA
>CM034703.1:36967104-36988826 GCA_020142125.1 Phrynosoma platyrhinos | reverse complement strand
TGTTGTTGTTGTTGTTGTTACTGTTGGGTGCCTTCAAGCCAACCTTGAGGTGAGCCTATCAGGGGGGTTTCTTGGCAAGAGTTGCCCAGAAGGAGTTTGCCTTCGCCTTCGCCTGAGAGTGTGACTTGCAAAAGCATGGATGCAGATATTTTGTGGGATAATTTCAGATCACTAGCATCCATTTAGAATTTTCATCAGTAATTTGTCTACTCAGGGAAGATCTCCAGGGGTAACAAAATCAAAAGGAAGGAGAATCAGCTCCTTTCAATTCAGGAAAGGAGTGCCTTCATGCTGTTGAGTGCCTTCACAAGGCAACCCTGAGCGAACTTTCATGGGGTCTTCTTGGCAAGATTTGTTCAGAGGGGGTTAGTTATTGCCACTGCCACTGCCTTCCCCTGAGGCTGAGAGAGTGTGACTTGCCCAAGGTCACCCAATAGGTTTTAATGGCCAAGTGAGAATTTGAACCCTGGTCTCCTGAGTCCTAGTCCAACACTCAAACCACAATGCCGCAATGGTGACTAGTCAAAATGGAGTATGATTCTGTAGGCCAATGGCAACCCACGCCCCGAAGTAACTTGCCAAGAAAACCCTAAGTTTGTTGTTGTTGTTGTGTGCCTTCAAGTCATTTCCAACTTATGGCTAAGGCAAAACTATCATGGGGTTTTCTTGGCAAGGTTTGTCCAGAGGGGTAGGGTTGCCATTGCTTTCCCTTGTTTTTAAACCATATACTATCTTAACTAAGGACTGAAACAACAACATGCAGGCATCCGACTAACATCTCCAGTTGTTTTTCTCCTGTTTGGTTTGTAACATCTTGCCTGATGAAGAAGCCAGTGGAGCTTTGAAAGCTTGCAACAAGTATATTGTGCATTTTGGTTGGCCAATAAAGGTATCCCTGATGGATTTTTGTTTGAATTTGCTAAATGGCCAACACAGCTACCCCTGAATGTTTTCTGTATTGTGAAATACCGCATGGTAGCTTCAACAGGGGAATCGAGAAGAATAGTCCGTGGACTGGGAACTTCAATCTAGGTAAAACATTTTTTTTCTTCTTAAATTTGGACTGAATTTTCATGTTTTACCTCTACATCTATCAAAATATTCCTGATGCAAACACATGGAGACTTCTTGAGGAATCCATTGTTCTCTGCCATAAAGAGGCCTGTAAAATCACTGGAATGGAAGACATACTGGATTGCAAGAGAGGGGTCCCTGTTGAGATGCAAATGGATTTTAAATTTCCTGGACTTTACAAATCTCCCTATAACCACAGGGCCAGGAGGAGGAAGAGGATCCTGCTGGCAAAAGATATCCTCCCCACCATATAAAATCTTAACTAAAGACTGAAACAACATGGAGGGATTTGACTAATATCTCCAGTTGTTTTTCTGTTTGGTTTGTAACATCTTGCCTGATGAATAACTAATAATAATAATAATAATAATAATAATAATAATAATAATAATAATAATTTTATACCCCGCCTTTTGCTGTGGCAATCAAAGCAGCTTACATCTAAAATTAGATTAACTAAAACTACCCCAAAATAAACAATAAAACAATATTGACAAATGAAGAAGCCCATGGAGCTTCGAAAGCTTGCAACAAGTATATTGTGCATTATGGTTGGCCAATAAAGGTATCACTGATGGATTTTTGTTTTTATATGTTAGTTTTGTAGAGGTAATGTCTTATGGAGGGGGTTGGGAGTTGTGTTTGAGGTCTATGTTATGTCTATTTATGTATTTTTAACTTGTAAATGAAACCTAATTTAAAAGGGGGGGCTGAAATCTTTCTTTCGGTCTTTAGAAGGGTCTCTAGAGGAGGTTGTCCCTCAGGAGTCTAGAGCTGCATTGAGAGAAACTGAGGGAGAAGAAGAAGAAGAAGAAGAAGAAGAAAGGGGGGGGCAAGGAGTCAAACAACCGTTAACGGCTGCCATCTTAACTCCTGGCAATTCTCCTCAGCGAGCGCAGGCAGCCCAGCCACTGAGCGCCCAAAACCAAAATGGCGGCGGAGGCATCCCGTGCGTCCCACACACGCAACTCCCTCCCTCAAGGACTCTCCCTCCCGCCCCTCTCTATGGCCTCGAGGCTTGCTTGCTCACTCACTCGGGAGGGTAGAGGCGCAGCTCCTCGATGTCGCCTAAGAAACCGAAGAGCGTCCTCATCTGCTCGCTGGTGACAGCCGAGGATAAGTTGGTGACTTGGATCACCGAAGTTGGGGTCAAAGGGAAGCCCAGCGGCACCCCGATCCCGCCGCTGTTCATCATGATGGCGGCTGCAACTCCTCGGACCAGCCAACGCCCGGAAGCGGAGAGGCGGAAGTCACCATAGAGTATGAGGGGCGGGTCTTCCCAGAGCGTCCACATGCCTACAGAGACGGATTCCTAGAGCGTCCACACATCTGTGGGAGGACGTTGCCTCCCCGCTAGGGAGTCCTGGGAATTGTAGTTTATTGTGGCACCAGAGCTCTCTGACAGAGAAGGCAGAATGTCTCACAAAACTCACTGTGAAATCTGACTTAAGGTCCAGAACACACGGCAGAAATGATCCAGTTTGAGACTGCTTTAACTGCCCTGGCTGAGTGTTAGGGAATCCTGGGAAACACAGTTTATTGTGGCACCATAGTTCTCTGACAGAGAAGGCTCAATGTCTCACAAAACTACAGTTCCTAAAGTTCCCCTAGCATTGAATCAGGGCCATTAAAGCGGTTTCAAAACTGGATTATTTCTGCGGTGTGTGTTTTGGACCTAAACCTTTGTCACATTGCAGAAATAATCTGGTCTGACACTAGTTTAACTGCCCTGGCTCAATGCTGTGGAATTCTGGGAAATGACAGAGAAGGCCAAATGTCTCACAAAACTATAATTCCCAGAATTCCATAGCATTGAAGCAGGGCAGTTAAAGTGGTGTCAAACCGGATTATTTCTGCAGTGTGGACGCAGAGTAAGGTCCAAAACAAACGCCGCAGAAATAATCCAGTTTGAGACCGATGCAGCCAAAATGTATGGTTTAGCCGTGAAGCAAAGGCCTTTGTGTGTGTCTAAGATGATTAGTCAATATCACGCTACATTGTTATAGTGCGATTATTCCATTTTACTTGCTGTGGAATCCTGGGAGTTGTAGTTTAATGAGGCCTAAGAGCTCTCTGGCTGAAAATTCTAAATGCCCCTTCCCTAAACTGCAAATCCCAGGGTTCCACAGGAGGCAGCCATAGCGGTTAAAGCAGGATTAATAGCACTATAATGCTGTAGCGTGACACTGCCCAGTCTTACCAGTTTGTGAGATCAAGATCCTCCTTGGTTGTCTAAATATGCCTTTACTGACACACTGTCCATACATACTTTTTTTTTTTGTGCCCATTTTGTTCCTGAATCAGTGCAAAGTTGATGTTTTTAATTTGTTGCCTTCTTTGTATTAATATATATTGTTTTATTATTTTGTAGAATGTATGCCATTGGCAGGCTTTCTTTATCTATTTTTATCTATTTTATTGACTGTATGTACAGCGCTGTGTAAATCTAATAGTGTAATATAATAATAATAATAATAATAATAATAATAATAATAATAATAATAATAAAGTGCACTAATCCCAGTCTGACAGCTCTCATCTCCAACAGGAATCCCTGTGGCTTTGGAAACCTCTTCCCCCTTGAAAAAAATAATAATTTCTGATATATTTCCTGACAACTTTTTTCCTTTTGAGTTGTTGGAAGTACTACTGCACTTACTTCTTATCCTTGCCCTCTATCTACTATCTACTAAGACCAAACAGTAAATTAATAATAATAATAATAATAATAATAATAATAATAATAATAATAATAATAATTTATATACCGCCCAATGGTTGCCCAATCCGGGCGGTTTACAACATAAAACAATTACAGTAAAAACATATCCCTCCCCCCTTAAAACAGTATTAAACATCAACATAGTTAAAATCCTAATACCAATTAAATAAAATCATAATAATTAAATAATTACAATAGACAATAAATTGCCTGTAAATGGAGTCTTCACAACATTTGGTCAGAACATTTTCTATTAATTGTGTTGCCTGCAGCAACAATATGCTTTGTCTTCTCTTTCTCCTCTTTGTAATTCGATGGCTTATTGGCTTACTGGCCACAGGCAATGTCTTTCTTACTTTGCGTTTCAGAATTCGTGTTCCTGCATATGAAATTTTGATTGTATTGAACTATCATGACTTTTGTTGTTGCTGTTGTTTCCCTCCTCCCTTGGCTTAACTCCCCCCCCCCTCGAAGTGAGGTGGGGTCCAGACTGGATGACCTCAAGGGTCCCGTCCTCCTTTGCTGGGTTCTTCATACACATGGATTTTAACACAGAGAAATGTAAGGCACTACACTTAGGCAGAAGAAACGAAATGCATAGATATAGGATGGGTTACACCTGGCTTAACAACAGTACATGTGAAAGGGATCTAGTAGGGGTTGCAGACTGCCAGAAATAGTACAAATTGAGTCCACTTTTAGGGTTAGGGTTAGTGCTAGGGAATCATGGGATTTTCTTTTTCTGAGACATTGAGCCTTCTCTGTCAGAGAGCTCTGGTGCCACAATAAAATACAGTTCCCATGATTCCCTAACCTTAACCCTAACCCTTAAAGTGGACTATTTCTGGCAGTCTGCAACCCCCCTAGGAGTCCTAGTAGACCACAAGTTGAACATGAGTCAACAGTGTGATGCAGCAGCAGAAAAGGCCAATGTGATTCTAGTCTTCAAGGGAAGTAATAGTGCCACTGCATTCTGCTTTGGTCAAGCCTCACTTGGAATACTGTGTCCAGTTCTGGGCACCACAGTTCAAAATGGATGCTGAGAAGCTGGTGTGTATCTAGAGGACAACAATTAAAATGATGAAGAGTTTGGAAACCATGAAGCCCTATGAGGAGAGACTTAGGGAATTGCTGGGTATGTTGAACTTGGAGGAGAGAAGGCCAAGAGGTGATATGATAGCCCTGTTTAAGTATTTGAAGGGCGTCATGATGTCAGATCCAGATGTGTGGTTCTGTCATGATATGATGATATAATGATATAATGATAAGATGCTGGTTTATTGAAAGTGGAATGGGAATCATGTGGGAAAGAGATCTATGGTTTTATGACCCTGTTGTTCTTGCAAGTGGTTCAGGGCTGTAAACCAGGGATGTTCTCCTTCCTTAAGTGGGATTGAATGATAATGCAGGACAAGAATGAGGAAACATAAACGGTCACTTTGATCCAGATCAAAGGCTTGAGATCGTAGACAGGGAGGGGGGCTGGATGATGGGAACTCTTTAAGTATGATCTAAGGGGAAAACTTTTCAATTCCAACACAAACCATGGACAGAGGAACATCTGTCTCAATTTCTGGAATAAAATCTTTTGTTTAATCACACTAATATGTGTTCTCTTGTTTATTGGGAACTGAGGCCACTGATCCTGACACATATTGAGAAGGGCGCTAGCTTGTTTTCTGCTGCCCCAGAGAACAGGACCCAGAACAATGGATGCAAGCTGCAGGGAAAGAGATTCCACCTCAATATTAGGAGGAACTTCATGACAGTGAGAGCTGTTCTTCAGTGGAACACACTCCCTCGGAGGTGGTGGTCTTCTTCTTTGGAGGTCTTTAAGCAGAGGCTGGATGGCCATCTGTCGGGGATGCTTTGATTGGGAGTTCCTGCATGGCAGGGGGTTGGACTGGATGGCCCTTGTGGTCTCTTCCAACTCTTATGATTCTATGACTTACTGAATCTTGTTCATTAATCAGGTTACTTTATTTATATTTGATAAACTGCTTAAATTACTTAAATTAGAAAAAAAATCATTCTACTTAATGTTGATTGAATTCCTGCTTGTACTTCTGTCCTCATTAAACCTCTTAAAATGTTTTCCATTGCAGATTTGCTGAACTGAGGCTACATCCACATTGCAGAAATAATTGTTTGACACCAATTTAATGATCATGGCTCCCTGCTAATGAATTCTGGGAACTGTAGTTTTGTGAGAGTTATCCTTCTGTCAGAGAGCTCTTGTGCCACAACAAAAATGGCAAGGTTCAGATAATTATAACATACATTTCAGAAAATGTTTCCATTCCAGAAATTTACAGAGGCAGAATTTTTCTTATGAACAAAGTCTGAGATGCTAAAATGCATTAGCATCACTTGGGATACATTAGCATACACTTGGGATTGCAGAAATAGTGCATTTTGACACCACTTTAAGTGCTGTAGCTCCACACTGTGAAACCTGGGATTTGTAGTTTTACAAGGTCTTTAACCTTCTCTGCCAGACTCCTTGTGCCTCACAAGGCTACAAAAACCAGGATTCTGTAGGATGGAGTCATTAAAGCAGTGTCAAATTACATTTCTACAGTGGAGATGCACCCAAAGAGTAGACTTCATTGAGCATGCAGTGAAGGTTGTAAATTTACCTGTATTGAGAGTAAGATGTACTTACCTGTATTGAGAGTAAGATGTATTTAACTCAGCATAATCTCCTGATTTACTCAGCATAATCTCCTGATTTACTGTTTTAAAGAGAATACTACCTATTTAGAAGTGAACCAGTGCTAGTGTAACTGCCCTAAAAGGATTAAGTACTAAATGGTATACAAGGCTGCTACTAATTTTTAAAAAGACTGGTACACCAGCTCTATCAAGTTCTACACAGGCTGTTAACTTATCATATATACTCAACTATAAGCTGACTTCATATATAAGTCGAAGGCAGGTTTTGGATTTTGATATGATGCGTGGATAACTCAAAGGTAAAATCTAGGGACATGTAATGTAGGATGTGAACGATGAAGCAAAAGAAAATACCAAAAAAAATGTACAAAATTCCAGTGGGCATAACCATTGGTGCTCACCCTAAAGGCTGGATGGATGAGGAAGGAACAATGGTAAATGGTGGCTGTGTGATGTGTAGGGAAGGTGATCGACCAGGTGTGGGCACACTTCAAAAAGGATGAAAAGGCAAAGAAATTGGCCGCTACGTTAGCAGTGGTTATAGCAGGGGTAGGCAACCTTTCCCCTTTAAGGGCCGAGAGACTTCATCTCCCAGAAGCCTCAGCCATGTTGGCCAGTAGTCCCATGTTGGCCAATAACTTCTGGGATTCTGGGAGCTGAAGTCCCTCGGCCCTTAAAGGGGAAAGGTTGCCTACCCCTGGATTATAGCCTTTAACTTTAATGTGATGACTTTGTCTAATTTTAATCCAGAAAAGTTGACAAACATACACAGATGTCTTATTTGGACCCTTCAAAACCTGGATGCCCAGGGACATCAATCCAGGGATGTCTAGTACCTCTTGACACTGCTTTGAGGGGAAGTGCCAAAAAGCTGCTGCCACCACCATTTCCCTGCTCAGGCATCCAAAAAGGCCAGATGCAGTGTTATGGTGCAGAGAGTATAATAAGGGGTGGGTGCTTCCGTTAGGTCCTCCCAGAATGGACTACACTCTTGCCTTTCGCCAATCAACAGAGAAGGGGATGATGGCTCATGTTTTTCATAAGAGTTAAAGTACAGTACTTACATTGACTCATGGATAAATCAACCCAGGTTTTTAGATCAATTTTCTTAACTAAAATTTCTAGATTTATACATGAGTATATACAATAAATCCAGGGATGTCCAGTACCTTTCTGATTCCAAGGTGACCACAAGGTAGAAGAGACAGTACTAGATGATCATTTTTTGTGGGCCTATTTTAAATCAGATGGAAATTTCGTACTACTGCTTTCCTGGAAAGCTGTTTTTTCGCCAGAGTTGGACAGGTGTAGCCCTTTAGATATCCATAACTGTAACTTCCATAATCCATCGCAATTGGCTACTCTAAGGATGTTTGATATCATAGGCAAAAACATACGGATGGCCAGAATTGGCAACACATTTTACCTGGTTTAAGAAACAAAAACAGGGCCATCTTAGAGCAATTTACAGTCTAGCTTCTGCAGCACTATGGACCTTATCACACACTGCTCTCAAAAGTGGCAAGAAAGCGATATGAGCATCATTCCAGTACTATAGCGCTAGTATAAACATGGCGCTAGCGCTATAATAGTGCTATGGATCAGCTCGCGCTATTGCAATGCCAGCTGAAATCGACATTCAAAAGAATGCGAATGATGCTACATTCTGAGCGGTTTCTCGCTAGATTCCGAGCGACGTCGTGTAATCACACGGAAAAATATAGCGCTATAGCGCCTGATTCTTAGCGGATTCTGAGCGATGTGTGATCACGCGGGAAAATATAGCGCTATAGCGCCTGATTCTTAGTGGATTCTGAGCGACGTCGTGTGACCACGCGGGGAAATATAGCGCCTGATTCTTAGTGGATTCTTGCTGCTTTTGGCCCCGTGTGATAAGGTTCTATGGGCCTTTACAGACTGACAAAATAATGCAGCTTGAGGCCACTTTAACTATCCTGGCTCAGTGCTAAGGAATCATGGGAACTGTAGTTTATTGTGGCACCAGAACTCTCTGACAGAGAAGGCTCAATGTCTCAGAAAAAAATACAATTCCCATGATTCCCTAGCTCTGAGCCAGGACAGTTAAAGTGGCCTCAAGCTGCACTATTTCTGGCAGTCTGTAAAGGCTCTATGTCTAGGAAAAAGTCAAACCTTGGAGCCAGCAAAAACTCTGATTTTGCCAAGTTAACTTCAGATATTTTAGTCATTTTTTTTTTTTTGTGGGGATGCAAGCCTGATGCAGGTTTGAAACTGTCTTCAATATACAGGCATACATCAGTGAATATCAGCTGCTTTGAATCCCATTTTTGAAGAAATATGGGATATAAATTCAACAAATAAATACCTCTGACAAAGAAGCTCATTTTTACAGTCTTTTTAAATCTCTGTACAGCCTTGGTGGAGGAATGCTGAATAAACACAAACTTTTGCATCAGTGTGTCTGCAGCAAATAATTTTTAACAATGTGAAGTCGTAGGCTTTCATGGCCGGCATCCATAGTTTTTTGTGGGTTTTTTCGGGCTGTGTGGCCATGTTCTAGAAGAGTTTCTGACGTTTCGCCAGCATCTGTGGCTGGCATCTTCAGAGAAAAGAAACTCTTCTAGAACATGGCCACACAGCCCGAAAAACCCACAAAAAACTAATTTTTAACAATGCTTGAGCTGGGAAAGAATGGTATTTTTCTTTATGTGATCCTACTGTACTTATGCTTGCCTGCCTACAACAGACAACGTAAGCACTAGCTGCCTTCAAAATCCTTTACTGAGAGCATCTTTGAGTAGCAAAACACAGAAGAGAGAAAAGCAGACCAGCCTGTCTCACTAACTTCTTCCAATATTTTTTTAAAAATCACAAATCAGTAAGCCTGACCACTAAAATAGAAATCATAAGAAAAGTGAAGGCTGGTGAAAGAAAAAACGACACCTGAATACATTTTGGTTTAGTTATTAAAAATAAATCTGATTGTTTCATTTTATATGTCCCCAGTGTTCATTTTGAATAAAATGTTTGCTTAAACATGTTGAACTGCTCTTCTTTTTTGAAGTGTATTCTTTCCCAGTTATTTCTGCACCCGTTACCAAAGTTTTTGTTAAAGAAGCAATGCCTGGAATACAAACCTGTAGTTTTGCAAATGCAGCACTCTCAACAAACCAGGATAGTTGATGGATTTAGACATGGAAAATTGTAAAGAAAAAGAAAAAAGTAGCATTCCAGAACAAAGTCTTGTCATGATGAGATTTCAGAAAGTTCTCTCTATACAAGGGCTTACTGAAACTCATGGTAAAAGCAAGCTGCTGTTTCACCTATATGCTCTTTTGAGAATGCCTTCTTGGAAATAAGGCACACACAGCTTTCCAGCTAATTATAACTTTACTTTTGGGGTTCAACTCATTCTGCCTAATCCAATTGTCTGTGACTAGAAAAATCTGAGAACTCAAGTTGTCACAGAGCAGAGACTGAACAACTCAGGCAAACTAGTAACTGATATAAAGTGAAGTCACTAAAATTACACAGAGTTTTAAAGAGCATTAGTTTATTATCTATTCTCCATGTGTTACTTCAGAAACAATTTAATTATATACAAAATTTTGGAATGCTGACTAAATGGTGATCAATAAAAACATTACATAGCTGATGACAAGGAAATAATGACTTTTTAAAAAAAGTAGTACACAGCAAATGAATGAATGATAAAGGCCTGATTCTGTGTTTTGCTTATTGCTATGATTGTGTTCATAGGATGTGTTCAAGTATATACACATTTCTGAAATGCTAGTCAAAAAAGTAAAAAAAAATATTTACACAATAAATATTTGGGTTTTTTAACAAGAATTTTAATTTGAACTGATTCTTTAATGAACTCTTGTGAAAGGATAGGGACCTGAAAAACATTTAATTTGTTCCATGCCAAAGTCTGCAGATATATCTTATCTGAAAAGATTAGAAACATTAACAATCAATAGCTTCAGAATACTTTCCATGCATTCTGGCCACTTCTTTTCATAGACTCTCTCAAGAAAAATATTTCGACCATCTCCCAACACAAACAGAATATTACATTTAAAAATGTTTTGTTTCCCCCAGGAGACGACAGCTATAAAGAACATTTTATTTCAAGGATAATTTTTCTTATTTTTTTGCAACAAATTAAAAGTACCAAGTCTCTCTGAATTCTTTCTACAAGCTATAATAATTCTGGCAGAATTGTTATACACAAATTTTAATTAAATTTGAATAGCATAGGTTACAAATACTTATTGTTTGATATGAAATTCTATTTATTTCAACACCCTATTTCAAACTGATATATTGTATACAAAACAAAGTCCATGATCAATAAAGAATCAGTTCTGATCTAGGACTTTACATTTTCCTCATAATTATAGTTTGATGTCTCAGGTCAGCTTAAGACTGATCTGTTTATATTCCCTTTAAAATGCTGAGGTTACTAATATAATTAAAATGGATGAGTTTCAATTTTTCAGCTGTCAATAAAAGGTACAGAAATTAAAAAGAAGACACTTTTAGAAGCAAGGTAACACTGAAGCCTGCCATTATATAGCTATGTTTCTTGTTTTTTCTTTAAAGATTAAACTGCACACACAGAAAATAAGTAAATTTTACCAAAATACAGCACATTTCTGCTAATATAAAAATCAATTCCTATGTAAATATTAATGTAATGAACTAAAATTAATGTACAAAGAGTTGTTAAAGGGTTTCAATTAAAATTATTAAAAACTATACACATTACAATATGCAGTTGATAACTTCTTTGAAGTGCAATATCACTGAAGTTTACATACTTAGAAAGTACTGACTATATGCAGATTCCTTTCTATTCCAGCAAGTCTTTCCAAATAACTACAATAGGCTGGTGCTTTTGCTAGATCTCTTTTTAAATCTGCCAATTTCTATTTATTAAAAATTGTAGTTACTGAATATTGCTCCAATGATAGTTAATCATTTGACTTTAAAAAACAGTTATTGGTCTTCTATGGCACTTTTCTCTGGTCCATAATAACCATGTATTACTTATTATCCAACAAGTTAGGCAATTTCATATCTGTTATACAAGGAAAAAAAGGAAAATAAACATAATGTTTGTCATAAACAAAATTAATTATGTATAATCCAATATTTTATACAAGTAATAAGGAACAAAGGCAGCCTGTGGTAAATCACTATTACATTAATATACTTAGAAACCCTTTAATGACTCTGAAGTGTCTAGTTCACATTTAATGTCACCTGTAGGAAAAGCCCTTTGAGAAAGATCATTACAAACCTATGGGTTTCAAGTACCCGTCCCTTTGCTCTACAACTTTCCAACACCATTTCTCTCATCACTGTGCAACAGTTTCACAAAACAAAACAAAAAAAAAACTGGCTTTGGTTACTTAGCTCCATACCTATTGTTTCCTTTCAGTACAACAAGGCAATTCAAGGCCAAATAAAATCAAGACACCCTTCCTAACCCTTCTTCAACCATTTAAACCTGGGCAGCCCAATCCTCACTGGGTCCACTGCCACGAGCCCCATTAAAAAGAATGGCGCTTTTCCTGGCAAAATAATGATAGAGGTTTGGAACATGCACATGTGTTAATATACATGTGGCATACACATGTGATGAGTTGCACACAGGCAACATAGTAAAAACAACAACAAAAAACTGGCCATCTCAGTTTCATTCTTTTTTTTAAAAAACAAAACCAAACCAAAAACCTCTAAGGTCCAAAAAGCACCGCAGAAATAATCCAGTTTGAGACTATTTTAACTGCCCTGGCTCAGGGCTAGGGAATTCTGGGGACTGTAGTTTATTGTGGCACCAAAGCTCTCTGACAGAGAGAGCTGAACTACAGTTCACAGAATTCCCTAGTCTTCAGCCAAGGCAGTTAAAGCAGTCTCAAACTGGACTATTTCTGCAGTGTGTTTTGGATCCAAGTTGAATATAGAGTACTGAATACAAGGCAGAAGAAAATCACCCTTTTGCACATAAGTGGGGATTTTTGTTGCAGAGAATATTCTCTCAGTAAAACTCCACAGCACAAATTAAAAAAAAAGCAGGTGTGTGATCAAACACAAAGACTAAAAATTGAATTACACATAGGAAATAAGACAGTCAGTGGATGTGATATGAGCCAGTCCTGTAGAACTCCCAGAAGTGTATTTATAGTCTCCTTAAAAAGACATCCTATTTTACTGCATTTTCATTTCTATTGGTAGATATACATTCTCATGTAAACTCATTTCCACCCTTCCTTTCTTAATTCCATACTTTCATAGCCATTGTACCTGGCTTTTTAAATTAATCCAGCCAGCCCCACTTTCCATCTACCCATTCATCTATACAAATAAGCATGTAGCAAAGCCAACATTTCAAATCTCTTATCCACATCTACAGAAGTGGTTTCAGTGAAGACAATAAAATGAGGTGAACAAAAAAATAAAATAAAGGCAACAAACAGCTACAGGACAGAAAGCCCTGCCATCTGTCCACTGGATATAATGGAGGCTCCATGTACACAAAGTTTAGTAATGTATATGAATTATCCAAAAATAAACCTACCATCTGTACAAAATACACCACAGGTTTGTTCTTGGAGGAGCAATCACTGTTTGCTACAATGTCTGTTGCCGGTTGCATTTTCAATTCTGTTTCATCTATGGTCTTTACAGTGGTTTTCCCCCATAACCACAAGTTCATTATTTTATTACTGTACATAATTTTAAAAGTTTTTGTATATAAAAATAATCAAAATATTCAGTTTCCCACAAGTCTTTCAGAGGATTACACGGACGTCTGCCATTCCTCCACAGTATTTAAGAAAACTCTCGAACAATGATGAGTTCCACTGTGTTCTGGAAAGTCTTTAGTAATGATACCGCATGTCCATGGTCAATATTGATGAAGCTATACCCATTAGCCTGGAAACAAAATTAAATCCTGATAAGTGCAAAGAAATATCTTTTCAGAACTTGAAGTCACACAACAACAAACTAGTTCCTTATTTATATGACTACTTTACCCAGCTTTGGCTGGTGTGCCAGCTGTGCCCTTTATTGAGGAAGTCAGATCTGGCTGCAGTGGTTCATGCCTTGTTACCTCTCATAATATACAGCTAGTTAGTGCACAGCAGCCATTATGCATTTCAAGAACCATATAATACTGGTCCTGCAAGAACTGCACTTGCGTCAAGTTTGCTTCTGAGCTCAATTCCAGGTGCTGGTGTTGACCTAAAAAGTCCCAAATTACTTAGATATCTGATATCTAAATGACAAGATATCTGAAAGACCATCTCCTCCCATATGAGCTTGCCAGAAATTTGAGATCTTCAAAGGAGGCCTTTACTGCATGTCCCACCGCCTCGTGACATTGGGTTGTTGGATACACATAACAGGGCTTTCTCTTTACTAGTGCCTTGACTGTAGAATGTTGGGCAATTTAAATTTCCTAAGGAAACAACAATATTAAAATATCACAAATATCAAAGTAAAGCCTTAGGGTCTACTTTAAGTCAGCAGAGTAGCAGAAAACATGTCCCTGTCTAACTATACTTCCCTAAGAAGTCAGCATGACTCAGAAACAACAGAAGTAGCTTACAGTTTTAAGTTTCTGATGGCTTTAATCTATATATACAAAGAGGCTATATCCTAATCTAGCTAGTGAATAGTACAGATTAAGAAAAAATATTTATCTCGCCATCTTTCCAAAGAAAGTTTATGGAGAAGGAAAATGGAGGACCTAACAGGGCAAGATAAAATCATTCAAACTGTGAGTCCCAAAAGGGAAAGTGACCTAAGTCACATGGATAGTTTGAATGAGAGAGAGAGACAGAGAGAGAGAGAGAAAGGGTTTGCATGCAGGAAATTTGTATTTACATAAGAAGAGGGAAAGAGAATGCACAAATCTTCCAACATAGAACTCCCTATTCAAGGAAGTTGAGCTAGCCCCATCCCTTTTAAGCTTCTGGCAGGCAACAAAAACAGTGATTTGCCACATGGCATTCAATGTTTGAAACTGCTGTTTCAAAACTGGATTCTAGGATTGTGTTAGACTGCTTTTAGGAGTTTTTAAAAAGCATTTTAATGTGTTTTAATAATGTTTTTAAAAATATTTTAATGTGTTTTAATAATGTTTTCATCTTCATATTGTTTTTAGTTGTTCATTGCCTCGAGAGCCCTTGTGGATTGGGAAGTGATACAGAAATACTATAAATAAATAAATAAATACTTAATGTTTAGTTTTTTTATTGCCCTTTCTGCCTTTAAATCAAAGTTTTCAATTCAAACAGGATTTAAAAAGCATTGTCATAATATCAATATAAATAATATATCATCAGTGGTCACTATATACCAGTAATGGCAAAACCAAGTGTTACTCCGTGCCAGAGGTGGGATTTCTGAGGGAATGGGACTTCCACCCTATGGGGGCAGGACTTCTTCCCCCCACACCTTCCTGGGCCTTTAACTGCCTCTATGGTGGCAGCTGAAGACCCAGGAGGAGGAGGAACAGGTGTGCATCTGTTCCTTTTCCTCCCCCCGCACCTTCCTGGGCCTTCAGCTGCCTCTCTGAAGGCAGCTGAAGGCCTGGGATGGCTGGGAGGAGGAGGAACAGGTGCGTGTCTTTTCCTCCTCTTCCCTGCTCTGCATGCCAGGGAAAATGGCTTCAACGTGCCATCTCTGGCATGTGTGCCATAGGATAGCCAACACGGCTATTTACCTATAACTGGAAGAGTTACATATTGGGAAGTCTAGCCTACACAAAGGCTTGGCATCGTCTTGTTAAGTGGCATGCAAGGAAAACAAGGAATGATGGAAAGAGAGGTGTAACATTTTTATTGTTGAACAGAGTGCAGAGTGTCGTGATTTAAAGGGGCATCAAATAGTAAATATACTGAATATTGATAAAGCTGATGTAATATGTATTCCTTGGCTAATAAGGCTGTAGAAAATGATAAAAGAACATATTTAAAATAGCAAAGATCAATTAAGTATCTTGATATATCCACATTTCTCAACAGATAACATGACACGCTTGTGTCTGGACTGTTAATGTTTCAGAAGGTAGGTGGGGATTCATATGATTTCATATCTTCCATTTAAAAAAAAACTGCACAAAAACACTAAATTTTCTGAGGAAGTGAGAGGGGGAAGCATTCTAGCATGTAATGTTTTTTGGACAGGGTTTTTAAACATTATTATTATGGGTATAAAGTGGAGAAAAATTAAATCATGCAAATTCACACCTGGCATATAAATTGTTAGAATCCACAGCTTTTGAAATATTCAAGAGTTAGGCACCAGGAAATGAACAACATCAAGTGGATGAGGTAAACCAGGATTAATACCAATTTAGTGAGGTCGAGTTTTGAGGTTGGAGCAAATGAAGAAGTATTCAAAGAGATAGCCATGTTATCTGTTTTAGCATTAAAAAGGCACAAAGGAATCCAATAGCACCTTGGAAACTAACCAGGAAGAAGTGGGCTGTTTCTATGAAAGTCTGTGCTAGAAAATTCATTTCCAAGTGAATCTCAAGATGCTCCTAGATTCCTTTATGTGTTTTGGAGCAATGAGGTAACAATAGGAAGAAGCTAAAGGTGGAAACTTCAGAATTTGAATGGACAAAAGTGGCAGAAAATCAGGAGGTGAGAGAGCACAGAAAATCTTTCAGAGAAAGCCACTGCATCAATATAAATAATTACTGAATTATTTTAAATTACATTACCTGAATAATTTTATCACCTGGCTGCAACAACTTGGATGCTGGTCCTTCAGGTTGTACTCTTGTTACAAATATACCCTTCAAGCAAATAGAAAATAAAATATATTGCCTGGTTTGAAATAAATACACAAATATTTATTTATACTGAATAGATACTCACTATTCATATCAGGAACAGATACTGTACACCTGAACTAAACCTGAATTTTTAATTTTGTTCCAAAGACTCACACACCCAAGGATTATACACACTATAAATCCAAGGGCTAAATGAATTCAGGCTTTCTGTAACCTACTTGGGTACCATCCAACTTCTGAGCCAACTAACAGGATATGAAATAGGAATAAGAGATTTAAGTGCAAGACAAAAGGGGTAGAGGAGGAATACATGAAATCCCATAGACAACCCTAGTTAATTACACATTTGCACTACCTAATCATAGCACTATGACTCTACTTTAATTGTCATGGATATATCCCATGGAATCCTAGGAACTGCAGTTTGTAGTCAGTCTAAAATCTGCAGTGGGGAAAACAGGAAAAAGGGAAGAAAATTCTGTTGCATCAACAGACATTAATATGATTTAAGCCAACTTTAGCTTTAAGCCAAAAATTATAGCTTTAAACCAATAATTATAAATATACAATTATTTTGTATAACTTGTTTTTAAATTCTAATAACTTCTAATAGTTTTAAAATTCTAATAAACCATTAACCAGATGTATTAACCCTAGATTAACATACCCATTCTTTGGGGAGTGTCATACTCCATCCCTTCCATTTTTCTACTCTAACAAATGTTCCATACTGTTGTGCCAAAGACTCTTGGGTTTCTCTAAATAGCTTTCCTCTCACCTTTGAAGCGGGTGGGAGAGAATTTATACTTTGGGAGGGTGTCTGATGATTATTTGATAGATTTACGGACAGAAAACCCCAAGATCCTCTGTCACAGTACTATGCATTTTTTTTTAGAATGACCTTCCCAATTTTAGAATTTGTTTCCTCTTCCAAAAATGAGAGAAAAGCGGATCAATCACCACACTCACCACAGAACAGCTCCATACTCATTATGGTGAGCAGATTTGTTCAAGCCTGATGAAGATATTTACTGAATTGGGTTGGATTTATTAGACTGGTTGTTGACAATGCACACAACTGATCTCATGGACACTCACAGTGTGAAAGAGATTTCTGCTTCCTGGGTCTATGAACCTGCTGCTACAAATTGTGGCATTTTTCTCTATTAATTGAAAGACCCTGGCTAAGTTGGTTGCTTCTACAGATTACCAAGAATATAATTAGTAACTCATCTTGTAAAAACTTGGAAAACCACATGGGGACTAAATACTTCAAAGCATAATGAAAAGGAAACCCATACATAATTTAATATATAACAGTGAAGGATTTGTAAAACTCTTACATAAAGTGTGCCTAGTCAGGTGGGCTAATAAATCACAGTTAACAAAAATGAAATGTACCAACTGGTCCCCTCCTCTATGATATACTATATGTGTGTGTGTGTATGCGTGTGTGTGTGTGTATATAGGTTACAGGCCATGTTTCTTGTGCTTGCTAACTTTTTGTAAGAGTATTATATTTGCTTAGGCAACATTTCTTGTTTTAGATTTCTTCCACAGACATGAAACTCATATTCCAATACCATACTGGCAACAATCTTCTCCAAAACTAACTCTAAAAGCTACGAATTCTAAAGCATTCTATAACTTTCATAAACCAGAAAAGCACAATTCATAAACTGTGGGAAAATTCACTTAGGAAATATGGAATACCCTACTAGGGAGCCTTATAATGTACAGCTCTGAAGGAAGGGGACATTTGGTAGAAAGCACTCTTTAGAATTGAGAATTATTGTTGTTAACTGCTGTCATGTTGACTTTGATGCATACCAATCCTATGAATAAGAGACCTCCAAGCCACCCTATCATCAACTCCTCTGTTCAGGTCTTGCAATATAAGAAATGAATAAAACACAGTAAAACCAGAAATAAGGAAAACACTCTGTAATTATCTGACTCAAAATGTTCCATTCCCATCCAGTTTACTTCACTCACCCCAAGTATTGCAATGTTCATACATTGCATTTCTTACTATGTCTAGGTTCCCCTGATTCCATATCCCTATATATTGTTCAGCTTTGAATTTTCTTTTCACTTCTGAGCACCTCAAGAGCTGGATGTCTTTTCAATTTGACTCCAGTTGCATCATTAGCCATAGCGCTACTTGCTGTTGTCTTCTGCTTCACCCCTGTAGGTTGTTGAGTGTCTTCTAACATGGAAGTGTCATCTTCTGGCACTATGCCTTCTTTCATTTTTGACTAGCTTATCATAGGGTTATCATGGTAAAAAAAATAATAATTAAGGGGCCTTAGGCACAGTACTAACAAGTGTTAGCTATGGTACCACTGCTATTGTATCACAGAGATCCTCCACCAGTATCACACCCATTACTACTGCTGTCCAGTAGCTATTTGGCACACTTAGTCTGGCTCCTCAGCAAAAGCTTGACTGACATGGGAGACCCTATCCTGTACTGTCAGGGAGCATGCAATCCCACCCCTATGGAAAGGTGGTGCAATGGTGGGGGAGGATACCCAGCAACACAGTGTACATGCTAGTGAGAGTGTCTGTATGCACACAGGAGTGAAATACATACATACAAATTGTGTAACTAACTGCTGCAGGAAAGGAATCCCACACCAGTACTTTGCTATCTTATGCTGTCAGCTCCAATAATATAAAGTGTGGTTGATAAGGATATAAAGAAGGTATGTATGTAAGGTGTAAGTGAATGGGTATGCTGTTAAAATGTAATGCGCATATGTTTTTGTGTGTAGAAACCTTTTTTAAATCTATAATTATCAAATAAAGATTATAATATAAAAAAGAAGGTACAATTTAATAAGTTCTATGCAAATTGTTCAATTAACATACATTTCTAAGTCTGGTGTGTTTGTTTAGTTACTATATACAATAAATTTTACTTTTCACACAGTGTCTTTCAAAACAAAAATGGAAATATCATTTTAAAACAAATGGATCTGTTTAATACTCACATCATCATCAGGCCTGAAGGGATTTCCTCTACCACCAATTCCTCCAGATATACTAAATCCAAGCTCTGGATCCTTTTCAATTCTCACTCGCATCTAGAATGTAAAACAGTAAATTTAAAAACAAGCTTAATTACATGTGCAAATCTAAGAAAAGGAGAGACCACTGAATCATTCTTATACATGAGTAGTATTTATTATCTTTCATTTTTCTCCTTTATTTCTTCGGTCAATTTACTGATGTTTTTTCCAGTTTGATTCTGTATTTTCATCATGTTCTGTATTACCCATATTGCTGCTGTAAAATCTCTTTCAGGAGATTTTAAGTGAAAGGAAAATGCAAATTTCAGCAATAAAGACCACGTGTCACCATCATTTTGGAGGGCTAAAGAGAATATGTCACAGTGTCATAATGAACTACAGGCAGCAATCCTTCAAAGGTTGTTCCTTAGAACTACACTAAATGAAATACACTGCGACACTGACCTGAGAATGTATTGGTAAACATAATCTTTATTCTTACCTCTTGCTTTGACAGCTCATGACATTGTCTGGGTGGACCTTGGGCCTGAGTATAGGAAGGTTGATGAGCAACTTTAAGCATTAAATAGTCAATCAGTTGCTCTCTAGAAGGATGTCTTGCCACAGATGCTTGGGGTGCAGCATGATGGACTTGACTGTAGTTTGCCTGAGGTCTTGGGGGCTGGCACATCTGCCCATTTGTCAAAGGCATCTGAATAAATGAAATATCCTTAAGAAACATTTTATTCCTGCTATTTATATTTTTCAAGTTCAGAAGATACATTTTGGAAGCTCACAAGCTGTTTTAAAATATGCACACTAGATTTTCTAATGTAGAATCAAATGGAATAATAAGCTAATTTTAAAAGAATTCTGTCACAAAGTGCACAGCTCCTAAAGGTCTAAAGGAGTTCGTTTCGGCTGGGAATTATTGTAGTGAACGTTTGTTGTTGTGTGCTTTCAAGTCATTTCTGACTTATGGCGACCCTAAGGCAACTTTATCATGGAGTTTTCTTGGCAACAGTTGTTCAGAGGAGGTTTGTCATTGCCTTCCCCTGAGGCTGAGAGCATGTGACTTACCCAAGGATAACAATGGGTTTCATGACTCAACTGGGAATCAAAGCCTGGTCTCCAGAGTCATAGTCCAACACTCAAACCACTACACCACGCTGGCACTCTACTAGATACTTTCTAGTGCAAGTATTCATATACTTTTCAATTTTATAAAAAAGCATGCTGAGATGCTAAAACAGGTCAATAATGACTAAGAATTTATTTGGTCATGCCATGCTTACAGGTGACATTTTATATCTAGACAAAATATTTATTGGCTAAGTAATGATTAACTTCCACAAATCTGGAAGCCCTAAACTATATAGATGACAATGAAAAAGAAGTCTATAACAGAGAATGTATCCATGGATGCTTTGCGACAGACAGCTTTTACACTATCAACCAAAAGATATTTTGCAGCTAATGGATCTTCCTGAATGGCTTTTCTAGAGGAGGACAGCTGTGGGAAAACATGGAATTTCAAGCAGAAGATGACATCATGTGGGCCCCTGACAAAATTGCATATGGCAAGGCTAGTGCAGTAGGGGAAAAAAACTAATCTGGAAGTACTTCAAGTGGGATACATGAGACCTTGAACTCCACTGTTATGGCCCACAAATTCCCCTGGCAGTTCCTCAGAAACTCTGAACACCCTTCCATTATTTTTTTCCAGGCCAATTTTCAGGTGCTTTTCACTCCCAAATGGTCCAAAATCCAATAAAATTGTTTGTAAATGCTCCCCCTACCCCAACAAAGGATGCTGAAAGCCTCTCAAAAATATAAATTATTCCCGCTGCCTTGAGTTTCTCAAAGCCAACTCCATCCTCTATCCCTTTCAGTCTGGTTTCTGCCCACGGCATCTACTGAGACGGCCCTCACAAAGATCTCGAACGATCTTTTATGGGACAAGGCAAATGGCCTCTATTCTGTGCTCATCCTCCTCGATTTATCTGCAACATTTGACACCGTGGATCACTGTCTTCTAGTTGATATACTTTCTGACATCAGGTTCTCGAACTCAGTTCTTGACTGGTTTAAATCTTTTCTGTCAGATAGATCTTTTTCAGTGGTCATGGGTGGTCAGGCTTTGTCCCCCGTTCCCTTATCTGTTCCCCAGGGCTCTGTTTTGGGTCCCCTACTGTTCTCTCTTTACACCTTCTCTTTAGGAAAACTTATTAGTTCTTTCGGTTTTTCCTATTATCTATACGCCAATGAAACTGAACCGTATCTTTCCACCCCTGATTTCTCTTGAGGGCTTCAACAGCAAGTTTCTTCATGTCTCACAGCTGTCTCTCTGTGGATGCGTCATTGGCCTTTAAAGATCAACATGTCATTCCACCTAAGTCCTCCCTTCAATTCTCTTTCTCTGTTTCTGTCAACA
>CM034703.1:36953887-36967004 GCA_020142125.1 Phrynosoma platyrhinos | reverse complement strand
TTTTCCTTTATAACATTGCCAAAATCCATCCTTTTCTTTTGGCCTCCATAGCCAAGACTCTGGTCCACGCTTTGGTGGTCTCCCGATTAGACTACTGTAATCTCCTTCTAGCTGGGCTTCCCCTCTCTCAGACACTCAATTTTTATCTCTATTAACTGTTATCAAATATTCTTCTGCTGTAAGATCATTATCATTAGGATTATGTCCCACCCTTCTTCTAACAAGTAGGGCTCAAAGTTGAAAACAATATAATCAAATAAGAATGTTAAAAAACATGAAAAAGGTTATTTAAAACAAACATTAAAAGCAATTAAAAACAAATCATTTTCTGGAAAAATGGAAGCATCTGCCACAATTAACTTCAACCAAACACAACTGCCAATCAAAAGGGGGAAAAGTGTCACTATTTGGCAGTTGCAAACAATGTCAATAAATTCACTGAGTATCTAGTAACTATCTTATATTAAGTAAAATACATATTCTTTCTTTCTTTGTCAAAATGAATACATTTTAATAGCACTTTGCTGTAAGTATGACCGAATCTGAATTCAACTTTCTGTTTCAATACACTGTAGGAATTACTTTTAATCAGTTACTATTAATATTACTAATCAATTCATTTGCAATCTGGTTCTGGAGAAGGGTGCTGAGGATACCGTGGACAGCCAAAAAGACAAACAAATGGGTCCAGGAAAGGTGGAGGGAAGTAGAAAGAGAGGAAGACAACACCCTAGATGGATAGATTCTTTTAAGGTCATGAATATGAATCCACAGGATCTAAGCAGACCAGTGAAGGACAGAGAGTCTTGGAGATGTCTCATCCACAGGTTCACCATGAGTCAGGGTTCACTTGAGGGCACTTAACAACAAACAACAATTAATTACTACAGTAGATCTGTATTAATTTTTCTCATCCAGTTTTTAGAAGTTAATATATTTCCATAACTGAATGTGCAATGTAGAAAGATGGACCCCACATGATGTAGGAAAATATTGAGTCTGTAATACTACAGATACTTATCTGGATGCATCTTCTGAGATAAGATGCAAGGGGACTGCACTGTCTGAAAGCAGTCCAGGTTTTTTATGCTAAAGCATGCTCTCTTATGGTAACCTGATTTACCAATATATTGATATATTTATTCATATATTCAGTTAGGACATTACAACCATATTGAATTTTCTTGAGCTTTAGTAGATAATTTAGGTACACAATCAGGCATGTAAAGTAGTTTTTTCATTACTTTTTCTCCATTGTGCATCACTTGCACTGAAACAATGACCTTATTTGAACACAATACTAAACTGATTTGACATTTATGTGAACGTGCTTCAGGCTTGTGAATTCACCTATTCTGCCTGAGATTATGCCAATAATGTAAACCATGTTTCCATTTTTTGACAAAACAATTTTTTTTTGTCAGAAAGGTTCATAATTAAGTACCATATATACTCGTCTATAAGTCGAAAAATTTATCCCCAAAATGGACTCCAAAATCCTGGGTCGACTTATATACGGGTCAATACGGTAATACTGCTCATATGACCAGACCGGGATCTTTGCATGGGCTTTTGATGAAGGGAGAGAGAGAAAGAGAAAGGGATATAGAAGGTTTGCGTTTTATTTTCCATGCCCAGACCAGGATCTTTGCAAGGGTTTTTGGCAAAAGGAGGGAGAGAGAAAGATCAGGGGCTTGCTTTTTCTTTTCCATGCCCAAACTGGGATCTTTTCAAGGGCTTTTGGTGAAGAGAGGTGGGAGAAAGAGGAAGAGATAGAGGTGATGTGGGTTTAATGGTCAAAGACATGCCGCGGGACACCCCCTCTTCCTGCTGAGGCCTACTGTAATACCTTTGAATAAAAATGGCAGCAGTGGTGGGGACTTTTTGGTGTTTCCCTGCTTGGACAGACAGAGGTCTTTTCTATAATTTGTTACTTGCCCCCAAGTTTTACCCTCGACTTATCCATGGATCATATCAAAATCCACGATTTTGGTCCTAAAACCTCCCCTCAACTTATACATGAGGTCAACTTTTACACGAGTATAAATGGTAGTTATTACCTGCACAGGAAGTTTCTTAATGCTGTCTGGAGCAACATCTTTGAGACTAAGTGGGGTAGATGTGTAGTTCTGCTGACCAGAAACAAATACATCCTCTTGGCATTGATCTCCTGAGGTGGATGTTTGGGGATGCTTTAAATGATTTTTTAAAAAAGAAGAAGCATATACAGTAAACATTTTTGTTACAAAGTCACACAAGTTATGCTGGAACTGCTAATTTTGTTCATATGAACATTACTGAGGTAATAATAATTTAATCCTATTAATCAATCCTGAGATGGCCACAAATGTTAACCCCGGCTTTTTGAAAACAGTGGAGGTTTAAAAAAGATTCAAAAGTGCATAATAAAACTATTCATAAAAATACTTGCTATTTTAAGGATTTTCAGACTGAACATGATAATCTTTTATTGACTTTGCACATTTATTTTTATTCTTTCTTGTTTGACTACCGCTGCTCATTGATGCCATTTCCTATTATTTTGTCTGGTTGCACTATGTTAAAAATGTAATTTGTAAAAAAATACTCCTTAATTGATTTTTAACTGAACATTCACCATCAGCAATGGAATGGTAAGAAGGACAAAGGTTTTTGTTCTTGGGAAACAAATGGGTTTCCATTCCAAAAATGGCTCACAGTGTGGATTTGCTATGTATTTTACAGCAAAGTAATAATTGCAATATTTGAAGTACAGCAATAATGCGCAAGGAACTTCAAAAGCCAAAATAAAAAGGAACCTACAATGTACACATAGGATGCAATAGAGTGAGGGAAGAAAGATGATGTCAAAGCAACAAAGAATATGGTTCTCCCCAGTTACATATGCTTATCCTTAATTTCAAGTAGGGGACAAGGAGTCAAGCCAAAAGTCACAAAAGCAGAATTTCAGTCATAAGTTATGCAAGGAAAAATCCCAAGTATGAATGAGAGATATACAAATTGACTGAGAGTGATGCTGCTAGAAAAGTGAGGGTCACATAATATATATATTGTAATGTGATTGTGGGTGTGAAACTGTCAAGAAGCTGTGCAGAATACAGGAGTAGACAGAAAGCTGATAGAGATTTAAACAAAGGTAAAATATGATCAGAATGATGACAGGCAAACAATTTTAGTGACAAAGATACAACAAGAAGGTGACAATAAAAGCTGAGAAAGAAAACTGTGAGAGATGGGAGATAACCACAGTATAAACAGGAGTTTTTTCCCCAAGAGGGCAAACAGGGAAGATTGTATTTTTTTCAGTGCTGTACATGGAAAAGCAACATAGGTTGGAAACAGACTGTAACAGATGAGAGAGACCAAAGATAGATAGGATTTCATGACTGATCAGTAGGATGGATTATAATATCAACAGATAGAGAGAATATCACAGAAGAGAAAGGCATGGATGGAAATGTCAAACTTGGTCATATTTTTTATCAAGAAAAAAGAGCAGAAGTTGATTGATCATTCTTAGAAATAAGATAATCCATCTATATTTGTGACTATAAAGAGCAAGAAAATTACCTGCAGGTAGAAGATGAACCTCAAACCAGAATAGTATTCTGGGCTAATAGTACAAAACTACTGTTTCAAAAAGTTTCATCAGTGCAGAAAGTTATAAAAAGATCTCCAATCAAATTGTACTTCCAAAAATAAAGGGAAACACACAGCAAGGAAGGTGGTGAACAGAGACACTAAAACATCAGTGTGAGCCAATGAAAACACACAAAATTCAAACTCCAGATTTTGAAAAACACGTCAAATTCCATAAGATGAAAGCAGAAACAATTAAGTTACACCAGTGTCAGATATGCTTAAACAATATTGAGAATACCCTCAAAGCAGGATGTATTTCACATACTTGAGGAAAACTACTAATGCCACCTTCCAATTTGAACTACCGTATATACTCGACTATAAGTCGAGAAATTTATGCCCCAAAATTTACCCTAAAATCCTGGATCAATTTATATACGTGTCACTACACTAATACTGCTTAGAAAGGTCTGCAAACAAGCATCGCCTGATGCAAACGTTTGTGTGTGTGTGTGAAAGAGGTTCCCAATCCGATGTGAAAGCCTTCTCTTCCCATCAAAGTAACCCCCCATTTAGCTCCACCTTTGTCCCTTCCCAGCCTGATGTGAAAGCCTTCTCTTCCCATCAAAGAATCCCCCATTTAGCTCCACTTCTGTCCTTTTCCAGTCCAATTTGAAAACCTTCTCTTCCCATCAAAGAAACATCCCATTTAGCTCCACTTCCCAATCGATGTTAAAACTTTCTCCTCCAGCACCTGGGAAGTGGTGTTAGCTTGTCAAGAGAGATCCAGAAAAGGAGGAGGAGGAATGAGAGTAGTGCTTTCACCCTTCCATCCTTTATTATAGCCCCCTAGGTTTTACCTTCAACTTATGCACGAGTCATATCAAAATCCATGATTTTTATCTTAAAATCTTCTTTCAACTTATACAAGAGGTCAACTTGTACACGAGTATATACGGTATGTATTAATTTGTGGATAAGAAACACCAAATGAATACTTTTATAAAGTTAGACTACAGTTTTCTGTTGCTCTGCTTTTAGACCTGGTCAACTCTGATGCTTTAGCAGAAAGCATAAAACTCTGAAATATTTAGAGGGGAAATCTTCAATGATTGCCATTATTGAAACACCATATTACAGTAGGGTGAAATCAATAATTAATACAGAATTATACAAATTATAAGAGTGCATAGCTTTAAAGACATATCACATGCCCTTTCCAATTTCTTTCTATCAATCATCTTTTTATGCATGTACTCACACGAACAATGTGAACACCAGAACTCCTTCCGTCTGCAACACTCAAGGCAACATTGCCTTGGCTGCCATGCAGATCCCTAGAGCTGCCATAGTAAAAGCTGCTAACTGGAGCATAATTGGAATTAAAGGACCTAGACAGCATGCTCTGAATAAAGAGGGGACAGATAACAGAGATTAGTGCTGCATGCATAAACCACGAGACACGTTACACACAGAGTAAGTACAGACATGTATTGCATCTCATGCAAAAATAATCATCATCATGCATACAAAGTGTAAGAAACATTGTGATATATAATCTCAGTGACAAGCTACATAATTTCTTGTGGTATAACTGAACATGCAGGCTGACATAATACAAACATAAATTCCTTGAAAACAAGTCCATTCAAATGTACATGTGACCAAGGAAAACAGACACTGAATGGTCATGTTTTAAACATAGTCAACATACACTGTGCACAGCTATGTTGACAGAAAGGGGATATCTGAAGTCTTTTTTCTGAAAGAGTGTTCTGAGTAACAAAATTATTTAATAAAAATGTGGATACTTCAAATATTGTTCTGCTCTTTCAAAAGTAGCACAACATTAGGATTACTTGAGTTTAACATTATTATGACATACTTAGAAGAGTAGTTTCGGATTTACCAAGTTTAGAATTTCTAATGCAATTATGATATTGTGTTTCTGTGTAACCACATTCACACACAGACATGCGCATGGGCATGAACTCATGAGGTGAAAGTACTTTCCAATACTTATTTTGACAATTATGATACTTCTTTAAGCCGCCAACTTTCAAAACAGATGTTTATGAAGGAGAGACAACAACAATTGTCAAAGATATTTCTTCTTGCAAGATTAGCTAATGAAAAGTGAATTGTGTATGGTATTGAACATATTAGAAAAAAATCACAGTGTCTAACATATTTGCCATATTATTAAAATCAGCAAAATAAGGACAAAAGCACTTTTAGGCCCTTCCTAACAGATCCTCAGCAAAGATGAGTTACATTTATTTAAACAGTATTTTTCCTTCATGGCAGCTAAAAATAGTAAAAGAAAACCAACAAATAAAAAAGATTATACTAAAAAAACCCCAATGAAAATTAAAACCAGTAGGGGTTAAAGAATGCTCAAAAGGTACCCACAAACTGCTTGTTAAAATAACTTCAAATAGAATTAATGGAAAAAAACTTAGTAAAAATGAAAATATTTAAAATATGTTGAGAGTTAATAAGGCAGGTTTCTTGTAAGAAGGAGATACACACACTAGGGGTAGATACCAAAAAGTCTTCTCCTTGGTCTAGGGACATGCATTTCAGGAATCACTGAGGTATCTTCTGAAGAAGTTTATCATTTGGCCAACTCAGACATGAGAATGCCACTTCCTAATTCTCAATTATTCTTCCTAGGATTTGATGCACTGTAAATCCCCCCTCTGTGATCTGAGACTTCTGAACTGCCAAGTGGAGTCTGGTACTCTCCCACTCTGCAGTGATTCACATATAAATGAACTAAGGCTGTAGGCTATGTTTCAGAGGAATGAACTGGCAAAACTACCTCTGAGTATCCGTTGCCTAAGAAAAGCCTATGAAATTCATGGGGTCACTGTAAGTCGACAGGCAACTTGAAGGCACATACACAATGTTATGCAGGTTGTAAAACATTAGCCTAGTCTACTGATGCAGTGAAAGCATCACTGACTTGGAACAACTACTAAGGAAGATCAAAGAAGAAAGTGCAAGGGCAGGTTTACTGCTGAATATAAAAACCCCATAGATAATGACCACAGAGGAACTACATAAATCGAACCTAAACAATAAGGAAATTGAGATAATTAAACCTTTGTACTTTTGATCAAACACTGATCAGAATGGAGATTGCAATCAAGAAATCAGAAGAAGAGTAAGACTGAGTAGGACAGCCATGAATACATGAAAGAACTAGACAAGATCCTAAAGTGTAATTATATACAACTGAAAACTAGAGTTAGAATCATTCAAACCATCATACTCCCCATCACCATGTACGGATGTAACAGGTGGACAGTTATGAAAGCTGATAGGAAGAAAATCAACTCATGTGAAATGTGGTGTTGGAGAAGAGTGCTGAGGATACCATGGACAGCCAAAAAGACAAACAAAAAAGTTCTGGAACAGATCAAGCCTGAACTCTCCCTGGAAGCCAAGATGATGAAACTGAGGCTGTCATACTTTAATCACATCATGAGAAGGCATGACTCACTAGAAAAGACAATAATGCAAGGAAAGACAGAGGGCAGCAGAAAGAGAGAAAGACCAAACGCCAGATGAACAGATTCAATCAGAGAGGTCACATACGTGAATTTTCAGGATCTGAGCAGAGCAGTTGGGGACAGGGGGTCTTGGAGATATCTCATCCATAGGGTCACCATGAGTCAGGGGCGACTTGAGGGCAGTTAACAACAACAACAAAATGCAGCCTAATGAGGTAGTAGAGTCTTGGAGCTGTAGAGCAGACTTACCATTTCAAATACTTCCTGACATTATGAACTTTCAGATAACTTGGCTCAGATCAACAAAAACTACATCCTGTACCTGTAGTCTAAAGTGACAACAGTTCATTCTACCACCACATTTGCTGAGTGCGTAAAACAGATCTTTTGCTCACTAAATACTATAGATCAGTTTTATTTCCTAACAGACATCTGGGTAGAATGGTAACTGGACATTTTTCATTACATTGTGGTAAACAGAAAAATTTCAGACTGAATTTCTCTTTTTAAAATGAAAGTTCAAATTGGGGGTGGTGGTGGAATATTTCTTAGGGTATTAGACACAATAGGGTGCATCCCTCCCTTTCCACTCTAAGTGCCATGGCTCTGAGTCTGTATAAATTTGTGAGATTAAAAATTATTCAGCTCTTGCATTAAGAAGCTAACCTCATGAGCTTAGTTTGAGTACCTTGGCATAAATTCTTTTAATGGCTTTTCTACCAGTTTCACATGTGGACTTCATTATCCCTGATGTGACCTTTATTGAATTCAATCTCAACAGGGGCTCATTTAAAATGACCACCACAGTCCAACAAACACAGTGAAATGGTGAGAGAAAGCCATGCCTACACTACCATTTGAACTAAAAATAAATATTCCAGGACAATACTTTTGTATGTAAAATATTCATTTTAAATGAACTCTTTTAAAGAGTACTATTATAAGAGATAACCTGGGTGTTTCCTAAACAAACAATCTAAGCATATTATGTATTACTTAAGAAATTAGACTAACTTCTAAACTCTGGGACTGCTATGGTATTCGACTGCTAATGGCTGCTACATACAGGTCTTGTGATCTAAATTATGCTATCTTGTAAACTACATACATTTGTGTAGACAATACAATTTTCACAAGAACTCCTATGAGAGTGTCTTCTTGCCATGGTTAAAATAAATTGGGACTATTCTGGTACTGCTTTACATGAGTGACTAACAATATGGTATGTGTGCATGCTGTGTGTCCTCTCAGCAGTCATGTCAGAATAAAACCACAGAGGACATTTCCCTTGTTTATACATAATACTAACCTATATCTATCAGGTTACTATTAGAATGAGACTGAGAAGATCTTAGGGGGGTTTCAGACTGCCAGAAATAGTGCAAATTGAGTCCACTTTTAGGGTTAGGGTTAGTGCTAGGGAATCATGGGAATTGTATTTTTTCTGAGACATTGAGCCTTCTCTGTCAGAGAGCTCTGGTGCCACAATAAAATACAGTTCCCATGATTCCTTAACCCTAACCCTAACCCTAAAAGTGGACTCAATTTGCACTATTTCTGGCAGTCTGCAACCCCTGTTAGGCTCACACTCTTCCCCCAGAATGGTTGTGAAAGAGATTGAGAGCATCTGCCTTCTGTTTTCAACTTATTATAGTTTGTCACTGTCCTATCCAAACAAGGGGAAAAAACTGTGGTTAGGCTTCAACTACGTTTTGTTCCAACAAGCCAACTTCTTTCACAAACAGAGAAACTGGGGTGCACATTTTTATTTTTATTTTCAGCTACAAGGGCTGCATGTGATGTTGGTTCAAGAGTTAGGGATCATATATGCATGGAGACTTCCTTTCACTCATTCTTCCAGCAGTCCCAATACAGAGTGCTTCGCTGATTAATGACAGTGGGAAAAGAATGACCTGTATTAAATTGCATTTGTAGGAAAATGTTGGTGAGGGAACTCTGGGGTGGGAGGAGCACACAGCACATGGGCTATGGCAGGGGTAGGCAACCTTTCCCCTTTAAGGGCCGAGGGACTTCAGCTCCCAGAAGCCTCAGCCATGTTGGCCAATAGTCCCATGTTGACCAATAGCTCCTGGGATTCTGGGAGCTGAAGTCCCTCGGCCCTTAAAGGGGAAAGGTTGCCTACCCCTGGGCTATGGTTTCTTCACCTCCAAAAGTTTGGGCATAATAGGAAACCACAGAAAATTGTAGTTTAGCTGTAACAGAAAACCACAGAAAACTGAAAATAGAATAAAAATCTCTTAATAACTACAATAGATGATAGGGAAAACAAGAGCGTGCTAACTCAAGACTCACCCATGTTTATAGCCACATAATTTCAATTATATTTCATATATTTTAATATTGCCTCTGAAGAATACAGACCTAGACAATCCCCCAATACTTTATTACCTCAAATATTTGCAGTAGTTGTTGTTGTGTGCCTTAATGTTGTTCCTGACTTATGGCAACTCTAAGGCAAACCTATTATGGGGTTTTCTTGGCAACTTTCTACCATGAAATTATTGACTATAGTCTAGAGACTTTATTCTCTAAGATAGAAATACTTTTCATTTTGACCATATAAAAGGATTAAACGCAACTTTTAAAGTTGCATGGACCTGATAATAATTAATAAACAGCTTTATAAGAATAATTTTATAAATATTATTTTGCTGATCAGTCTCCCAGAGTAGCCAGTAGATACCACTGGGAAGTTTTAACGCATGGCCCAAACAGCTCCGCACTTAGGAACTCGGTGCCACTCTAATTATGTTTCTTACATTACATAGAAAATTCTTTCAATCTGTTTTTAGCAAAGCAACACAAAAAATAGAATTAAAAAATAAGGTTCTTCTAAGTGCATGCTTAGCAAGACAGTATCCTTTCAGACCCAGAGGGACTGGATCCTAATTTCCCCTTCCAACAAAAAGATTCCTTCTTCATGGAAGAGCTCAAGAACCAACAGAAGCAAGGGGAGAAGGGATTTGCACCAATTCCCTATTTCCTCTGCTGACCCTAGCACAACCTACCACAATGTTACAGGACAATATTTCTGAGGAAGGGAAGAAAAAACATATTTTCAAAACGTAAAATGCATTGTAAATGAAGGGATAATCAGCAAAGACATTGTAGCAAGGAAAGGAGTAAATCAGCAAAAAATTCCCCAACTTTCAACCACAGATGTGCCTAGTTAGTTTTATTCTGCTCTCCACAAGTCTGGATCCATCTCACAATTCATCTGTATTGTTCCTGTGCACCTTTCAAGTCATTTCTGACTTAAGGTGAGCCTAAGACAAGCCCATCACAAGAGTTTTCCACCCAAGATCACTCAATGTGTTTCCATAGCCCAGCAGGAATCTAATTATGATCTCCAGAGTCATAGTACAATGCTCAAACCACTACACTATGCTGGCTCTCACAATTCTAATCTGCATAAAAATTCACTCCTGTTTTTCTAACCAACCGATTTACAAAACAACTGTTCCCCATTGATCTACTTGCACTGTAAATGAAATTGCAGTATCTGGTTGTCTCGGAAGTATTTAAAATACTACGTTATCAGGGTGAGGGGTGGAGGGTGGAGCTGCAAAAGCACTTTAACTGCTGCTGCTGCTGCTGCTGCTGCTGCATTCCAGAATACTGCTGGGGACGGGAAACAAAGGAGAGTGTATGGGAGCTTTTCACAGATACTAAGGAGAGAATGGGAAACAAAATACAACACTGACTACACAAAGAGGGTAACAGTGCAAATGGCACCAGCACACCTCAATCTATCATTACATGTATAGTATTTTGGGGAAGGGAAAGGAGGTGAAAGGGAAGAAGAAACTTAGCCGATGACATTCAGAAACAGAAGACACAGACTCACTCTCCCAAAAAGCCACTCCACATTTGTTTGACAGCCTAATTTAGCAGCTGCAATGCTGGCTTCCCCTGAATACAGTATTTGGCTCTTGAACCTTCTTACCAGCTAAAATCAAAGACTCTCTCATCCTTCACTTTTTGGCATTTATTTTCATAACAGCATTATACAGTAAATATAATTTGTCTACACAGAACTCTCAGATGTGTAAATTGCACATTGGGTCAGATAAAAAGTCCAATATGGATTGTAACAGATCAGAAAATAAGTGTTTAAACTGAAGCAGTGCCTGGTGCTTCCAACAAAGGGAACAAATAGGTATTCATTGACTTCTTCATTTTATAAAGTCACACCATCTAGTAGATACTCAAGGAAATGTACAATGAAAACACTAAAACCTCACATAAAACAAGGAGCATAGGAATATAACCATACAACAACATTCATCAGTGTCAATTACTATTAAGAAGCAGCAAAATGTCATTAAATACTCATGCAAGAGAAATTCTCACTTTCTTTATTTTACAGAACATAGAAAAACGGCTGCCAGCCTATATTCACCCTAGAAGCAATTAGGACCATTGCATTTTTAGCCACAGACCAGTAAGCAACTCTCGGTGATTTTGGGCCACCTATAACATTTACTTGCAGACTAAATGTAAAGTGGTTCAGCTCTCTAAATCAGCGGTGGGCAAAGTGGTGCATGCAACCTGAGGGTTGTATGCAACCCCCAGGGCCTCTCAGGGGTCAAAAGTATTTTTTGGCAAAAATATATATATTGGCAAAAATACATTTATTTTGCTCCAGAATGTCCCCAAAAGTACTCTAGGGAAGGTAGAGGGCATTTCCACCACATTTGAAGGCCCCCCCAGGGGACCCCACGGGGTCACAAGCAATTCTTGCAATCAACCAATCAATAATTTTTAAACATTAATTTGCCCCAAAATGTTCCACAATGTCCACTAAGGAGTGTGGGGTGCATTTCCACCACCTTTTGTGCTCTCACTGGCCAATGCAGGCCCAGGATAAGCTCTCCCCCCCCCTTAAAACCCTAAACATGGTGAAAATGCTTTCATGACCCTAGAAGCGTGTCAGGGAAAACTGGAGGATTGTTGTTGCTTTTTCCAGGAGTATGTCTTCCTTCCACAGTCTTCCAAGAAGCAACCCCCTAGTCTTCCAAGGAGCATCCACAGTTGCCTACCCCTGCTCTAAATGAAAATGAATCCTATATCCTCAAGAGCAGCAATAAAATAGAACAGTCATGCACTTAATGCCCTGGGACATGATGCTTAATTAATACTTGCTGTTGTATTTTAAATCTACAACAGAAATATTTGCCTCCCTCCTTTTCCATACTTATACATCATTTTTGTTGAAATGTAATACATGTTGTGAGCTGTCTCTATCAGTGCATGCCTGTCAAGATAGATGTGTGAATGCACATTTATTCTTAAATGGAACCTCTTTAAGGACAGAGAAGAGTTAGCTGGGAAGGTCTCTAGGGAAATCTTGTGGCCAACACCCACTTCTGAAAGGATGGGATTCCATTATTTACCACCACCAGGAGAATCAAGAATACTAACTAAATAACTGAAATTTCCCCAGACTTTCTGTGTATATGTGTGTGGGTGTGTATTAAGGAAAATATTGTATTGTCCTTAAGCTTTTGAAGCCAATCTCTCTCTTCTCTTAGTAACCCCTATAAATGCTCTCAACCTTGCATGCTTGCTTGTTTGAGTTAGTATTGCAACACCCTAAAGCAACTGTATTCTACTTCAGCTAATTCCCTGCATTTTGCACAAAACTTTGCCAATTATGAAGTTCTGTTCATAGTATTTGCTATTCCCCAATATAATTATTATATATATTGGGCAATTCAAAAAGCATAGTACAAAAATAAAGCTGTTCTTACTTGGTTTTGCACCGTTCTTTTTGAATCACATTGTATGTTTTATTCTTGTGTGCTTAAGAAAATCCCCCTTTTAGATAGCTCTGTGTGAAAGCAGGTTACTGACTACAATTTGCCCAAGATGTACTACTGCCAAGGTCACAAGGTCCTTTGCACTGTAATGCTTGCAGACATGTGTGCTTAGAATATGTATGAGTTCATACATATGCTCTGAGAGAACACCTAGTAACAAAACATATTTCTGCT
>CM034703.1:36924074-36937874 GCA_020142125.1 Phrynosoma platyrhinos | reverse complement strand
CCTGGAAAAAGGAGGAGTCTGGTCATGAAACACACCCATTTCCAGTACGGGTTCTTTTCACTTGTGTATGAAAGTTAAAAACATCTTTTTCGCTTTTAACTTAATTGCGTTATTACTGTAATTACGCGTGAAAAGCTTTTGTGCAATTAAGCTCTTTTTTCGCTTTCTTTTCGGGATGCTTCATTTCCACTTTATTATTTCTTTAACAACGAAACTGGCCCACATGTGATAACGTCCTAAGATCACTCAGTGCAGCTTCCCTATCCATAGTAGTCCATACAATTCATATAAAAGAAAGCAAATCACAAACCTATTGTCACTTAGATTGATGACTTTCAATTTCTGCATATCACCCATTTCCTCTGGGAGGAACTCCAGCTTATTAGAATGTAAAAACAAAACAGTGACATGTTTCCAGTTTCCAATCTGAAAAATAAATAAGTATATATTTTAGGAGCTCAGAGCACTAACTCCTTAATATTTCTGATCATAAATCTACAGTTTTTAAAAATGTAAAAACACACAATATAGATATTCAAAGTTATTTTTTGTCTCACCAGGATTCACCTTATTCTGGCCATTAAATGAAGGGGACATGAAAGGAGATGGTGTGAATGGGGAAAATAAAAACAGACTTTCACTCGCAATATAATTTTTTTGGGGGGGGAGATATTCTGCATATATATATCTTTCTCCACTTAGGGTACATGAAGCAATCCATGGCCTACAATCCTTAAGCAACTGGCCTATTGCCCATCATTGTCCTACAGCTACTATACAATGCTGCAAAAGCTGTGTTCACAGTTATGACTCCCATGCAAATCCAATCCTCTTTATCATAGATTAGTAAAAACTTATCCCATTTCAACAAAAGCTATATTTTTTTTAACTACTGTTTCTAAAGTTTGTTTTTCTAAAGCTTTCTATCCTTTCAGAAGGCAGCAAGTATGCATAAGCATGGGGTGGAAGAGTGTTGTCTCCATGTGTGAAAGAGTGTCCCCATTAAGAGTAGTAGATTGTCTATGTGTGCATCTCTGTTTGTGCTGTAGATGATAGGAGAAGGGGATGTGAACAGCTCTATCCACTAATTCAGGCCACATGGATTCCCCAATCATAAATGGGCCTACATTTTTTAAAAAAATATAAAATTGTGACTTAAAGCTGGAGGCAAGATTTGTTACTTTAATGACTGCTAACAACCACCTACAAAATTATGTAATTGACTTTACACTGTTATATCACCAGGAGCCAACAGATCTGATTTCAGGAATTCAGAGAAACAGAGTGGTTCCCAATAGGCAAAGGGGTCAGGCAAGGCTGCATCCCATCACCCTACTTGTTTAATTTATAGGCTGAAAACATCATAAGAAAAGCAGAATTAGAATCAGAAAAAGGAGGAGTGAAGATAGAAGGAAGGGACATTAACAACCTAAGATATGTGGACAACACCATAATATTAGCAGAAGACATTAAGGAAGGTCAACGTTGCAAGTGCAAATGTAGGTCTGATGCTGAACATAAAAAACAAACAAAAATAATGATCAGAGAAGAAATACACAAATTCAATCTAGACAACATGGAAATGGAAATAATTAAAGAATTCCCATATCTAGGATCAAACATTGACTAGAATGGAGACTGCAGTTAAGAAATAAGAAGAAGACTAGGAATGGGAAAGGCAGCTATGAAAGAAGTTGAAAAGATACTGAAAATCAAAGCCATTCAACTGAGCATGACAGTCAGAATTGTCCAGGCCATTGTATTCCCAATTACCATGTACAGATGTGTGATCTGGACGGTGAAGGAAGCAGACAGAAAGAAAATCAACTTATTTGAAATGTAGTGCTAGAGAAGAGTATTTAGGATACCGTGGACAGCCAAGAAGACAAACAAATGGGTTCTTGAACAGATCTGACCAAAGCTCTCCTTGGAAGCCAAGATGATCAAGTTGAGACTAATGTACTTTGTCCACATAATGAGAAGCACGGATCGCTAGAAAAAAATAATAATGCTAGGAAAGGTAGAGGATAGAAAAAAGAGAGGAAGACTACAAACCAGATGGATAGTTTCAATCAGGGGGATAGGAGGATAGGGATTCTTGGAGATGGCTCATCTAGGGTCGCCATGAGTCAGGGTTGACTCAAGGGCAGCTAACAACAACAAAACCATGTTAGTCTGTTGTTACAATAAAAACTGAATCTTCTGGCATTTACTATGACTTCAGGAGCAAAAAGTAAGAGAAAATATTAAAACATGCACTATAATTAATAAATTGGAATGATGTCATATGAATGACTTAGCAGCAAAACCTCTCACTGATACAAATGCTAAGCAAAATTATCATAAGCCATCCTTTATAGCTCAATGGCAGAAAATGATCTGATATACAATCTATGTACAGATTTCCACTCATGAAAATGTAGTTTTAAAATGCTTCCAGAAAAGAAGTTAAAATAGCATGAGACTTTAGTCTAGTTCACTGTACACTCGTCTCTCCACATTCGCTGGTGTTAGGGGCACAGGACCCCCGTGAATGTGGAAAAACCACAAATAACAAAAACACTATGTTTTTACATGAGAAAACACTCTCTAGGAATCTCTATGTCCTCTAGTGCAACACTGTGGTCAACATCTGCCAGACAGTGACCACAGAATTGCACTGGAGGCCCTACAAACGCCTAGTGGAGTGTTCTCTCTGGGAATCTCTAGCTCCTTCAGTGCGACTTTTGGTTAAAGTTGACAATAGAGTTGTGCTGGAGGAGTTGTGCTAAAGAGAACATATTAATAAAATCAATAAATAATCAAATCTTCAAAAGTCACAGCTGCAGATGTGGAGGGATGACTGTACTTGTTCCTCTTTGTTGTTGTTTTATGTGCCTGCAAGTTATTTTTTACTTAGACCACCCTAAGGTGAACCCTATCATGGGAATTTCTAGGCAAGATTTGTTCAGAGAAGGTTTGCCATTCCCTTCCCCCAAGGCTGAGAGTATGCGACTTGCCCAAAGTCTTTTAGTGGGTTTCATGGCCAAGCAAGAATCAAGCCCTGGTCTCCAGAGTCATAGTTCAATTACCAAACTACTACACCATGCTGGTTCTTCTTTAGTCCCATATAAATTTGTAAATTCAGCAGATTGTTGTTAGCCCTTTACAAGATGGAATCTACTTAAGTATTTTGACCATTTATCTCTAGAGCATTTTCTCTTCTCTAGGACTGTCCCTTCTCCTACCTCTGAAATTCCCCCCAATCATAAATCATACCACTTGATCTCTCCAGGGGCACTAACTGCCATTTTTTCTTCCAAGTTTGTTTTACATCTTTATAGGCCTTTTTAGAGTTAGGAAGTGTTTTGCTGTTAACTGCAGTCAAGTTGACTTCAACTTATGACCTTATGAATGAGAGACCTTCAAGTCACCCTATCCTCAACGCCCTGATCAGGACTTGGCAGAGTCTGAAGTCATAGCTTCCTTGCTTGAGTCTATCCATCTGCAATCTGGTCTTCCTCTTCTCAAGATATAGCAAAAGTATCACAGCCTTAATTTAATAATCTTGCATTCTAGAGTGTGTTCAGGCTTGATTTGCTCTGGGACCCAAATTGTCTTTTTAGCAGTCCAAGTGGAAACCATTCCATTTCTCAGTATTCTTTCCTGACAATAGCCTTTTGTCCTGAGTACAAGTTAGGAATCAGGACAATCACATGTTGTGGCATACCCATTTCTTTATGATCAATCCATAGTTTTTCACAATATATACAATCAAAGGCTTTGCTATCATCTGTAAGCACAGGCTGATTTTCTCTGGATATTCTTTTGTGCACTCCAATGTATATTTGCAACATGATCTCTAGTGTCTCTTCTTTTCTTGAACCTAGCTTGGACATCTTGTATTTGTTGCTCCATATATACTAAAAGTCTTTGTTGCAGGATTTTGAACAGCATTTTGTCTGCATGGGAAATTAATGCAATGATCCAAAGGTTACTGCAATCCTGGAATATACACTGAGTGTTTCTAATCTGTGGGCCATTGGTTTGTTTTCCATATTTGTTGACAAATTTTAGTCAAAATTAGGATGGAGTCTTCCTCTATAGCTTCAAGCAGCTCTATTGGTATGCCAACTGTTCTTGGTGATTTGTTTTTCCTAAGTGCTCTGAGTGTACTTCACTTTAATTTTTCAAAATAAGAGGTTTATCTTCATATGGGTCTTTGAATGTATCTGTCATCCTTTCATCCCTTTTATATAGTTCAAGGGTGTCAGCAGCAGGCTTTGGAAGACTTCACTGAGGACCTTGGGCTAGAATACATTTTCTTATTTTTCTCCATCATAATGTTAAAATCAAACTTGGATGCTAGATGTAGGAGGCAAACATTCTCTCTGTAGCCTCATACCCCTAAAAATCTGCTGTGGCACATTGAAGACCAAGCCTGTAGTCAGAAATGTTGATTTTTATAGGTCTGGCAGAAGTGGCCTTAAGCAAAAGGTAAACAAAAAGTAGGTGAAAAATAATATTTGTAGACGTATTATTAGATCACTCTACACATGCCACCAGGAAATAAATATAAATATAAATGACAGCAGAGCAAACACAGTCTTGTGTGATCAATGGTGTGATCAATGGTCAGTCCTCCTCTGTTCTAGATGGGGAGATCAAATGGTCCCCATTGTGGTTACAGACCTGCGAGAGACCCTCTGAACAGCATGAAAAGAGGCACTATGGATTTCAAGGAAACATGGGGTGTATCCACATCCTCCTTCCTTTCCCCGGGTGCCGAATTAAAGCAGTTTGACTCCATTTTAACTGCCATGATTCTATCCTACAGATTCCTGGAATTTGTAGTTTGGTGAGGCACCAGAACCCTCTGACCAGGCTGAATACCTCACCAAACTACAAATCCCAACATGCAATTAAAATGATGTAAAACTGCTTAAATTCTGCAGCCAGGGAAAGGGAGGATGCTCCTGTAATGTCCTCTTTCTCTAGCAGAGAAGCTCCACTGGGTCCCTGGGACCTGCCTGCATAGATATCCTTCCGTACCATCTCAACTCAGAACACCAACAACATCTTTACAAAATGTAGGACTGTGACTAACATCATTATTTTTTCAAAAAAACCTATTGATTTTCTCTTGTATGTGAAGAAGCCAGTCGAGCTTCAAAAGCTTGCATCATGCATTTTGTGCATTTTGGTTGTCCCCATAAAGGTATCACTGTTTTGTGGATTTTCAGTGTTCCTGAATATAAGAATTGTTGTACTAGATCAGATCAAATGCCTACCTAATTCAGCCTTCTGACCACAGAATGGTCAACAAGATGCCTACGATAAACCAAGACCAGGACACAAGTACAAGAGCTCCTTCTCATTCATGGGTCCAAGCAACTAGTGCTCTTATTATTTTTCAGTAGCCTCTGCTGTAGTGTATAATCTGGCAGATGGCCTGACTGAAACAGAAGACTGACATCTGCTTCAAAGGTCTTTATCAATGACTGTGAGCTCACTTCAGGAGTATTTTTTTTAAACTAAGCCTCCATTATGAGATTTCAAATGCTGGCTTCTAATCGTATGAAATGAGGAGAGAAAACAAGATTCATGAGTGAAAGCATACCTCTGGTGGCAACTGTGTTAAGAAATTATGATCCGCAGCAAAAGTCCTTGTATTGGAGAGCTGCCCAATAGATGAAGGCAAAGCTTCAATCTCATTGAAACTACAGTCCAGTTCTTCAACTGATGTTAACCTGACCAAAGTTGAAAGAGATACAACTGTCTTATTTTCTTCAAATATTTAAAAGTCATCTAACAATATGCAAATGGAATCAACCCATTTGTAATCTAAATGCAGTGTACACACTAAGCAGTGGACCCTGAATAACATTCTAGCTCCTGATATTCACCTCTAGACCAAGTTTCATAATCTGCAGCACATTCAGAACTCTTTTATTCCAATAGATATACTGGAATATAACTAACAAATAATAGCCATAATCCTATTGAGATACTATGCTATTATAAAATAGGAATACAAGTGCCTGCACCTTCTCAAAGACTGTGGAACTGTGGTTCACAGTGCAACCAAGCACTTCACAAGCAAAAATAACCCTCTCAATTGTGACCTGGTGGATGGGGAGCAAATAAATGCACAAAGCCATGGCTCCCCCAGCACAATTGGTTGTGCCACTATGGCGTTCAGTATGATTATGTTAGTGTACATTTACACTAAGTATGTAGGACTGCGGCCAAAATATTTGGTGCACAGTTCTATACAGTTTTAGCATAATGTAAAAGTATATGGCACTTGGTGTGTCTGTATGAACCTTCAAACTGCCTGTCAGCTTATGGAGACCCCATGGATTTCAGAGGTGGTTTTGACAGCTGCTTCCTGAGAAATATAGTTAATCTAACAGGGAATCATTACAGAACAAAATAAAACATGAAATGAAAATGATGGAGAAATACCTACCCTCCTATGGAATCTGGCAAATACATGAGCTGATTTTCATCAATTTTAAGAATTGCTAATTTCTTTAGACAACCTGTTATAAAAAGAAACACATTATTAAATACAATGAATGAAAACAGACATGAAATCTAATGGTAGTCCAACCTCAAAAGATCACTGAAATAAATGTGACTTGTTAGACCTAACTAAGTTAAATCCCATTGATTTCAATGAGTCTAGGCAGGACTAACACTGGATTTACTTCATTAGATGCAAACACATATGCATGAACAAGATATAATTTATTGTCCCTACCATCCCACATAAGAAAGAAAGAGAGACAAAAGCATTTTCCCTTAAATCAAAAGATGTCAGTGATTCATGTTGCGTCCCATGATAGACTTGTGGAATAAGACCCTCAAAATAGCAGACTCCACTAGTGGCTGGCTCCTCTAGTGTAACTCTCAGAAGAAAGGGCCAATGTCTTTTAAAGAAGAGCAAAAACTATGTCCAGAAACTCTTACATTTTTCGGCTTCTATGTGGAACCATCTTAATATGGACAAGCATCCGTACAAGCAATTTATGATAAAATCAAGCCAGTCTTTACAGAAGAAGAGAAGCACTGACTTACAATGTATTACAGATGCCCAACAACATTTGCAAGGATTCTAGTTGTCAAGCAATGGTGCATAGAAACAATATAATTATAATCTTAACCACCAATCAGGAAAAGGTGGCTTGGCTTCTTTAATTCTTTCCTTTCCTTTTATTTTTCCCTACAAGAAAGGTGTCGTCCTGTAGAAGCCAAGCTTAACAACTAATCACAGATATGAGTTACTGACTTTCTTTAAAGTAAGGACACTTTGAAAATATTAAGCTAAAAAGTTAACACATTTGTCAAAATACTTGCAAGCCATTAGACTAATTGGCTTAAAAACTGGTCATGCATCTTTTCCAAAGAATAAATAAAATATTTAATGATGCATTATTTTCAAATGAGATGAATTTTTAAATAAATTATTTTTATTATTATTCAGCATCACATATTATCATTGCTTTAGAAGAAGTCAGTAACTCATGTTCTTTATCATGATAAACTCATCTGACACTCCCATCAGAGACCTTAAACTGGCCGTCCCTTGTCACTCTTTGACACTCTAACCCAGGGGTCGGCAACATATTCTTACCTGGGGCCAGTCCACTGGTCTCCAGGTCTTCCGCAGGCCGGGGGGGGGAAGTGGTGCCACTCGTTTGAGCATGTGCAGTACTCCGGCGCCTGCACAAACGAATTGCGGCCACCATTTTGGAAAACAAAATGGCAGCTGCGACTCATTTACGCATGCAACGAGTACTGCACATGCGCAAATGAGTCTCACAGCCACCATTTTGGAAAACAAAATGGCAGCTGTGACTGGTCTGCACATGCGCCAGAGTACTGCGCATGCTCAAACGAGTCACGCCTGCCATTTTGGAAAACAAAATGGCGGCCATGATGCGTGCGGCGGTTGGCGGCGGTGGCAGGACCGGGCCTTGGGGGGGCAGATCCGGTCCCCAGGCCATAGGTTGCTGACCCCTGCTCTAACCACTGAACTAGTAATGTTTTAACATTTAAGATAATGGAAACGCATTTTTAAAACTGAATTTGTGTTTGACCTACAGAGTGGTAAGAAAGTTACTATGTTTTGTGTACTATTTATAGTTAACAATACAAACCAATAGACTCTGGAAGTTGCTGAAGTGAATTACTAGATAACAGCAGGTCTTGTAAACTTTCACATCCTGAAATGCCTTCTTCAAGAGTTTCAATGTTGTTTTTGGAAACATCCAAGTAAGTCAAATGCTTCAAACTGCCCATGAACTGAAAGTAGAAAAACAAGGATAAAATAGAAAGGTTCCTATTCAAATATTAATATACGCTATTCAACAGATTATGAAACATTAATTCTAAACTAATTCGGTATGATATATACTCTTAAAATTTCCACCCCTTTTTTCTAGTAATAAAATAAAGTGCATATTTTTCTTATAACCTGATAAAACTGAAAATGGAGAAACCTGGCTTAGATACATCTCTCTCAGATGGTGCTCTAAAATTCATCTTAAAAATATGAACTCCCCAGAAATGAATTATGCCTCTATAAAGAGGACTGACACAGTAACTTTACTGCTACTCAGTTTCACAATGTTCCTTAGTGTTCATACTAGACTAAAAAAACTCATCTGACACTCCCATCAGAGACCTTAAACTGGCCGTCCCTTGTCACTCTTTGACACTCTAACCCAGGGGTCGGCAACATATTCTTACCTGGGGCCAGTCCACTGGTCTCCAGGTCTTCCGCAGGCCGGGGGGGGGGTGAGACTCTCTCCCTCTAAAGCAGCTCTGCCCGTGACAAGGAAAACCTGCTGCAGAAAGGGTTCCTAAACCCCAAAGCAGGTTTTGGGGAGACTTAAGGGATTGCACTGAGGGGATGGGGATTGCAGGAATCTACTCCTGATTCCAGTGGCAGAAATGGCTTCCACCAGCAGTATCCCACAACAATCACATTCAAAATCACAAATGAATATGAAAACATACTACTACATATAATTATCTATTCAGCAGCCATTTAAACGACATTTAAATGTAATGGTGGTAGTATTAAGCAAACAAAATACAATGTATTTAAAGAATTAAATATACCTACCCCTGGAATAAGAGTTAATCTGTTACCATCCATCCAAAATTCTTTTAACCCACTTAACTGTTCAAGTACTTCAGGCTATTAAAAGCAAGACACAAAAATAATGAACTGTTAAATTTAATTTATTAAAAATGTATTTTTCTCAATTCATTTATTTTTCTATATTTTTCTACACAGTATGTACACAGAGAGAAAGAGAGAGAGAGAGTATTACAACCATCGGAAAAACTGAATTGTGCATTCTTTCAAAGTACGTTTTATTGCACAGGCACATGTAAAATAATGATCTTTGCATAACTTCAAGTATTTATTGGCCCATGTGATGTAAGCTGATATGGCACTGAATAAGAATACTGTTTGTTTATAGTGTAAAAGCATATGAAAATACTTTGTGTGCCACACAAATGCCACACTGATAGGAAATGAAATCTGAATAAAGCAGTAAGCTTTAAAAATAGATTCCTTAAAGCATTAAGATACAAACAACAGTTGCTCTGTGAGATAGCTGCTAAGCTGATTTTTATATCTGACATTGATTAAAAATAGATTTAAGGATAAGAGGTTTTAGGAAAGCTGTGTTATTTAGCTAGAACGCACCACTTCTGTGAATTCATTACTTCCTAGGTCCAGTCTCTCCAGCTGAGTCAGTCTGTTCATGGTTCTACAGAAGGAAAGGATTAATAAGGAATTAGGTTTAAGAAAAATACCATTTAGATCCAATCTTCTTGTGTTGACATTAAAGTATCTTTTTAACCACCATTAGTTAGAGCAGTTCTGTAAAACATGCTCACTAGGGTTAGATTTCCATACAGTGTAAAATAGTCATACATCACTTATCCTATAGCTCACATTAGATAAAGAGGTGAAATTCAGCATTTTCTAGTTCAATGAAAAGCAGGCTCTTCTTTCAGCTTATTCAGGGAAATATCCTCATCGCCATCTTAAACTTCATTCTGTCCTAATGTAAGCTGAATTATTTAATTTACTCGTATTTTCATTTGTCTTCAACTTTCTCTGTACTAATTCATAACCATTCACTTCACTTCACTGTGAATGAAAAAACAGTTTATTTCTTCCCTGTCACTTAACCAATTACATCATTATGCTTAATGGCTACAAGTATCAAAGTAGAGACTCTGTCCTTTGAAAATCCAAATATATTAGGTCCAAATAATAGATAATATCCCTGTGATCTAAGAAACTAAGGGCCTTTACAGACTGCCAGAAATAATGCAGCTTGAGTCCACTTTAACTGGCTCAGTGCTAGGGAATCATGGGAACTGTAGTTTATTGTGGCACCAGAGCGCTCTGACAGAAAAAACTATAGTTCCCATGATTCCTTAGCACTGAGCCAGGGCAGTTAAAGTGGACTCAAGCTGCATTATTTCTCGCAGTCTGTAAAGGCCCAAAGTCTGTTATTAGAAAGTGACAGCTCAGCTATTATAGCCAAACCTTCTCTTATATTGTCATCACATGCCCACCTCCCAAACTGAAGCCAAAAATATTACCTTTCCCTATAGTCTACACTAGACAACTCTCAAATCAATTGAACTTCAGCGTTCAAAAGTAGCTAAATTCATTGCAAGGATGCAATAAGAAATTGTAGGGGGTGCAGTAAGACTGTTACAGGAGGTCAAAATACAATAAAACATACATGAATGTATCTCTTTATCTATTACAAAAAAAGAAGAATGTTTTATGTAGAACAGTGCCTGCTATTATCCAATTAGGCTATTTTTCAACCAGTTTTGTTTTAAATGCTAGCAAATGAGTAAAAATTATCATTATTTATTTATAATTCTGTTTTCTAACATAATTATAAACTAAATAATTGGGAAGCATTCAACATCTTTTCACTTTCAATTTTGATTACATTTAAGACATCAGCCTATCTTATGCTGTTTGAAAATAAAGTGAAAAGATAGTGAGTTGGAGATAAACTTGCTTTTCCATCCACAGGTGGAAGGATCTTCAATTATGGAAGGAACAAACAGCAATTTTCAGGAATTCCCCTTCCTTCCCTAGAGTTTCTTCCTTGTAATATGTCCCATCATGTTCCAGAATGTCACAATACTCTCCACAGCATATGTTCATGGGCATAGCAGAAATCAGAAAAATCTTCCCACACCCCCACTTGGACCAGCAAGAGCATCACAGAACCTCAAGTTACAAACTATCACATTTAACCACAGAGATGAATGATATTTATTCTCCATTTAATTAACTTCATTATCATTTTACTCTACAGTATTAACTATGTGCAAAGCCAATTAAGGACTACCTACCCATGTTTAAACTTAACACAAATGCCAACAAGTATTAAACATATAACTAAATGTTCATTTTCTTCATTGAATAGCTGCACATTTGTTCTACAAAGCATATTTATTTTATGTGTGTGCCTACTCACATTTCCCACCCATTTTATTTATAAAGTGGACCATAATGATTTTTTTTAGCATTTACTCCTATGTTAAATCTGTCCTTTTCATTTTTAAAAGACCTGTAAGTATGAGGATAAAAGTTCATCAAAACAATATTCTGTAGCCAGGTTTTTATTGGGAACATGAGCTGAAAGGCTCATATTTCATCTGCAATTTCATTTGCCTAATAGCAGAATTGTAGTTGAGTTTTTCCATAGCTCATTCTAAAGACCTCATCCTTATATATTATTTATTCTTTGAAAAAGTTCTTCCTATATCATCACCTATGGATGGCCCAACTGCATGCCAGGGACCACCCATGTTTCTCCTCACCATTGTCAACCCACAACAAAATGAGGGCCTGCCAAATAATAAAAAAGTTAAGTGAAGAGACTATTTTTCATTAAGCCCACTCTGCACATACTCTTTCCTCCCTAATCAGCAATTGCCATGGCTGCTGGAAGAAAGGACTGAAGAGGACTGCAACCTTGCCATCATGGCCAGATATCTCTTGCATTGCCCACTGGCAACAGCCAGCTAAAACAGTTGTTGACAAGGGATCTAGGGAATTGTCAGTTTCCTGAGATTGTTTGGCTAAATACAACAATCCACCATGTCTTCCTTAACAGGAAGCCAGTGACACACAGAGAGACTCAAAAACTGAGCAGCATCACTCCTACAGAAAACAAAGACATCTGTTGGAACACAATCTGCATCAATATTAGAAACTGACCGTTTCACTTCAAAAAGAATTTGCTCAAAAATAGCTGCATTTCTTTCAACGTGTATATAATCTGACATCCAGTTGTATGTGACCATTTTATACATGGATTTTTAACAACCAAAACCTAACTGATTCATGACTGCATCATGCATTCCATTCTCCTACACATAAATCCTCAGGCAACTTAGCACAGCAGCTGCCTCAACAGTAGTACAAAAATTATTCAATGTGCACTTCAAGCCTTATAGCTGTACACAGTTTATTTATGCTATCCCTCTCTATAGAAAACTGTAATAATGATAGTAAGTGATATCGCTATTTTTCAACCAGTATAGGAATCACTGAAAAAAATTTAAAAAATGCTTGCAATACAAACAATGAATCTTTTTTTTTTTTTAAAGGGCAATAGTTTCTATTAAAACAGATAATCTCAAAGTTGATTGTGGAGTTCTCCTTTATCATAATTTCACTACTTCAAACAAATTATTCACCTCAAAATAAATTCAAATATCAATATATACTTACTTTGGCAACATTTTTAACTGGTTTTCTCTAAGCTCCAAAATCTGGAGTTTAGTTAATCTATAAAATAAACATAAAAAGACTGTGATTGAAATGTTAAAGTGGAGATATCTGAAAAAAAACTTGCTTATATTACTATTACAATAATTCAAAATGCAAATCCACTGTGAGCTTTAACTATTCAAGAGGGATTTTCAAATAAAGTTCCTCAAGATATGACTGCATTTTCTAGTATTCAGATTTGTTGCTACAGTATTTCAGGAATTCAGGGGTTGTTTGTCTGACAATTTCCTTCTGCCAGCAGAATGGACATGCTAGAAGACTGGATTCCTTCTCCCTCCTGCAATCCTCCCCACTAGATTTGTCCCAAATATTTTCCAGAAAGTTCCAGAACCCTCTGGAGGCTACATGGAATATATAACAGACTACAGCAGGAAAGAAGTGAAAGAAAACACCCACTGCATGAGCAGAAGACTGCTTGCACAATGTTGCACTTAGCTTCAAATTTTTAAGGTCTAATCCTTAAATCATCTCAAGCAACTTTCTATGCTGCTTATTTATACAGTTAGCCATGCTCTCCCAATAAACAAATCCACAATCACAGCTTCTTATCCATCGGTAAAACTTTCTAACACTCTTCCTCTCCTCTCTATCTAGGACTTAATTCTACATCACTAATCTTAACCTTCTAAGCTAGTTTATATTGAATGTGTTTCTTATGTTCTTTTTTCTGCTGTCAGTCTTCAAAAATTTATGATTCTCCTCCTGTAGATGTGATGAATAAATCCAACTCAGTCACTAGGAACAACCAGTACCAAGGCCTTCTGTATCTTGTTTATAATTACCATAAATCAAATCGATATATTTGTCCTTTTTGCAAAAACACTGACCGTTATTCACTAAAGCCACTTTGTTGCCATTTTGTTTTTACTTTGCCATATAGACTGCTTTATTGCATAGCAGTGTTTTGCTGATTAAGAAATAGGACAAGTGTTTCCTAGGTCCAGTCAACAACAGAA
>CM034703.1:36910666-36923974 GCA_020142125.1 Phrynosoma platyrhinos | reverse complement strand
GTAAGGACAAATATTTGACTGTAGTTCCCATCATCCCTTGCCATTGGATGTGCTGGCTAAGGTCTTGTTTTAAATAAATCCATGTCTGTGAGTCTTCCTCAGAAATCAATTTGTCAATGTAATTTATAGGACTCTAGGATTTTTCAGGATTTTTGTTAAAATCAATTCCATCTTTCAATGAGACTTTAAAAACATTCTCCCATCTATTCTGAAGGGTGGACCTACAGCCTTTTGTTGGTAGTTTAACTATTTGGCAGTGATGTATTCAGCTCTTTTACTCAATGTCTAAAGTCAAATCTCAAGTTTCTACCTTTAATTTTCAAGTAATATTTCAAGTCTTTGAAGATATGTTTAATTCAAGTCTCAAGCAGAGTCTCAAGTCTAGGAGCCAACATTAACTTGAAAAAAGGAAGTGGGGTGCATTTCTTGGAGGGGAAAAGCAAATATGGCCTTGAGGTGAGGTCTGAGGTCTATTTGGCAGCCTGTCCCTGCTGCATATCCAAGGAGCTTTTCAAAAGATTTAGAAGGATCATTTCATCTCAAACCCCATTGCCTAACACATTTCCTGTTCTCATCTGAGAAATGTGCCACATACTCTGGGGGTGGGTCTTGCCTGCTAGTTCAAAGTGAATGATGCCAGCAAGTTGATCACTAGAATTTTACAAGTTGTGAGTCGAGTCAAGTCAGGGTGTAATTTATTGATGAGCCAAGTCCAAGGGAAGTCATTGAAGCTACTCATGTCCAACTTGTCCAAGTCAAGTCTACATCACTGCTATTTTGTAAAGTTGGCTTGGATTTCCATCCTCTCTCACAAAATACAGTGTCTGCTGCTGTTCTGCATAATTAAAAAGGGAGGGAGGGAGAGAGGTAACTGTGGACTTTCAAAATTATTTACAAACTTACCTGCCAAAATTTGCGGGTAAGAACTCGAGAAAAGCATCATTCAGGTACAGCTGTGTTAAGTTTAATAACTGGGAAAAGCCATCTGGAAGCCTAGAACATTTAAACACATACAAAAATTAGCAAATACAAGATTAAATGCTGCATTTGTAAACAAATCTGGTATGTATATTTTATTTTACTGTATTTATGTAAATAAATGTAGAGAACATATTGCCCAGCACATGGAAAAGAGGTTCTGACTTATGACAACAAAAGAACTTACTTTGAAATAGGGTTTACACTGGCTTCAACAATTGCCAAAACTTTACAATTTTTGATATTTTCTGGAAACTCCTGTATGCCTGTAAAAGCAGAGTGCAATCAGTGGAAAAAATCTACAGCAATATAATATGACTGCAACTTCATTTTATGCATATATTGTGATATATTGCCTTGCACAGAATATGTGTTTTCTCTTTCCAAACAAGTTAATTTTCAATGTGTCTGATTCAGCTATGAATCAATATATTCAAACTGCTTTGTGAAAGTGTTCACATGGATCTCCTGTCTTTCAATGAACTAGCTAAACTCTTGCCACTAGAGAATCTCAAATCAAGCACTTCAGCAGCTGTACTGTGCTATGTTCTTTGGAACTGTAGAAAAGCCAGAAGATATGCTAGATGCAGATCTTAGTTAACAAAGAATCTTTGTTTTCATTAAGCTTCTAATCCTTGAAATTGTGAATTATATCAGAACATGTATAATAATGCCATGTGAAACATTAGAAGCTCTATTCTTTCCACATAAAATTTCTTGTGGTCAGAAGGAAAAGCTTTAATGTTCTTTAGAGCGTTTTACCCTTCTCCCATGATTACTAAATGCAAAATTATGGGGAGGAAAGCAAACAACTGCAGAAAGACTTCTGAAATAAGAGAAACCAGCATCATTCCTTCAAGTTGCAGCTGTCACAGAATCTGAATTAAGTTGGCTGACGCATAAATCCTGGGTCCAACCTATCTAAGGGATCGCCTTCTTCCATACAATCTGCCCAACACCCTCAGGTCCTCTGGGAGGAATCTGCTGCAACCGATAAAAGCTAGATTAGCGGTAACCTCCCAGAGGACGTTCTCTGCCGCCGCACCCAAACTGTGAAATGCCTTGCCAGAGGAGATCCGTCAAATAACCAACGTGGACAGCTTTAAAAAGGATGTCAAGACGGATCTCTTCTGGCAGGCCTTCCCATCTGAACCTGTGCTCCTCCCCTGCTATACATCTTCCGCTATACACACCTATTGGTGTTCCAGAATGCGTGCTGTTTAATCTTGTATGTTTATTTTAATATGGTATCTAGCCTTTTAAGGGGGGGTATTGTACTGCTGCTACTATTGTAATGTATGGTTTTGATCTGTTTTGTATATCTGTAAGCCGCCTTGATTGCTTAGGCAAAAGGCGGGATATAAGAAATTTATTATTATTATTATTATTATTATTATTATTATTATTATTATTAACTTCTGGTTATTTTGTAACTGCGGATCACCCCGATGATACTCAGCATCCTGCTTTGTCATATTAAATGCTATACTAAGATCAGAGATGTTATGATTAACTTCAGTAAAATACAGTTCATGCTTTGAAAGAACAGTTGCATTAATATATGGGGGGGGGGAATAACTAGCTGCAAAAAGAGAATGCAAGAAGACCCTAATGAGCACCCAGAAACAGGGTCAGTCATCATATCAGTATTAAGCTCCTTGAAGCCAGAGATAACAGAGAAACAAATCTTTCTCATAACATTCACAACTAAAATCTGCCAAATGCATGTTTTATTTGACATAAATGCATCACTTGCCCTTTATAATAATAAGAGAGTGAAATACAATAGTACAAATCTGAATAACATCATGTTCAGTGCAGTGTTGAATTAGCATCTTTATAGCTTGATACAAATATTATTTTTTTCATAATACCACAGAACACATTCATAAACATCCAGGCCATACAGAGTCATTCAAAATTTGTAATATTTTTGTAATATTTAATTAGCATGAAGCTGAACAAAACATTTAACCATTCAAATATATTGCCTATTTTAAATCCATACTTTTGACTCACAGTCACAGCATTTCCTTGTTTGAATATTCTACACAGTATATTATTCCCTTTTTCCCTTTTTTATTACATATTTTTTATTTTTAAACAAACAAACAAGCAACAAACTGACAGCTTTACGAATCGTTATCAGCATAATATTTACAGGATATTTAGAACAATCCATAATAACTTGACTTCAACCATAAATATGTTGGCTTTACTTAAAGGTAAAGGTAAAGGTATTTTCCGTTGCTAAGGTTGTCAAGTTGTGTCTGATCGTAGGGGGAGATGCTCATCTCCATAACTAAGCCGAAGAGCCAGCGTTGTCAGAGACTAATCTGTAATCATGTGGCCAGTATGATTGCACAGAATGCTGTTTACCTTCCCACCAAAGTGGTACCTATTTACCTGCTTCCATTTGCATGCTTTCAAACTGCTAGGCTGGCAGAAGCTGGGACTAGTGACAGGAGCTCACCCCATCATGCGGCACCAAAGCCTCAAACTGCCAACCTGCCAATCTTGCAATCAACAGAGTCAGCTTCTTAACCACTTGAGCCACTGCATCCCAGTGGCTTTACTTACATTTATCTTATTTTTTCTCAGTTTCTCTGTTGATATTCTATATTCTTAGTTACCTAAATTATCACCTCTGTAACACACACACACATTTATGTCATATTTATTTATCCAATATTTAAATCTCTCTCTTTAGTATTTATGATCCTACAACGTATATTATTTCTGATATATCCATACTTCTTTAGATATGTGAAGTAGCTTGAAAGGAAATGATACCATTCCTGTTCCTGACCCAGGTTAAATGCATGTAATATCGTAACATTTAATCACCATTTGTTTTGTAGAAGTTGCGGGTCCACAAGTGAGTAGGAGAAAAGAAGTTAGGAAACTTACCCACTCCCACAGTGCTGAATACTTTAAATGACCCAAAATAACCCCTGACATGGGAGGTCCATTAACGTCTCTCCAAAGTGTTCTTGAAGTGTTTTTGTCTAGAAGCAGCTATAGGATAGCAATATAGCATTGATGCTACCCAGCTGTTACCCTGTTTGGAAATCTCTTCTCTCACTCTCACACACTCCTACACATGGGCCATGGAAGGGGAGCAAAAAAATAAATCTGTACAACAGTAGAGAAAGCCATGTAATCACTGTTCTACAACCCTAATGCCATCCTATTCTAGAAAAGCATAAAGGAGTTTGAACAAGCCAATGTCCTCCCTCTTTTATTGCTAACTTTCCAAATAAAACAAAAACACATATGAGAGAAAGTGAAAATGAGAGAAATTATTAGAGGACAGAGGAACAAGTAATATAAAAGATATGAGTCACTTTGCTATGTAAATACAAAAAAGGAGGCATTCTCAGAAGTTTAAAAATCCAGTCAATTTGGCTAGTTACCATCCCCACTGTAAAGAATTGGAAAGTACAAACTAATACAGTGGGCCCTTGCTATCTACTGGGGTTTGGTTCCAGAAACCCCCGTGGATACCAAAATCCACGGATGCTCTAAAGTAGTAAAAAGTAGTAATATGCTGTCCCTTATATAAAATTGCAAAATCAATGTTTGTTTCATTTTACAGAATAAAATGCTCCAGAACCTATTGATTTCAGTATATTACATACAATGTAATAAAACACAAAGAAGAAAGAAAGAAAAAGAGAGAAAGAAAACTCTTTAGCCCCATCATTAGATAAAAGGCTAAGGAGTTGCCAAGAACATGTCAGAGGGGGCCAAGGAATGTAAAACTGAAGGTACAGTACTGCTTTAAACACTTTAAATTGATTTTTTTCCTGCTTCAGCACATTTCAGGAAGAGAATGCAAAATTTATAGTGCAATCATATTTTAACAGATCTAACCCAAAATGTCACAGATGTGTACAAGAACAAACGATTCTTCAGAACTCTTCACTGGTCTGTTGTGAGAATGGCAGTAGAAAAAGAAGGGCATGTTATAGTCTTAAAAAAAAAACAGAACAATTTTAACATGAATAGCAGGAATCTTTTGGACATAAAAGCATTAGCCTAGTCAGGTGCTGAGTATGTTTCATGAAGCACCCAGGGCTACAGGAACAAAGCAGCATACAAAAGGTTAAAAAAATCTAATAGTATCTTGCTTCAGATTTCAGTGCAAACTTCAAGTGAGATAGAGAACAGGGTAAATAGAAATACAATAGTGATTACATAGACACACAAGAGTTTTAAATTGTTTATTAAGTATACATTATTTCAAAGCCACTGTTAAGTCAAGTTTTATTTCAGGTCCACTCTAAAATGTATTTTATCATGATACTTTACCAAGAACCTTCAAGCCGAACCTGAAGTCTTTGTATTTTGGGGCCATTTTATATTTAAAATTTAAAAATATGTGTGCAAATTTGTCAAGTGATGTCAAACCCCTACTGTACACTACAATTTACAATTACATCTAGGCAATTATGGAGAAATTGTGTCACTAGTACACATTAGACATATAGATGCACATACACACACACACACACAAGTAAGAGTGAAACTGGATGGGGAGAAGACAGAACAGATGTGATAAATCTGATCTATGAAATGTACATGACATGACTGCATTATGTCTCCTTTCATTTCCTTAGTACAGAAATCTAAGTGAATATCCAAAGATTTGATAGTATGATGGTGGTCTCTCACACACAATGCAATACAGAGATGTGAAATGGGATTTAGAATTCTGCCAACCTAGCAGTTTGAAAGCATGTAAAAGTGCAAGTAGATAAATAGGTGCCACTGTGCAGTCATGCTGGCCACATTATCACAGAGTTGTCTTTGACAACGATTTGGCTGTTCAGCTTAGTATTGGGGATGAGCACCGCCCCCCACAACTAGACAATCTTGTCAAAGGAAAACTTTAACCTTTACCTTATATTTTTCTAGAAAGCTCAAGCAGTTGCCTATAGATTTAGGAAAGTTACATGTGGAAAATATATTAAAATGATTAAGACAACTATGAGTAACTCCTAACACATTTCCTAGGCATTCTGAGATTTAACAACACACAGTAGGACATATGCTACACACATTACATGCCAGATTCCTCATTAAAATTTTTAAGTCTCAAGTCAAAAGGAATAGGAAAATAACACATTAAATGAGGCCAGCTCACAGCTCAAAGCCTAAGCTATAAAGACACTGCCAAACAGCTGAAGTCTTTAGACATCTAACTGAATACATTGCATGCTTTCAGTCATTTCCAACTTACAGCAACTCTAAAGTGCACCTAGCACAGGAGTTTCCTGGCACTATTTGTTCAGATGAGAGCTGCCATTGCCTTCCTTTGAGGCCAAGAGAGTATAATGTGCCCAAGGTTACCCAGTAGGATTTCATGACTCAGTGCAGATTTTAACCCTGGTCTCCTGGAGTCCTAGTCCAGCATTAAAACCACTACAGAACACTGCCTAACATCTAACTGAAATACTTTATCAAAGCACAAAAGGGAAGTATCTGAGAGGACAGGGGCATCTTTCTTTAAGTTCACAACATCTTTTTAGAAACCAACATATTGTGGGGCAATTAAAGTTTCCTACGGCTTTAGCCTTAGTTAAGAATACAAAAAATAATAAATATCAAAAATGCCAAAGCCAAGCCTGTTTGGGTCTAGCTTTAAATTAGCAAAGCAGCAGAAATGTGCCTTTGCCTAACTATGCTTCCCTAAGAACTGAGACTGACTCCAAAATCAACATATACAAGTAGCTTGTACTTCAATACAAAAGTTTATTAATGGTTTTAATCTATATTTACATAGAAAGCTATACCCCAATCTAGCTAGTGAATAATTCAGGAAAAAAGAAATATTTATGTCAACATGTTTCCAAAGAACATTAAAAGAGGAGGAAAAGTAACAGTTCAGTTGAAAATCTTTGAGGGAAAATGTGTTAGTACCAAAAAGGAAGTGACCTAAGTCACATGGTTAGTTTGAATGTGAAGGAGAGAGAGAGAGAAAGAGAGAGAGAGAGAGAGGACAGTCTACACGCAGGAAATCTTATTTATCTAAGGAGAGGGGAAGAGAATGCAATAATCTTCCAACACATATTCATAACACTTTAAATTTGGTTATTTATAGGCAGACAGTTTGGTTCATTTGTGGAATAATGGGGAGTACATGATATTACTGACTGCAAAGATGATGGGATAAAAGACCCAGGAATATTAAACTAATACCCTGCACTAATTTCAATAGGTCTACAGCATAACTGTGCATTGCAGCCATATAAAAGACCAAATTTTGATTTATACAATTAAGAACAGTTACAACTGTATCTCCTGACCTCACCAAATTATATCCAGATGCATCCATTCACTGGCAAAATTAACAAAGCAAATAAATTCCCTACCCCTAAAGCCTCCATCTGCTCTCCATGAGGGGTAATGCAAAGAAGAGGAGAGAAAAGGGAATCCCTGTAATACAAATAGAAATTTTCTCACACAAGACTTGACAGAACTCAGCCTTCCTAAGTGGCAAAGGGAAAGGCAAGAATTAGGAGCTGCACAAGACAAACAAAAGAAGATCCCACACAGTAGTCCTATCTTCCTCCCCTAAGCAATTTATTTTGAGAAGGGTCAGTATGCCAAAGTGGAGAGAAAAATCTCACCAGGGAAATGGACATGGAAAGAAAGAATGGAGTTAAAGCCAGAGCATTTTAAACACATTCCAGCCTTAATGCCTGTACATGCTCCAATCTTTTTATCAGGCTGGAAATGGCTGTTTAATGCCTGTCTATAAGCTACGGTTATAACTGGTACACCAATCATGAGAGGGTCAAAAAAGAAAAGAAAAAAGGATAAATTCATTTAAAAATAAGACTCTGAGGAGCTTAAAACAGTCTTTCACAAAACCTCATAAATTACCTAATTCGCTGTAGTGCTTGGGTTCAATCTTTTCTCCCTGTAGCATTCTCAAGCACATGGAATGTATATGTTCCATGAATAATCCCCATCTACTTTCTAGGGAACCACCCCCTTGCCTACCTCCTAAGAAATAGAAACACAAGTGGCTTGCTAGCCTTTTCTTTCAAGAATGTTCATCACAGGGACAAAGAAACTTAGAACATAGCAGTATCCATATGTGTATAAAGTACAACTTCTTATCAGATTGAACTGATTCAGCAGTATGTTTCCTAATAATTTTTAAATATTTCCGTCTTGAAAATCATGACAAAAAACCATCATATTCAGAGTTCACTATCCCCAGGATACCGACTGCCATTCAGTTTGAACTGCTGTTGTCTCCTGCAGGCCCTCGGTGCAAAGCAATATAAGAATATAGTTGGCTCTCTACATCCACAGATTCTGTATCCATGGATTTAACCAATCACGGTTGAAAAATATCAACATACAAAAAATTTCAAAAAGTAAACATTGATCTTGCTATTTTATATGCATAAAATATATATTTTATTATGTCATTGTATATAATGGGACTTCAGCATCCACAAATTTTGGTAAACATGATCCATGGGGGAGTCCTGGAACCAAACCCCAGCGAATATCCAGAACTCACTGTATAGTATCCAGGCCTTAATACCTAACACTGGATGAGTACAGTTTCTTTGAAATTTAAGGTTGTGCACTGGAGTCTGAAACACAGTAGTTCTTTTTCTCTTCTCTTCCCTTTTCTCACTCCAAGCATGAGTGTTAGATACAGCAAGGGGGCAACAGTGTTTCTATCATGAATTGCCTTTCCTGAAATGCCTGGAGGGTGTACATAACAGCTTGCAAGTATTTTCTAACCCAGCTTTTCCCAGCTCTCTTATAAATGGAAAGGTTTAAGGTAATTCATGGAATAAAAGATTACCCTATGGTCCAAAGATCCAAACAGCAGAAAAAGCTCTCTCCTCAAAAGATGAAATAGTGGGCATGAGGCTAGATTACAAATTTATTGCATTCTCTGTGATAGGACCTAAAGGGAATAGACCTTAAGAGTCTGCTTCCTAACTTAAATTTTATCCAAGTTTAGCATCAGTAGAAATAAAGGAGGCAACATCTCAGGAAAATATACCTTAAGCATGAAGGAAAACAACACTACAGACACTGGGTGTTTTGAAGAGACTCCCAGTTGTTCACATTTGTTTAACTACAAAAAAAAAGTCACAAATGAACTATCACAAACTCAATTAGGCAAAAAAAAAATGTTTTAGGCAAAAAAAAAATGTTTAAAGGGATACAATTCAAGCTGCAACTGCTCTAGTTACTCCTTTCTTTTGACTGGCCAAAAAGAAAAAGGAAAAATAATTCAAGTTCCCAATATTTAAAAGATTTACTTACAACACTGAACTTTCAAGATCACAGGTAATGATTGCATAACCCAACAATCCCCTCTTACAGTCTTAGGAGTGAAATAGAGCACTCCAAAAGGCTGGCTCTGCACTGCCCCTTTAAGCACTGGATCAGGGCCGCAACCACCACACACCTCACTCCCAATCCGGTCTTTTTCCAGCCCCAAAAGAAGCGGCAAAATGCCATTCCTTTTTGAGGTTAAAAAAGGCACCTTTGCCGCTGCCGCAGCAGTTTTTCAACATTTAGGTGGTTTGCAGCATCTAAACACTGCACCACTGAAATGCCACAATGCCGCCTCTGTGTGGTTGCTTGGGGTGGTTTCCTGGCATTTCCCTGGAGTCTTGGGGGCATGCGTTGTGCGTTGTTCATAGGAACAAAGCATGATTTGCTTCCTAACTAGCACCAAAATCCGTAGTTTGATTAGGTTTTATGGTTAAATAATGTGCACACTTGGACTATCAGATACCTAGTAAACTATGATTTGCCAGGATTGGAAGTCGATGAATGAAGCATTCCGGGCAAGATAAACTGGGACAGGGGAGTTGAATAAAAAATACAATCAGCTTTTAACATTGTTTTATATTAAATCTGACCTTTATTTTTAAAAAAATTAGATAAAAATTCTGAACTTCTTATTTAAAAATAACTATTACAATTACATTTTACAACAAACATACTAAACTTATACTTATAGACACATAAAAATGAATGTATCCTATTCACATACACTGAATTACCACCCAAGCAATTCCATTTTTCATTTCATGAAAATACTATCTCCAGTCTAAAAGTTCTTGCTTCTCAGTTAAATCACAGATCCAAACCAGCTTAATTTTAATCATCCTATCCCTGCTGAGGTACCAGGAAACAGAACATATAAAAACAAGACACCTTCCAGACCTGAACAAGTGCTTCCTTTGTTGATAGCATTGTGTGTGTGTGTGTGCCTTCAAGTCGAGAGGCAAAACGTGCAGCAAAATCTTGTCCAGAGGAACTGTTTAGGGTGGTAGGGGAATTGACACAGGCTCCACCTGTGCAGAACCCTTTACTTAACCCAACAACAATCTGCTGTGACACTTTCAACAACTATTTCACAGATAAAATCTTTCAGATAATAGCCGACTTAGACGCCAGGATTATAACAGAAGTTACTGATGAGGTGTCCAATAAACCCGTTTGTGAGATTAGACTGGATCGGTTTGAGTCAGTGAGTACCGATGACGTGGACAAGATCCTTGGAAAAGTGAAGAAGACAACGTGCTCCCTTGATCCCTGCCCATCTTGGCTGGTCGTCCAAGGGGGTGATGCCTTGTTGGCCTTTCTTAAGAGGGTCATCAATGTATCCTTAGGGAAGAAATTGTTCCATTAAATCTAAAAGAGGTGGTCATTAGACCACTCCTGAAAAAACCTTCCCTGGACCCCCTGGATCTGAAAAACTATAGACCAGTCTCGCATTTACCATTCTTAAGCAAGGTGATCAAGCGAGCCGTTGCCTTTCAACTCCAAGCGATCTTGGATGAAGCTGATTTTCTAGATCAATTTCAAACTGGCTTCAGACCTGGATATGGGGTGGAGATGGCCATGGTCGCTCTGGTAGATGACCTTCACCTTAGCACCGACAGGGGTAACGTGACCCATTTGGTAGCGTGACCCATTTGGTGCTTTTGGACCTCTCAGCAGCTTTTGACACAATAGACCAGGGCATCCTCTTGGAGCGCCTGAGAGAGTTGGGAGTAGGAGCCACTGCTCTTCAGTGGTTCCGCTCTTTCCTCTTGGGCAAGTTCCAGAGGGTGTCACTCGGGGACAGCTGCTCCTCGAAAAACGGAGCTAAAATTCCTCTGGGAGGAAGCTTCTTCAACCAATAAGAACTAGATTGACAGCAACCTCCCAGAGGACATTTTCCGCTACCGCTCCCAGACTCTGGAACGCCTTGCCGGAAGAGATCCATCAGATAACCAACTTAGATGGCTTTAAAAAAGCCATCAAGACGGATCTTTTTTTATTATTATTATTATTATTATTATTATTATTATTATTATTATTATTATTATTATTATTATTATGTTGACTTATGATTTCATACAGTTTTCTTAGCTAACAAATACTCAAAGGTGGTTTTGCCAATTCCTTACACTGAAATATACCCTCCAGCACCCAGTATTCATTGGCAGTTTCTCATCCAAGTAATAACCAGGGTCGACCCTGCTTAGTTTCTAAGGTCACACAGGATCTGTGCTTTCAGGGTATTTAGGCACTTACATTGCTATATATATATATTTAAAAAAAGTCACCTGAAATGCTGTCACATGTCAACAAGGAGGTCCAATATTTCTTCATTTTAAATATACCAGTACTGGTGCTCACTGAACAATGCATACACACACACACACGTATAGAAATATCAGAATTTTATTTTACATTCACTTTTACTGTTATTTAATTCTCTTTCTCCACCAGCCTCATGCATATGGCAAAAGCTCTGAAGGAGATGAGTTCCCTGCCAATTTCCCATTGCCAATGGGCATCTTTGAAGAAGGAAAGTAGATTCCCTGCCAGATTGCCCTGGGCCATTATGCAGTTTGCATGGCTGGCAGAAAACAATCTGACACTAAACTGAATGCTCTCAGTGTACATTTTTCCTTTTCTCCTAAAATGCATCTTAATAATAAATATATATACCCAAAGAAGCAGGAAACTACTTCCAATCTATCTGCATGTGAAATGGAAAATAATAATCAGCATGCTTAGATCTAAATCATCTATGTTTGCCTATATATGTAGAAGGTTCAGAACAATAAAGTGATAACAAATCAAAGAGATGCTAAACTGTTTTGGTAAAAATTAAAAATAAAACAACTCTGAACAGAACTAACTTTTACACTAAGGATGAATTCAATGAATAGGACAAATTCAAAATACACACTGCTGATCCTTTATTAGTCTAACCACAAAGTGCAAAAAACCAACCGGACAAACAAAATTTGTTTTGTTTCTAACTTTCAAAGCCTACTGGTTTCTTTGGGCCTTTGCAGACTGCCAGAAATGGTGCAAATTGAGTCGACTTTAACTGCCCTGGCTCAGTGCTAGGGAATCATGGGAACTGTCTTTTTTTCTGAGATATTGAGCCTCTTCTGTCAGAGAGCTCTAGTGCCACAAAAAACTACAGTTCCCATGATTCTCTAGAACTGAGTTAGAGCAGTTAAAGTGGACGCAATTTGCACTATTTCTGGCAGTCTGCAAAGGTCGTTCATCAGGCAAAGATGGTAAAAATCATGAAGAAGAAAAAAGATGTTGTTAAGTAATAGGTCTCCTTCTTTGGGATGTTATAGCGAGGACAATTAAGGCCCACTTGCATGCCGCCAAACAGAGGCAGAAAAATTACAGGGGCAAAGACACAATAAAAGAAGGCAATAGCTTTTTAGTTCTCCATTCGCAGATGCAAAGGCTCTCCATTTGATATCTGGTCTGTTCATGTTATTTTTCAAGACAAAAGCCCTTCTGTAGACAGAGTTCAATTTTTATTCACCTTCTGGTTGGTCTAATAAAGGTAACACCAATGCACATTTTGGATTTTGCTTTATGTCAACACAACTACTGCTGCTGCCATATTTTATGAACTGGACAAATATACAATTAATGTGACTCAATTTATAATATCTAAAGGTACAGATCTCACCCGATCTTGGAAGCTACTCAGGGTCAGTCCTGATTAGTACTATACTTGGATGGGAGACTGCCAACAAATGCCAGATGCTGCAGGCTATATTTCAGAGAAAGGAACTAACAAAACACCTCTTGAGTATTCTTTGCCTTTGAAAATCTTATGAAATTAATGGGTTGCTAAGTCAACAGGTACCTTGAAGGCATATAGACATACATAATCTTAATAATCAACAAGGGATTCAAAGAAAAAAGTGGATAGTCATATAAGATTTAAGGCAATAGGTCAAGCTGAAGATCCCATTAGAGCAGGGGTAGGCAACCTTTTCGAGACCTGGGCCGGTCCCCCGA
>CM034703.1:36874580-36885510 GCA_020142125.1 Phrynosoma platyrhinos | reverse complement strand
TTAGGAGGAACTTCATGACAGTGAGAGCTGTTCGACAGTGGAACACACTCTTTCAGAAAGTGGTGGAGTCTCCTTCTTTAGAGGTCTTTAAACAGAGGCTGGATGGCCATCTGTTCGGGATGCTTTGAATTTGAGTTCCTGCATGGCAGGGGATTGGACTGGATGGCCCTTGTGGTCTCTTCCAACTCTATGATTCTATGATTCAAACCACTCAAAACTCAAAAAATTTTGAATGATAAATTAAAAAAAGATGGCACAGATAGAATTTGAGATCTTTGGTTCCTGCATGCTAAACACATGCTCTGCCACTTATCTTTGTAGGCTGCATTTCTTATTAGAAATTAGAAGGCAGAAAGGATGCTGTAATTTAGTTGTGAAGACAAATTATTCTGCTCAGAATTTGAAATTTTTCAGATTACCAATTCTCCACTCTTCAGTCACTGCTAAATCTTTTTAACTAATTATTGAAGACCCAGTGGTACAGAGATTTGAATGTTAGACTAGGGGGCGAAGCAGATCACCCTGAAGGAGCAGCTCTGCACCTCCCCTTTGAGCACAGGATCAGGGCCATAGCAACGCCACACCACGCCCCCAATCTGGCATTTTTCCAGCCAAAGGAGTGCTGTAATGCTGCCTGCCATTGGGGATGGCATCGGGATGTGGGTTGTCTGAAAGCCACGCCCCCACACTACCCCCAAGCCGGCGCTTTGTGCCAGTCTGTACAGCCCCTAAGGAGCAGGGAGATCAGGGTTTGAATCCCCACACTGGGAGACCTTGGGCAAGTCACACTCTTTTAGCCTCCTAGGAAGATCATGGAAGAGCCCCTCTGAACAAATCCAATTTGGGGAGAAAGTCTCTCAAAAAATAATAATTCTGGCAAGAAAATCCTGTGATAGGTTCTCTTTAGGGTTGCCATAAGTTAGAAATGACTTATGATGATTCTATACCAATACAATCAGCAATTGACTTATGATGACTCTATACTAATACAATCAATTTTTACTGTAGGTACAGTAGATCATTACCCTCTACATGACAGTTGATCAGTTTTTAACGAACAAGGCATTTGAAGAATGAATGAAGTAAATGTGTTGGTAGAGATGGAAAGAAAACAGAGAGGCAGATGAGAGACAAACCGACTAGACCAGACTAGAAAACAAGATCTCATGCTTTGGGACAGCCTTTCTCATCCAGACAATTGCCAGATATGTTGGACTGACATAGTTCCCTGAGAACAATCCTATTATGAACTCTGTACCATGTGTGAAAAATCCTAGAAAGAACAACGGCAACTTTTAAAAAGACAAAAAGAGCACATTTGAAGAAGACAATCTCAAAAATGTGCTTCTGAAAGTCAACAGTCACAAGCTGCATGTCATTCTTTATATGATCTGGCCAACATTACTGACTTAAATGGTTAAATAACAATAACTCAGATGAAACCATTTTCATTATATCTGTTGATGTGAGTGAACTGCTTTTCCTGTTTCTTATGTTTAACATCAACAATTAACAAGTTCTTCTTACAGCATATACTTATCTGAACAATCCTTGTGCCCTTAGCAAAGCATATTTTCAATGTTTCTTACTATAGCCCTTGTTTCCTAAACCCCAAGGTTACACTCACACATTATGTATGACATGTAAGTTTACAGAATATCTTCTGAAAACTTCTAAAACAGAATTGCAGTTTACTGCAATTTATTTGCACAGTTTGGAGGCAAAATTATGGTATCCAAATAAAAACATCATATAACCATAATTAAAAGTGGATGCTATATGCTTGAGGGGAGTATAGAAGTCCCAAAAAGGAGAAATATTTGAAGATTCCTTCTTACAGTTTGCACAAAAGAACTGATTTAAAAAAAACTTTCTCCATTCTTTGCTTACAAAAAGATAGTTACACAACAAGAAAGCAGAGTATAGTTTTTCCAGGTTTAAGGCTCCACCTTCCAATCCTACAAATTCCTTGTGATCTCTCACTGGGAACAATATTATAAAATTTTATTTTAAAATATATGCATATCTATAATCTGCGGGCACACTGCAGCAGCCACCTCCCGTCTGTTCTTCTCTACTGCCTTTGGCTTTCTCAAACTTAGCTGAGACAGCCCAAGGCTGCAGAGAATCCCAAATAGGAGACAGCGTGGGAAGCTGGTTCAAACTCACCACGGCTGCTGCACCCATCCATTCTTCTCCACTACCTTGAGATCTCTTGACCTCAGACCAATAAAATATTAAAACAAAATTCCATAAAGCACACCTTGATTTTGCCATTTTGCAAACCATTTTACTACAACATTGTTTATAATGGGATTTGAGCACCCATAGATTTTGGTGTCCATGGGGGGGGTTTGGAATACAACTCCAGTAGTTACCTAGGATTCACTTGGTCAAGTCTGAGTTCAGTTCTGAGTGCTTCATTTTAAGGATATAGACAAATTGGGGTGGGTTCAGAAAAAGTGCAATGAGGATAAGAAGTATGGAGAACAAAATATATAAGGAAAAGTTGGAAGAGATGAGCATGTTCAGCTTGGTGAAGAGAAGGCTGAGGAGTTACATGACTGCATTCTTTAAATACATCAAGGTCTGACACAGAGAGGAAGGTGCAAGTTTGTTGTGTGTTGCTGCACAAGGTCGGTCCAGGTCTAATGGTTTTAAGTTACAGGAGAACAGATTTAAATTAAACGTTATAAGGAATACAATTGAACCAATGGTCTAGAGAGAGATAGTGGGGTCTTCTCTGGACGTCTTCAAAAAGAGGCTGGACATCTACCTGCTGGGGATGCTATAGCTGGATACCCTGCATTAAGCATGGGGTTGGACTTGATGGGTGATTAAACCCCTTCCAACCCTATGATTCTATGATGTGTCAGATACAATACCGGAAAGAATGTCTGGGGTCAACCCCACTTTTCCCTTCACTGCCCATTTGGGGACCATCTACCAGCCACACTAACAAGCATTTCCTTAATGTGTCCATAGACAGAAGGAAAAAAGGTAACCTTTGAGAACTCTTAAGTATAGCCTGATGTACTGCTAATTCTCTGTTTTGTTTTAAGCAGTCAGAGCAGACAAAGCAGGATGTGGTCATATGTTCTTATTTGTGCTTGCCGAACAGTAATAATACAGAAAGGCATTACTTTGTTGCTAATCAGAGAATAGACTGCATTTCTTCAACTATTTAGCATATATGCAGCCCACGCTTTCTCTGAAGGGCTCAAAGAATAATTTAAACCTCACAATACCACTAAGATAGATAAAGATGAGAGACTGCAGTTTGCAACTTCCAGGAAAGTGGGGATTCAAACTTGGGCACATATCCAAACACAGTCTATTAAACTGCTAAGAACCAGCTTATTATCAGAGCTGCAATACAAGTAAACTAATTAAAATGTTGGGGAATGATTAAAAATGCAGATCAACTGTTTAGAAAATGCTTCCAAACCAACATTTTGCTGTCATGCCACCTCTGGAGCTGATTGTGGCATTCTTTCAGTTCCTTGCTCAAGTACCCCCACCCAATCAGCTGGTGCCTAAAAAGGAAGCTGAGCAACAACTTTCTCTTACGGTACTTTCTGTATTGGATATATCTTATGCTTAATGTCCTTGAGCTAAACCTGTTGGGGACATTAAAGCTCTTAGCTTTTTTCTCCTTACTGTCAGTTTGTTTCAAGTATAAGATATAGCTAGCTCCCTGCAAACTGATCGACTTTAAATTTGTGTGATGAAAAGATTAGAAAAAAGGCATGTAAGGGCCTTTGCAGACTGCAAATTGAGCCCACTTTAACTGCCCTGACTCAGTGCTAGGGAAGCATGGGAACTGTAGTTTATTGTGGCAACAGAGCTCTCTGACAGAGAAGGCTCAATGTCTCAGAAAAAAATAAAATTCCCATGATTCCCTAGCACTGAGCCAAGACAGTTAAAGTGGACTCATTTTGCACTATTTCTAGCAGTCTGCAAAGGCCTTAAGTGCACTGTGCTTGATCAAAAAGTGGACTTTGCATGAAAACATAGGTGCAAGAAAGGGAATCTTTAAATTTACATTTAATTAGTTCATTACTAACTAATTCAAGTAACTAACATTGGATCTGTTTCCTAATTGTTGAAATGGAAGTTAGGATTGAGTTCCTTAATTTCTCAGTTAAATGCAACATCTCGGTGACAGGGAGAAACAGGAATTCTTGCTTGCACACAAAGGCATTTTTACAATAGATATTCAGGATATAATCCTGGCATTTTGTTCAGAATAAGTTCTGGAATTAAGTTTCACTCCTTTTCTTTTGTAACTGGAAGTAGTATGGAGAAACATTCAACTTTCAAATTCTCAATAGAAAGAACATAGAATCATAGAGGTAGAAGAGACTACAAGGGCCATCCAGTCCAACCCCCTATTAAAAAGAAATGTATTTACCAATTTATTGCATATTCTTAACACAACATAGATCAGGGGTAGGCAACCTTTCCCCTTTAAGGGCCGAGGGACTTCAGCTCCCAGAAGCCTCAGCCGTGTTGGCCAATAATCCCATGTTGGCCAATAGCTCCTGGGATTCTGGGAGCTGAAGTCCGTCAGCCCTTAAAGGGGAAAGGTTGCCTACCCCTGACATAGATCTTTACTTTAAAACAAGGATTTGGATCATAGTATTTTGTTAGCAGAACTCTGGTCACTTGACAACCATAAGAAAGAAAGAAAGAAAGGTCTGATTCTGTTATCAAATGTATATATGCCAGCAAACTCTCTCCAAGCAAAATTGGAAACCATAAGTTTGCTGTTGCTTCTAATGAAGTTGTTGTTGTGTGCCTTCAAGTTGTTTCTGACTTGAAGTATGTATGTAAGGGGGGAAGGGGTAGACAAGCTCCCGGTGCTTATTTCTTTTTAAACCTTCTATTCCTTTAAGAAGCTTCTAATAGTTTATGGTTCAGCTTTTTGGAGAGTGTTATTACAACTCCAGTGATCTTTGTCAAATGCTCCTGAAGAAGGCCCATTCTTGCACAGGCCAAAAGGAATTAAGCTTTTTAAAGGAATAAACAGTTGACCATACAACAGTTTGTGGAGGTTTTTTTCCCCCTTTTTGTTTCCTGCATTTCAGTTTCAGCCAATTAACATGGCAGGAGCTAAAACTAAATATGTCTGTTTGGGAAGATAAATGTGCATAGTTACATATGACAAAGTTTAAAAACTAAACTGTAAGAGGGATACACATATATTTGGAAACATGTTAATCATGCAGTTAAACTTGCCCAAGACCTACAGTTCCTGGTGATATACCCAGCAAAAAGTGATAGTTGCTGCTTCATAACTTGAGAAATGGCCCTCCACACACTTCCTTGAATGTATATTTCAAGACAGCTAAACTGGGAAAATAAGGAGAGATATGGATCCAAAGCACACTGCAAAACTTTGAGACCACTTTAACTGCCCTGGCTCAATGCTACGGAATCTTGGGAATTGTAGTTTATTGTGGCACCAGAGAAGGCTAAATGTGTCTCAAAACTACAGTTCCCAGAACTCTCTAGAATTGAGCCAAGGCAGTTAAAGCAGTCTAAAACTGGATTATTTCTTCATTGTGTTTTGGACCATGGTTTTCTTTTTAGCATTACATTCAGGATTAAAGGCAAAATGCAGAGAGAACAAGTTCCGCAGCTATAAAATATGCATACATATTATTTTCCAGCTGATCTATAAAGTTTGGAATTTAAAAAAAATTCCCCATATAAACTAATTCACAGTTTAAGGCTACATATTAAATACAAAAAGTATGGTACTTTAAACTTGTTTCTATCTCATTATGTGAGACAGGTAGATCATGAACCTCAAGTGAGAAGCATCCTTTCAGAGTATTTCTTGTTGATCAAGGTTTACTTTTACTTACTGTTCTGAAATTCTTTTAAAATTTTTAAACATATGCAATAGTTCTTAAACATGTTTGGTTCCATACTAAAGCAATAAGACACTTCTCTGTGGGAAATCAATACGTAAAGATTAACAATGAAAAAGATAAATTTGATAGCTCCAGCTCTTGTTCAGTGCAATGGATATAGAAGTGAGCTCCCCTGTCCAAAGTGGGCTTTCAGATTTATCATTTGGAACAGAAAGTTACAGGTGAGTTGTATATTTAGCAAAGAATATAAAAATAAGAAAATGTAGAAGAGAGCAAAGAGAAACTGAACAGGTTGACTTGAAAAAATCTACACTGGAGTGAAAAACCCATGGTTTTCTAGATGTTGTTGGGAATCTCATCATCCAGCATATTTTATATATTGAGGATGCAATCGAAAACCAGCTGGGGAGCCACACATTCCCCATCTCAGGTCTAGAATATGATCTATCTACAATCATGTTGGAAGGTTTAGTTCTTCAGTATAACCTGTAATACAGATTTGAGAAATAATGCAATGAAGCCCTTCTGCCTCTGTTTATATATTCAGGATTGTTGGATATGAAAAAGTACAATATACTTCTTTCTTTCTCAGTTTAAAATGTCTTCTCCATGCCTCAACCATCAAAAACCTAGTTGAAACTTTCAAGACTACTGTAAACTGTGCTGGAGAAAAACCTATTTCATCAGATGCACAAATTAGTAGCAGTTGGTTACGTACACATATTGAATGAATGCACATCTTGAATTTCCTGCTCTTCTGGCCCACCACTTACATTTTTTTTCTCCATCCCATTCTCTGTGTGTATATGTATAAGCACATGTGTATGTATCTCTATCATTGTAGGTTAATACTTCATGTAGATGATGAAGTAGATTCTATATCACAAACTCATAAGCCACAATAAATTGATTTTTCATTAAAATGTATCACAAGACTGGCTTGGATGTGATAAACAATCACAGCTAACCTTCCAGAATTTTGCTCTAACCCTGTAATCCTAGGCTAACAATACTACCCATCCACAAAAATTAGAAATATGCTTTCTTACTTAAAATCCCTAAACATGGCAAAGTAATGACAGCAAACCATTCCATTTTTAATTTTGGCTAACCTTCTGCACTTGGGTCAATACGCTTCATAAGATTATCTGCTGCTCCAATACCATAATGAGAAGGAAGTGCACTCGAGCCAACAAGATCATATGCATCATCGAAATTCATCCTCATAAGAAAGAACAAAAAATTTGAAGAAGCTCCAGAAGACCTCATTTCACCCTGACTCTTCCTTAACTCTGTAACTGAGACAATGTTTGGGTTTTTTTTTTAATTCAAAGGGAGTTATTCCACTTTCTGCACACCAGTTCAACAATATAGGGGTAAACAGTGGTTAGCCTGATGGATATACAGTTGGCCTTCTATATCCACAGATTTTGCATTTGCTGATTCAACCATACACAGCTTGGCAATTTTCCCAAAAATCCAAAAAGCAAACCTTGATTTTGCCATTCTGTATAAGAATGGGCCCTTAGTGTCTATTGGGGTTTGGTTGTAGGGCACCTTCAGTGGGTATCAAAATCCGTTGATGATCGAATGGCATAGTGTAAGAGGCCCTATTTTACTATGCCATTCAATCATCAATGGATTTTGATACCCACTGAGGGTGTCCTACAACCAAACCCCAATAGACACTAAGGGCCCATTCATTCAATAGTTAGTATTTTAAATGTGCATATAATCATTTAAAATAAAGTGAGAAAGATCAATGGAAACAGACCCACAGCTTAGGAAGAACATAATGTTTTAACTTGCCACTATATTTATGCAATCCTAGCTTCCAATTACAAGCCAGCAATTGTGCCTCACTTCATATTTTAAACTGGCATGTCTAATGCAACGACTCTATGCTAATGAAGCTGTATTATATCCAACCCAAGGATATTACTCAAACTGGCTGATATTTCATGTCTTGACAGCTCAAGAACTGAAGCATTTGCTGAGCATGGAACCATTTCCTCCCTTGCCAATTATTATTTGCAATCACCCATTGCCCCCTTCCTCCGCATGTCCCTTTCACACATCCACAAATTCATTCCTCTTTAATGCTATATGGAGATTACTTCTACAGCAATTCCTATGAGAGTTAATGTCCTATGACACTAAAATTTTGTTTCAAAAGTTATATTCCTCCCAAACCAAAATGCAGATAATTATGCTGAAATATATTAATTCCTCTCTGCCCATGTATTAAAACTTTCCTGCTGCATCCAGAAATGTGAGTGCCAACGTTCCTTCTAACAAAGCCCTAAATAAAATTAGTAAAATATATGCATAGTAAACAAGTTAACCTAAATACTGCAATCAGCACCACTAAAATATTTCAGACTAACGTAAACTCCTAGTTATTTTTTAAAAAATTCTTAAGCATCAAACAATGGATTCCATCAGGAAATAGTACAGGTATATAGAAAGCATCTCTGGGCCTTTGCAGACGGCTAGAAATAATGCAAATTGAGTTTAACTGCCTTGGCTCAGTGCTTGGGAATCACAGGAATTGTATTTTTTTCTGAGACATTGAGCCTTCTCGGTCAGAGAGCTCTAGTGCCACAATAAACTACAGTTCCCATGATTCCCTAGCACTGAGTCAGGGCAGTTAAAGTGGACTCAATTTGCACTATTTCTGGCAGTCTGCAAAGGCCCTCTGTTATAAAGTCTTGCAAACATAACCTCACATGTACTAAATGTATAGAAAGTTCCTTCCTCTGAAATATAGTCTTCAGTACCTGATATTATTTGGTCGTCTCCCATCCAAGTACTAACCATAACTAACCCTGCTTAGTTTCCAAGATCAGATGAAATCAAGTGCCTTTAGGGTATTTAGGCATATATTCACAGCATATGCAGTCACAAATAATTTAAGGTCTTAAAGGTCAAGACAACATCTCTAAAAACACTCCCAAACTAAAAGATAACAAAATTCTGCAATGCTGATTTTTAAAATAAATAAGTACCAGCCATATTAACATTCAGCTCAGATAATACTAAAATCTAAGATTCATTAGCAAGAAAAGCCCAACAAAACACAACTGAGAAAAAGCAAGACATGCTTGCCTGACAGACCCAGATGCCAACTTCTTTCAGAGATGTAAAATCACTGAAAAAAAGGATCACAATTAGACCTAATGCTATTCCAAACAGGTTGTTTAACTAGTAATGATGTGACAAAACTTATCTGATAAAGCAAAAAAATTATTTTGCTTTGGCATAATCATTTAAAAATATTGTTTACATCACTAGAAGATAACCAAAATACAACTGCCTGTCAAACAAGGAAATTATATTCTTGTTCTTTGTTACTTCCTTATTTCATATTTCTTAAATACTAGATATATAAATAACAACACCAATGTCTTTACCAGCTTGTAACAGCAATTTTTAAAGTAAAGAGCACTGTACATATTACTTTATTCACAGTAACTCTTCCCCATGTGAAGTTTCATACAGTAGGCCACATTCATATCTTTGGTTTACAGAGAGCTGTCTTTAAAGATACTCAGTTTACAACCTGCTTACATTTTTAGGGGCAAGTTAATTGGATGAAATGATAGCCACGTAGTACAAAATACTCATTTTAACCTTTAAAACACTGAGCCATTTGGGACCAAGGCTTCATCCGCACTGCAGAAATAATCCAGTTTGACACCACTTTAACTGCCATGGCTCAATGCTATGGAATTCTAGGATCTGTAGTTTTGTGAGATGTTTAGCCTTCTCTGTCAGAGCGCTCTGGTGCCACAACAAACTACAAATCACAGGATTCCATAGGATGGAGCCATTGCAGTTAAAGTGATGTGAAACTGGATTATTTCTGCAGTGCAGATGCAAATCAAGGTACAGTACTTGAAGGCCTTTGACTGTGTCAACCTGCCTGGATGATCAACAAAGGAAGCCATTGTCATTTGTTCATTTTTGAAAGGAGAAAAGTTGGTAAGTATAGGGGAGCAAGCCTTTTCCACAGTGGCTCCACACCTTTGGAAGAAGCTAGCATCTGAGAGTGTCAAGAAGGCACACCTGGGGTTTGGAGGTGGGGCTTTGGAGTGGGCTTTTTCTGAACAGTGTTTTGTTGGTCTGTTCTTGCAAATATGTCTTAGATTTAAATATTATTTGGGCTCGATGTTTGTTAATATTGCTGGTTTTTTTACTGATTTAATTAACTTTTCCAAACTATCCCTTTTGTAGGACACTGCCTTAAAGGCCACCCAGAAATATTTTATATGAATAAAATATAAACACTAATTGGATTTCTATCTTATCTTTCTCCCCAAAATGGGACTCAAAGTGGTTCACAGTAATACTAATTAAAAATAAAAGAATGCCTCCCAAAACCCCACTAAACTATTTAAAATGCTTACAAATAACAGTAAGTCCAGATCCTTCAATAGTTGTGTAGTAGGACCTCTCCTGTTATTGCCAGACAGAAGTTGAGCATGTAATTAATTAAATTAAAAGCATAATTTAAAACAATATTTATAATATACAGCCAAGAACAGTATAGCATCCAACTAATAACAAGTTCCAATTTTAGCAGATAGCCAATTGCCTGAATTTAAAAAGGCCTTTATCTGCTAACAGAAGGACAACAAGGAGGGAGCCATTTTAGCTTTCATGGGAATGGAGTCCCAATATCTAGGAGTGGCCACTGAGAAGGTCTCTCATGCATCCAAATGTTTCTCTGAGAGTGTATGAATGGATGAAGAGGACAACCTCCACTAATAATCTCAAAGTCCCTAAGAATCAAATGGAAAATAGGCTCCTTCACATAGCCTTATCCCTGGTTATAGAGGGCTTTCTAGGTCATAAATACCACTTCGAATAGTGTCACCTGCTCATATAGTTGGCCCTGGTCCACAGTCTGGCCACAACATGTACGACCAGTTATAAACCTTCCAAATACTTTTCAATGGTAGCCTTACAGGCATTTAGTGATGTAAACAGAATGGAGTGAAACAGATGGGCCAAATAAAGTGGTTTCAAACCATTTGAAAGCAGAG
>CM034703.1:36864328-36874480 GCA_020142125.1 Phrynosoma platyrhinos | reverse complement strand
CTGCATATAAACTCCCCAACACCAGAGTGGTTACAAAGGAGTGATCGATGCTAACCCTAACACCAGTGCAGGTATGCATTTTAAACGGACGAAGCCAGGCAGCAATGCAAAAAAGTGAAAGTGTGACATATATCCATCTTCAATGGATATAAGTACAACATACACAAACCAGACAGTCCAAGAGGGGACAGGAGGGGGGTGAAGGGGGCATGACTGTGATTTGCCAGTGTTTTAGTGGGCACACCAATACTCCGATGCTCTGAACTGGTGGAGGATTGCAGGTGTGGCTGTGTGGCTGATCAAAGGAGTATCCATCCAATAGGATGGCATCTAGGCAGCAGGGAGTTGCTGGTAGTATGTTTGTGCAGCAGTGTACATGCATGGTGGAAAGGCACCAAAAAAAAATTACCCAGTGACGTACCATGCGGTCTGGCCGTGTGCATTTAGGCCACCTTGGGAGCAGCCAGTGTGGACAGCAGGGTTTCAAACCACTTCCGGAAAACACAGGTTCGAGCCTCTTTTTCCTGCCCATCTGTTCCATCTCTATGTTGTAGTAATACGAAGAACTGTAACTAGGGCACGGGTTACCATGCCCAGATCAAACTTTTCCAGACTTTACTTTGGTGCTATATATGTAAAGGTGCAGCTTCATTTTTGGCCATTGCTGAAATCTGGACATCCAGGAGTGAATCCAGAAATACATCCAAACTCCAAACCTGAATCTTCAAAATGAATGCATCTACATCTAGTACAAACTGAATCCCTATTTGCCTTTTGATTGATCAGGAACATCTTTTTGCCATCTGAATTAAACTTCAATTTCTTTACTGTTACCCAGTCAGGCACGGGTGTAAGACTAGAAAAGCTTCCTAAGAATTAGAAAGAAAAATGAAAGAGATCTGGCACTGAACTCCAGGAGTCCACATTTAGCATCCCAGAGGTTTCATGTTGAGTATCCCAGAGGTTTCATGTTCAATAGCATGAGAGTTAAAACTTAAAGTTCCCTGCCCCCATAAGTCTGAAGAGAGAATGGAATGGATCTAAATAATTAAGGGTCTATACAGATGGCCCCTTAGGGGTGGCAGGACACCATCCCTTTCCTTGCCAGTTCGGGGCTGCGGCAACCACACACCGCAGCCTCGATCTGGCCTTTCCATGGTGCAAAAAGAAGCTGCAAAAGGCAGCTCCTTTTTGCGCTGCAGAAAGGGCGCCCTACTTGCAGTGGCAGTGGCTTTTCACTGCTTCTTCGGCACAGTGTGTGTAAACGCTATGCCAAGGAGGCACCTTTTTGCCGCCCGCCATGCGGTTGCTTCAGCGGCATGACCTTTTGGCCAGTCTGTACAGGCCCTTTCTCATTGAGGAATTCCTGGTGCTGCAACAAGAAATACCAGCAATGGCTGTTTCCAAGACTTTTCAACACATGAAAAGAAACTTGTGCATAAAATCACAACATCAAGCTGCTCCTATTGATCCACTGGCTCTGTAAACTAATTCTATGCAAATCATTTACTGATAACATGTTGACCAGTATGTAGAGAGATCTTGTAGCACCTTTGAGAATAAGTGAAAGATAGAAGCTGGCAGTATGAACTTTCGTAGACGTCAGTCTACTTCCTCAGATGCTTTTGGTGGAGTGGAAGCCAGGGACAGACACATATATGCCCTTGGTATGTGAGAATATCAATTCAAATTCAAAATCCTTTGTGTATGGAAATGAAATAGCAAGTTCAGTTTTAACTATGGTCATTCATGGACAAAGACATAGCCATTGGGTTTGGAAATGAGGTGGCAAGACCGGATTGGCCTTGGAAACCGTGTTGACCAGGCAGAGAAAATGGATGCCAGACAACTGAGATTAAAGAATGACATTTTACCAGACAATAAAACAGGAATGGACCTATGATACATAACAGTTATTCATTGTTATATTATCCACACAAGGTGTTTGTGCAAGAAAAAAATATTGGTCCACACATGGATGCTTGTTTCTTCAGAGAGAAAAGGTTCTCTACACTGATTCTTAATGGCTTTAATCTGATCTTTGGTAAAGAACATAGTAGTTATAAAGGAAGATTCTCTGTCTGAATTTTCCTAAGTTATTTGTGTGGATAGCCTTTCATAAGAATTACAGTCAGCCCTCCGTTTTCGCAGGAGATCTGTTCCGGACCTCCCTCCTCCCACAAAACAGAGATTCGCAAATATTCAAGCCCCATAGGCTTGAATGGGGCACTTCCCCATGGAGGCCTGCAGGGGTGCAACCCATTGATTTAAACGGAGGTAGCCCCTCCGTGAATATGTAAAACCGCGGACTTCAAGTCCGTGAGAATGGAGGAGCAACTGTACAAGTTATCCTCCAACTTGAAAAAAATGCTATGTAAATTAAAGTTATTTGTACAAAGGCTTCTACTTTATACTAATTGACCACACCAATAATAGACTTATCCAAAACCGTAAAAAAAAAAAAAGCCAGTTTCTATGCATCTGATTTGCTGAGCCCTCTAATCAACTTTTCATCCTTAGTCCTTTACTAATTTCTCCTAGTCACCAGCTCTCCTTCTCCTCTGTCTTCTTTCCTTTTTCTTCCAATACTGCTTGGATTTCCTTTTTATTCATAAGAGATACTTGGGGCCTGGGACGGATACATCTTACATAAAAAAATAAATTAAATAAAGCATGGCTTGTTCAGTGAGAATTTAAAGAAAAACATCCAGTTCCACCTTTAAGCCCCCTGACAAAACTCTTCTGAAAAGGTGTATGTACTGAATCTAATAGTTGTAGGATTCCCAAATAATAATGCACTGTCATTGGGGGGGGAGGGGAACGACCCTCTAACTCCTGGGAAATAACCATATGTAGAGTTAGCAAAGTATTTTTTTTTTACCTTATACCTTTAGTCTGCATAATTAACAGAAACTCTAATGACATTTTAAAAACTTCCAATCAATTTTCTGCCAGCTGAAGAAATCAATAAATACACAAATACGCATCTCTAAAACTGAGTAAACACAGATATAATTTGAAGTAAAGAAAAAATGTCTAAGTAATTAAGCCAAGCTAAGATCTAGTTGCAAACTGCTAATGTAATGGTTCATTATGTGAGCAGTTTGACAAATCCCATGCCTACAGACAGCAGCAATAAGGAAGCAACTGGCTCTGAATGGCCTGCTTCTTCAATGTCTGCCCAAAGGTGGAGGTCAGTCAGTCAAGCCAAGATACTTTGGGAAATGTGGCTTGGACAATTGTTTGTCCCATGGCACAGGTGATAGTTTGGTGCCTTGGCTCCAAGACCATCCCACACCCAAAACAATGTATGCAACGCATGCACCACCTCTGCCCATTGCTACTCACTGCTTTCTTCACAGGAATAGGATGCCAATAATTATGCATCTGAATATGTTACTACAAATATTATCCTATTCTGCATATCTAGTAGAACAGTGTAGTAATGGGATGTTAACAAAAGTTCATTTAACAAAATAATTCATACCTCACTTAATTGAGTTAGAATGTAACAGAGGAAACTGCATTATCATTCCACATGTCAATAAAGATTATGGTTAGAGAGGGTTTTAATAATAGTTCTAAGATATCACTACAAAGATCTATAATTAGTTCTATACATCCCAATGAAAACAAAACTGGCATTTTCACCTAAAATATTATACCTAAAATCCCAGCACCATAGGTTCCAAGTTTATTACACCAATCTTCAATTTGCTTCTGAGAAATGTGAGTTTTCTATTAACTTCATTGCCAGTCTAAAAAGTTGTAAATCCCACTTATTTTCTACAGGGTAAGTGAAACAAGGTGTTTGCTCCTACACAGTAACCCAAGCAGAAACTTACAGTTAAGTCACATCAATGCTGCAAATTTTATTTGTAATATAATCTTGATTAATAGGGAGGCTACTGTGACAATTTAAGCGTCAGCAATTCCATCTCACCAGCTCAGCTTACTCTGTCACCTAGTATCAGGCATGCATCATCACAGCTGAAACACTTAAAATTGTTAAACAGATTTAAGAGTCCAAACTTCTGAAAATAACCTCTGTATTCCAGTAATGGAATCTTTGGTCACATTCCCATTGGCTCCACCAATGCTGTAAACATGCCAGCAGAGATAAAGGTGAAGGCAGAAAAAGGAAACGGGTGGTAAGGAAAGGAGGAGATACCACCAGCAAAAAGAAGAAAGCCCCTGGCTCTATACCACCATTTTTCTCAGACATTTATCTCCCAGTGAGGACTGGGGTGGGGAGCCAAGACTGAACGGCAGGCATGGCTTGGATAGTCACCTGTCTCATAGAAAAGGTAATACTCAAGCTACCCACTCATACTGCTTTGCCTCTGAGGACACTCCACAGAAATGAGGCATTCAGCACAGAACTAGCAGACTTCTCCTCTGGCAGATGCTTCACTGCAGAAAATGTGCAGAAAGTAGAAATACTGGTGTAATGGACCATTGTGTTCATGCAATGCTTCTATGGCAAGTGTAAGCAACTGTAATACAGGTATGTCCAGGAGACAATATGGGTGTGGGGAGGGCTGCATATACAAAATGAAAACCAAAAAAAACCAAAACAAAAGTAGAATGATTGGAAGTCCCATTTTTGGTCTGCATTTAAAAAAAAAAAACTCCTGGACTGTGCATGAGGACTGCAAGGCTGCAAATCATTTATGGGGACACTTTGGGTCCCATACGAGCAAAAAGCAGGATAAATAAGCTAAATTTAGAGGTGAGTTAACATTCCTGGAGACTGTAAGGAAAGTCAATCCTGCCTCTCTTTTTTTCTGGCTTCAAAAGGGGCATTTGAAGGGGCCAAAGGTTGCCAAACACTCTTGGAAGTCACATTCATCTCAAGGGCTGTATTTTGTCCATCTGTGCCTTACAAGATCCCAGTCTCTGGATTTACTGTACTCCATTCTTGGACTTTTGCAATCACATTTTATTATAAAATTAAAATGTTAATTCAACACATAATATTGTAACTTTCATCAGCTATAGCTACTAGATATGTAATATAATCAACTAGATATCCTGAAACTGGACTTCTGTTCATAAAGATTTTTGTTGATTCCTCAATCCCTGCAACAAATGCCTCCCAAATATCTGTTTCAGAAGGCCAAGAGCCCTCCAAGACAATGTGAAGTGGAATAGGAGTTACACTGAGGAGAGGGGAATTAGCCCCCCCCAAAAAAAAACACCTCCTTCTCTATGCAGAAGAAGGAGCCCTGCCCAGATTGAGTCCCTCCCATAGTTTAAAACAAACAGCCCTTCCAATTGCATGAGGGTATGCCTGGATCTATGCTAGTCTAAGCCATGCAATCCATAACATAATTAGGTCTGTTAAGAATTTTGTGCATCATTTTCCAATAAAATATTGATGAGCCATATACTTAATACTGTGTGCCTTATGTTACTTTCACTTCCATTCACAGCCATAATTATTTACATGTAAACAGCACATTTTCATACATGTGATACAAGTATTTTTCTCTTAGTGTTTAGGAAAATTCACAATCATCTGTATTTCCTTAACACTCTGAAAGTCATATGAGCTATTGAGAGGATTCTAAGCAAAGCAAGAACAAGTCCATAAAAGAACAGATTCAGATTTGGGGTACCTTAGCTGAGGCACATGTAATGACACAGAGGAATGTAAGTTAGAGAAATATTTTATCCAGATTTGCAAGGCTGTACTTGTTGAATCCTATTCAATTAAATATTCTACTTGAAGAAGATAGACACTTTGTATGATAGTTATGTTTACTGCTGGTATACCACTGCTAGTTAAAATAAGTTTCCTGCAGCAAATATACGAAGTGTGTGTGACAAAATACAGGTGGACAAAAAAAAAAAAAAAAAAAGGAAAAAAAGTATTTGGATGGTAACTAGTGAATGCAGTTTCAGTGCACTGGATCTATAGGTCCCAGCAGTGGCCAGGAATGTTTTCTGCCAGCAGTATGTATATAATATTTTTCTCTTAGTTCTGCCAATTATCATTCATACCTTTGTAACTTGAAGACTTCACTACTGTAATACAACCTGAATAAGTTTCCTTCAAAGGAAATTGCTGGTATAGAACAAAATGGTTTAACAGGCATGAATTACCACAGAAGCATTACACCAGCACTGCAGCATTCACAAAGGCTTCATTTGCCCATGTTAGTTTAAGGAAATTAAACATACCAGTTTGGGAACATTCATTAACAGTGTGATGCCGCAGCTAAAAAGGCCAATGCAATTTTAGGCTGCATCAACAGAAGTATAGTATCTAGATAAATCAAGGGAAGTAATAGTGCCACTGTATTCTGCTTTGGTCAGGCCCCACCTGGAATACTGTGTCCAGTTCTTGGCACCACAATTCAAAAAGGATGTTGAAAAACTGGAGCATGTCCAAAGGAGGGTGACTAAAATGGTGAAGGGTCTGGAAACCATGCCTTATGAGGAACAACTTAGGGAACTGGGTATGTTTAGCCTAGAGAAGAGACGGTTAAGAGGGGATATGATAGCTCTGTTTAAATATTTGAAGGGATGTCATATTGAGGAGGGCGCTAGCTTGTTTTCTGCTGCCTCAGAGAACAGGACCTGGGACAATGGATGCAAGCTGCAAGAAAAGAAATTCCACCTTAATATTAGGAGGAACTTCCTAACAGTGAGAGCTGTTCGACAGTGAAACACACTCCCTTGGAGAGTGATAGAGTCTCCTTCTTTGGAGGTCTTAAAAGAGGCTGGATGGCCATCTGTTGGGGATGCTTTGATTTTGAGTTCCTGCATGGCAGAGGGTCGGACTGGATGGCCCTTATGGTCTCTTCCAATTCTATGATTCTATGATTCTCTGATTCTCACACGTTTCTGCAATAACGCTAAGGCACTGCTTTGGTGATCTATGGTTCTGTGCTCTCTCTTCCATATTGGTTCCATAACCTTGCCTTCCTGCTCTATGCCCTAGCCAGCATGCCTTTCAGATTTTATTATTTTTTTATCTTTACTGCAATTTTACAATTATGGCAGTATAATGAAATATAAAAAAGAAAAAAATAAACGGAAAAGGAAAGGAAAACAGCACGCTTGGAAATAGTGAGGGGGAAAGGAGCAGAAGCATACCAGCTCACACCGCATGACTTCCTAAGAAATGGAACTGCAGCAGTAGCTACTTATCATACAGAAATCCATAACAGAAAAGCAGTGCAATTGTGAGGCATTGACAGGTTTTACCCATCAGTGAAAAACAGCACTCCAGGAATGGATGAACTATAAAGCTGCAGCAAGATCAACACAGTGACATGTGATAAGTACCAGCAAAGGATACTTTTATCCTGTTGAAATTTTGCTTTCTAGCCTCATGTGACAAGAATTTTTGGCAGCAGAATATCATCAAGGACTATCATTCACAAGCCTTTCGGAAGAGATTGCCAGCTCTCACTACAGGCCTCTGGACAATCAATAATGTCCCACTACTTGTGGAGGCCATCAATCCTCCCATAATGACATACAACAGAAATCTTAATCTCTTAAGTGGGCAGAGTGCACACATGGGGAGAGGTTGCCATGAATATACTCTTTGTGGGTCCCCAAGTTAAACTAAATGCTTTTTCATACTCAGTTATGAATGCTAGTACGACCATTTATCTTCATTTCTCCTATGGACAGAAAAGCTGAAAGATACAAAATTAAGCTTTGCTTGGAAAGATTTGATTAGTGGAAGAGCCCACAGGCTGCTGCAGACTACTTCTCTATAGTTTCAAAGTAACACATAAAGCCTTCAGAAAGCTACTTTTCAAAAGTTTCAAAGTAACACAGGAAGGCTGCTTTTCAAAAATTCCAAAATGACACACAAACCAGCTGGGCCTGCCAATTTCCCAGCCAAGACGTCTGGATGGTGAGCTCCAAAGGGGGGTGGGGTAGGGGCTCTATCAGTGCTGTCCTGATGTGCCCACATTTGCAGTTTCTAATCCAGTGAACCTACGAGGTGATGGTGTGCCTGAAAGTGTAATTCTACATGGGGATCAGCCTAGCTAAACACATATTGTAGTTTATCCTCTTCTTAAATTAAAAGGCAACTATCAGAGAACCGTAAGAAGAACAAGCCAAGAAAAACATTACCCAAAAAAAAAACACTAAGAAGGCACTTTCACTTTTTGAGATCAAATGTCTACACAAAAATATATTTTAATACAATAGATAGCTATTTGTTCATATTAAAAGAGTTCTCAAATGATGATGCAAGGGACTGGACCCAATGCTGTCATTTTCCTGATTGTACTACTTTAGTTAGCAGAAGGAAGGGTGACTTATTTCTTCCTACATCTTAAGTCCATCCTCAAAATGTGCGCCAGAGGCCCGAGAAGCCTCCAGAACTGATTTCTAGGCAGCAAAGAAGGCATATGGGGCAAAAGGGACCAGCCTGTTATTTCAGAGGACTGCCAGTAGCACTGCGTTTAACCCAGTATCTTGATGCCTTATGGGAGGATAAAAAACCACAGTATATAAATGTTGCTACTTTATTACTGTTTTGAGTAATCCTACTTTAGGCAGCAATCCTATACCTACTTACCTAATATCTCACTGAATTTAGCAGGGACTCGCTCCTACGGAGGCTTGCAAAGAACTCTGTTAGCTACCAGTTACTGCATTGCTGCAACTGTACAAAAGCATATATGCTAAGAAAAAACTTCAACACTTTACTGCACAAATAATATAGAATAGTTCCACAAAATTACAGCTCGTAATATATTCAACACAAACTCATAACATATTCAACACATGCACTCACTAATAACAGATACTTTCTTAAACAACTTCGGTCCAAAACATACTGAAGAAATAATCCTATTTGAGACCGCTTTAGCTGCCCAGGCTTAGTGCTAGGGAATCCTGGGGATTGTAGTTTATTGTGGCACCAGAGCTCTCTGGCAGAGAAGGCTAAATGTCTCACAAAATTACAGTTCTCAGACTTCCCAAGCATTGAGCCAGGGCAGTTAAAGTGGTCTCAAATTGGATTATTTCTGCAGTGTGTTTTGGAATATAACTAAGATTGGAATATGATTCATATGTCTAAGCATAAACTGGTGGCAAACAAGGTTCTTAACTAGGTTTTATCTAAATTCACCGAAAAGCACACTTTTACAACAATAACTGAATTTAAAAAGGAAAAGAAGAAAAAAAAAAAAAGGAAAAGTCTCCATACTGGGGAGGCTGAGATCAACCAGCTAAAAGGGAAAAATCAAAAGCCTGTCAGATCATTTACTATCAGACCCAGTTTGCCAAGAGCAATAGTCCCAATAAATCATTTTAAACTGAATTAAGTTAATGGATTTTTATGACAAGCACTAGCCAAAAGCAGCAGTAGTCTATCTTCTCAAAAGGGCCTAATCCTATATAGTTGTACTGAGCTAAGTTTTTGAAGAGAGTGGCACTGAACGTCAAAAGCAATAAACAAGCACAAATAATATGGTTTGTTAATATGTTTATCATTTTCTTCCCTTTAAAATATAAAATGACGGCTGGGAATGAAACACAACTTTGGAAGTGATCACTCTTTGTGAAAGAATTGCTCTGTTTAGATTTCACTGCTTTTCTGCCAAACATAAGCCATATAAGGAAGTTGAAGTTCACTGCCATCTATTTTATTCAGTCCTTTCAGATGGCCAGGAATAACCTTTTCTAGTGTCTTTGATGATCAAGTATATGGTTTAAGAGAGTTTACTGTGTTTTCATTGATAAATCTGCTTTTCTATTCTGAACACAAATCAGTAACATCAAAATGTGGATGTTGTTCTAAATTAATGGAACTACACAGGGCTTCGGCCACAACCAATAAAGATTTACAAACATATTCTATCCAAATTTGCACCAAAAGTCCAATTTCTTGTACAACCACCAAAAGTAACTAACTGAAGAGATTATACGACGCATCTTTCTTTATAACAGAATTTGCCAAATCTTAAAGAAGTTTTCAGAAAACCAATTTTAACCATTTTAACCACCTTCAACGAGTTTACACTTCAACGATTAAAATATGCAGTTAGAAGAGTTATAGCATAATAAGCCATTCAGTTGCATTCCTCCAGGATATTATTAAATTTTTAAAACTACATTTTGGTAGACCTCCCCAAATTAAATCAGACTAAGCATTAAGTGCTTAAATTGTGG
>CM034703.1:36805628-36820015 GCA_020142125.1 Phrynosoma platyrhinos | reverse complement strand
GGAAATGCAGGACTCGCCCTGGAAAAGGAGGAGTCTGGTCACAAAACAAACTCATTTCCAGTACATGTATGGGTTCTATTCACTTATGTATGAAAGTTAAAAATGTCTTTTTTCCGCTTTGAACTTAATTCCGTTATTACTGTAATTACTTGTGAAAAGCTTTTGCGTAATTAAGCTCTATTTTCACTTTCTTTTCAGGATGCTTCATTTCCACTTTATTATCTCTTTAACAACGAAACTGGCCCACGTGTGATAACGTCCTAGGATTCCCCTGTTGTGGCTAAAATACAATATCCAGAAAACACATCCAGAAAACATATTGAGGAGTAACTGTGTTGTCCATACAGCAAAGTACAATAACATCCCAAATCCCTAAACCAGCAATACAAAAATGCACAAAATACATGATGTGGACTTTTGAAACTCCACTGGCTTCTTCATCAGGGAAAAGTGTTTAAAATCAGAAAGAAAAAAAAGACATGTGATGAAAATGATGAAAACTGGCACACACATGCAGTCAAGCAATACCAGAGTGTGGTCATCAAGATGGCAAAAGTTATTAATGGGGAAGAGCACACAAGGTAGGAGAAGAGTTTGCCTTTACCTGAGCCTATAGAGAAGGTCAAGATTTCACCCGTTTCTCTCCCCCTGCGGAGTTAATTGAATGCAAACTAGTTTTCCACTTTTAGCTCTATTTGCAGCAATTGAAATAATTTAAGGACAAAGTGGGGGAAGTGGGAAGAGGTGAGAGAAACTGGGGCACTTTAAAAGCATCTGCAAAAATGGAATGCCAGAGGATTAGTCAGGACTATCCCTGCCAAATGAGAACAGTTGGTGGGTATGAAACTCACAGTTTAAAAAGAGGTTTGTGACTGAGATGTAAAAGGATAAATCATGGTCATGTATGGTAGAAATGGACTGGAGAGGGATGGGTTTTGGTTTCTGAGGAACATCCAGACCATGAAGATCAGAATCTAGGCTAGTTCTAAAGTTTTTGTGAGAGACAAGGAAGAGAAAAGAAAGAGGAAGGGAAATAAAGTTTATTGTTATTAATTGTTTAATTCTTTTTAAGGGGTGGGGGGACTGTGGGATTTGGATGGTATTTTAATATTGTATGATGTTTTTAAATTGTTGTGAGCCACCTTGATTGCATGACAGAGGGGCGGGATATAAATAAATTTTATTATTATTATTATTATTATTATTATTATTATTATTATTATTACTATTAAATAAATAAATAATGTTGCAGAGGTTTGTTGCAGAATATTGCAGAAGTTACACTAAAGTGCAACACTACAGCCTATTTTTAAAGTAAACTTTTAATGAAGCATATACATATATACCTTATCACCAATAAGCACAAAGCAATGAAACAAAGGATATTGTATCACAAATATGGGCATCACAATTTTGTAGTCAGCAGCTTATTTTTGAAAGAGATATAATATTCAAAAGTGATTGCTGGTCTCAGTTGGACAGAGATACATACAGATGCCTGGTCTTCCTAGTTTCCACCATCACAGTAGCCCTGTGCTAACCCAAAGTACAATTTGTTCTCTCCACAAGCTCTTCCAAGATCTTGGCAAGAAACAAGGGAAGATGCAGGAAGGACATTAGGAGAATCTTTGATGGGGAAAAAATTAAAATCTGTGCTCCTTTCCTCTGTATTCCTTTTCAATGAAAGGCTGTGCTGTGTGGCCAAGCTACTATATCAGGGGCAGGATGTCATAGGTCCTTTTTTTCTTTCCTGGAAACTTGTCAAGAAGTAGTGGTCCAGGGACCACCACATTCTTTAGCCCTTTTGCAGGCAAAAAAAAAACCTTGTAGTAGGGCACAGGAAGCCAGATATGAAAACCTGAAGACCCATATTTTAATTTCACAATTATAGCATTTTGATTGCATTTTAAATGCCTTGGCTGTATCCTATGGGACCCTGGGATTTACAGAATCATAGAATTGGAAGAGACCACAAGGGCCATCTAGTCCAACCCCCTGCCATGCAGGAACTCAAAATCAAAGCATCCCTGACAGATGGCCATCCAGCCTCTGTCTAAAGACCTCCAAAGAAGGAGACTTCACCACTCGCCAAGGGAGTGTGTTCCACGTCAAACAGCTCTTACTGTCAAGAAGTTCCTCTTAATGTTGAGGTGGAATCTCTTTTCCTGTCATTTGTATCCATTGTTGTGTGTACTATTCTCTGGAGCAGAAGAAAACAAGCTTGCTGCAGCTTCAATATGACACTCCTTCAAATACTTAAATGGGGCTATCACCCCTTAACTGTTTCTTCGCCCTCCTCTGGACATGCTCCAGCTTCTCAACATCCTTTTTGAATTGTGGTGCCCAGAACTGGACACAGTATTCCAGGTGAGGTCTGACCAAAACAGAATAGAGTGGTACTATTACTTCCCTCAGTCTAGACAATACACTTCTATTGATGCAGCCTAGAATTGCATTGGCTTTTTTAGCTGCTGCATCACACTCTTGACTCATGTTCAACTTGTGGTCTGCTAGGACTCCTAGATCTCTTTCACACATAGTCGCGTTAAGCCAGGTGTCCCCCATCCTATATCTATGCATTTCATTTTTTCTCCCTGTTGAAATTCATTTTGTTAGTTTTGTCCCAGTAATTTGTAGTTTGTTGAAGCGCTAGAGTTATCTGGCTGAGAATTCTAAATGTTTCTCCCTAAACATTCTCCCTCATGTTTCTCCCATGAGGAATCTCATGGATGCAGCCATGGCAGTTAAAGTGGAATCATAAAGAGCCTTCCACTCAATCCAAATGATATCAGCACTTACTCAGTAGCACTCATGTAGCAAAATCAGGGAAGAAGACGTTGTATGCAAAATATATGTTTGCATGTATGTACACACACAAGTACACATAAGTGGATTAGATCAATAATTAGGGCTAGCAGCTCTACCGTTAGGAAGAATGAAGTGGCTACTTCAGGCACTAGAAGTGATCAAGGGTGTTCAAAGTGCAGCCCATGTGCTGCGTTCACCTCTTGAAACCATATTTGCAAGCTCACAGTCATTCTGGATCTCCCTGAAGCACCCCTCTATCAAAAATATTTTTGGGAAAAAGAAAGAGTTTGATGTGGGAAAACAAACTGAGGCTCAGTCCAGAAGTGCTGTTGGTCAGTACAAAAGCTAAACTGGGGTTGGGATCACAGCCTGTTCTGGATGGGGCTGCACTTCCTATGAGAAATCAAGTCCATAGCCTGAGATGCTCTCGGATTTAATGTTGGAAAGCCAAGTGGATGCTGTGGCCAGAAATTCCTTTGTCCTATTTCAGTTGGTATGCCAACTGTGAAATTTCCTAGCAAGCTTGGATCTGGCCAGAACAGCAATGTCACTGGGAGGTGTAGACTGCACCAGGTGATACCCTAAAGGGGGAGTAACACCGCACATTCACATTCAGTGATATATGGGAATTATGATTTATGAGTAATATTAGTATAAAAAAACATTATTAAGGACTATGTATGGTGTGATAAGGGAGGAGGTCAGTGAGGGGGTGTGACACCATGAGTTACCACTCTGGTTGACTCCAACTCTAGTGATGCTACTAGGCCACAGTAATTCATACCTTAATTACCTCCTGATTTGTGTAGTGTAACATGCTCTATGTGGGACTGCCCTTAGAAAGTGTTTGGAAGCTAGCATGAGTTGTAGCAGCCCAGCTGTTACCAGGTGTGCATTGTAGAGACCACATAACACCCAGTCTACAAAAACTGCAGTGGCTTTTTGTTTGCTTCCAAGCCCAATACAAGGTGCTTGTCCTGAACTATAAAAAAAAGTTTGGGACCTGGAGATCTGGAAGACCATCTCCTTCCACACAAGTCTTCAAGAAATCTAAGATTATCAGCAACGCTTCTATTACGTGTCCCATCACCCTGTGAGGCTAGGCTGGTGGGTACATGTGACAGGACATCCCCACTGTGACAGTCCCTGAGCATTTATCTATTGTGAGTTTCAGGCAGCCAGTGAAGACTGTGTTATTTTGGTTGGCCTTTAGATCTTAAAATTATGGGCATTTGCCCAGGCTGTTTTAAAAACTGTTTTAGAGCTATTTTTTAAAGAGAAGGCTCAAGTATTTTAATTATCTATTTAATATTGTAAGAATATTTTTACCTATTGTGCATTGCCCCAGGGGCCCTGGTGGGTTGAGCGGCAATAACTAGATGCCTTAAATAAATAATTAAGCCCTCATATCACAATACCTATTCCCCAAACCCAACAATTAAACTGAAAGTGGACATCCCATCCACTTTCAGTTTCATATTTCTTTTTGCATATTTTGTGCATTCTTGGTGATGATGGGAACCCCAACAGGTCCTTGAGGCCCCCAAAAATGGTCCTTGGACTCACTGAGGTTGCCTACTCCTGCATTAGATCAACAGTGGGTAACCTGATGTGAATTCCAATCCCCATCAGTTCCAGCCACCATGGCCAATGACTAGAGATTAGATGGTGGTGGGCTGTAAATTTAACATTTGGAGGATATCAGCTGGCCAACTCTGTGATAGATGCTGGGTTGTAGAGAAAGTCTGCAATATGGTGAAGGATTGAGTTTGGGAGCCATGTGATCTGTCTTACCAAAACTAACCTGTTGCTCTTAAGTATGTCGGAAAGCACTGTCTCTGGTGTTGAAATAGATTTAAATTGCCCAGTATGATTACTTCTGTATTTAGACCTGGGATAGCCAACACTGTGTCCCTTGCCTCAGGCAACCAAATTCCTTATACACAACATACTCTCTTCACCCAAGTCCATCCCTGAAACAAGAGAATATTTTTTAAAATAACACAGTTTATTTTTTCCACTTCTTACTGGTAATCTGTTTCATAATATCCAAAAATATTTCTTCCTTTGCTGCTTGACAAAGCCCTTGATATCTAGGCCAAATAAATATGTGTGATTGAACTAACAGCTTCAATGTTTAAATATAGCTAGATGACTAAATGTATGCTCTTATTATAGTTGTTATTTTTATCTTGTTACTACTTATATTATTTATTTATAATAGTATTTTTATAATTTTATTTTATCGAGTTTAGGACTCAAGGTGGTTTACAACAGTTAAAACTACCATCATTGAAAATTCACAGCATACAAAAATTAAAAAGCAATTAAACCATCATAAACTTTGATACCAGCTAACACAAATTTAAAAAACAGCAAGAAGAAATAAAAATCCAGCACATTACACAAGGGCTGTCTCCCATGAAAATCAATTCTCAAAAGCTTGCCAGAATAAAAAGGGTTTAACTGTTTACAGAAAGATAATAAGGCCAGTTTAGTCTCCCTGGGAAGGAAGTTCCAGAACCTTGGTGCAGCCACTGATAAAGCCCTCTCCCATGTTCCTAAATGTATCTGTGAAGGAGGTGGGACAGAGAGAAGGGCATCCCCAGCAGATCTCAATAATAATAATAATAAGAAGAAGAAGAAGAAGAAGAAGAAGAAGAAGTAGGTTTGTACAGGAGAGTATTGCAATAATCTGGACCTGAATCATAAACATGTGCTTACAGTTTCTTATTCTTTATAGTTTGTTTCAACAGATCACCTCGGATATACTTCTCATCTAAATCTTTGGCTACTTGGGCCTTTAATCTTACCCACCAGAATCACCTCTATTTTTACATCCAAACCCTCACATTCCAACTGTTTTACATACTTCCCATTCAACCATCACTTTCTACAATGAATTAGCAACCAGCATATTCTGCCACACACCCTCCATCTCTGCTCTAATATCTTATTTATTCCAAAATTCCAATTTATAATACATTTGACCATAATCACTCTATAAAACAAACCCGTATGAGCATGTAAAACAGTCAAATACTATAAACATTTCTGAACATTCTCTTTCCAACAGTGGCTAGCCAAGTAACTCTGCAAACAGCATGTAATTGGATGGCCTTCTTCTGTTATTTGATTCCAGCACCACTGAACAGGGCACTCTATTTTATTAGGGTATCTAAGAGCTGATAGTAGGCATATTGTTCATGGGTTGTTCCTCCATCAAGGCTTGCAGCTTATACCACATCTTGGAATAATGATATAGAGCGTTGGACAAACAATACATTTCCCAGGTGGTTTTACAATGGGCAAAATATTTGGTTATATGTGTTATATTAATAGCTGGTTTTTCAGATGTACGGTATTTTTAAAACAGGCATTTAGTTGGGAGTGATCAGAGAAAAGATCTGTAGTCCTTTTACTGTTCTTTTAGTTGCTGGATAAATGACATGGACAATATTGTAGGCAATAAGCTTAGCGAATACATTTTTAAGGTCCAGGGAGTTCATCCAGAGGACCTGGGTGTGTGTGCTTACATTTAAGAGTCATAAGTTATCTTAGCACTGCTGTACAAACTTTCTAGACTGTATTGAGAGCAACAGAAAAGTCATATAGGGAAATCAACTGGCTATTTCAGTCAGTTTGGCTACAGGCAAGGCATGACTGATAACTAATTTTTTAAAATATAATTTTAAAGTTAAAAATGTTTACAAGCAGTAGAAGAATGTAAGACTCAAGGGCCTAAATCCTGTTGTTTTTCCCAATTAGAGTAGAACCAATGAATCAACTGGATTGGCTGATCTGTTAACCTATTTAAGAACTGATTGAATGGGTCTCCTCTAGTTAGACTAACCAACAAGATTTTTGCCAAGGTCTTTTCAGTTGTGGCATCTGCCCTATACAATACCTTCCTCAGGAATGTTTATTACTGAAAATGTAAAAGAATTTTACAAACCAATGTTGGGGATGTCAAGATAAGGAGAGCTCCTTTTTCCATAAGTGGTGGACTTGTAAGAAGGTGAAAAGTTATTGGTCCAAGATTTATATGTTAAACCAAAGAATCTTAAAGGTAGATTTTGCAATGTCACCAGAAATGTTTCTGTTGGATATTATGGATAAAGAACTGGATAGTAAACATGGATTACTTGTTCACTATGCAAGAACATTGTTTGATCAAACTTGGAAACAAACTGAAGCACTGATGACTGTTAAAATTGCTGAATAAACCCAAATTGCCAAATTAACATGGATTTTAAAGGATAAGCCAACTGAAGGTTTTTTGAGAGTCTGGAAACTGTTTATGGAGTTTTTGAGTAAAAATACATCTAATGATGTAATAATTTGTGGTTATGGTTATTAGTAATTGTGGTAGTATTATTTACTTGGTTCTGTAGTGGTATAGAATAATATGTGGTTTTTTTATTTATCTTTTCATTACAGTTATCATGGAAGGTGGAGAGCCCTATTGTGGTGGTGTTATTTTTAATCTCTTCTCTTCTTCTCCCCCTTTTCCCCCTCTTTCATTCTGTTTCACTTTGTCTTTTTTAATTTTTCTGTCTCTTCACTAAATGTATATTATCTTGGTTTTGATTGTAAATTAGACTGCTAGTGTTAAATTAATAAGTAAATAATTTATAGGAATCTATTAGTTGAGAGCCAGTGTGGCATACTGGTTAGGGTGTTGGACTAGGACTCTGGAGACCAAGGTTCAAATCCCGGCTCAGCCAAAGAAACCTACTGGATGGCCTTAGTCAAGTCCAACTCTGTCAGCCTCAGAGGAAGACATCACTGAAGAAATCTTGCCAAGAAAACCTGGTGGTAGGTTTGCCTTAGGGTCAGCATAAGTCAGAAATTACTTGAAGGCACACCATCACCACCATTTTTATTACTTAGTTAATTTTAATTTTTTTTGTAAAGTACCGTATATACTCAACTATAGGCCGACCTCATGTATAAGGCAGATTTTGGGGTCGAAAGTATGGATTTTTGTATGACTTGTGGCTAGGTCGAGAGTAAAACTTAGGGTCATGTAGCAAAGATTCTAAAGAATGAAGCAAAGGAAAACAAAGCCAAATAAGTTAGAAAATTCAAGCAGACATAATTGTGCTCACACTAAAGGCTGGATGAATGAGATAACAAAGCAGGATCAGTGCTTCCAGGACAGATTACACTCTTGCCTTTCACCAAGGGATGGTTCCCTTTTTTATAAGAGCTAAAGTACAGTACTTACATGGACTCGTGGATAAGTCGATCCAGGTTTTGAGGGTCAACTTTTTTGATTAAAATTTTTAGAGTTATACATGAGTATATACAGTATTACTTTTTAAGAATAATGTGGGGATTATTAGTCTGCGTGACTGCTGGATATTTATTACTCCTGCTGCTCTAGCTCCCCTCCCAGTAGATTATGGTATTGTGTTGCATTATATATTTACATTTGTTTTGGCTGTTACTGTGAAATTGTCTTAACTGCTTTATCGTTCAGAGTCTTGGATTTATTTTTTGGGGGAAACCCAAAATCCAAAATGAGAACCAGCATGGTGTGCTGGCGTAGATGTTGGACTAGGATGTTGGGAGACTAGGGTTCAAATTCTCACTCGGTCATGGGAAGCCACTGGGTGATACTGGTCTAGTCACAATCACTGAGGCTTAGAGAAAAGCATACCTCTTTTGAATAACTTTTGCCAAGAGAAACCCAAGAAAAGGTTCACCTTAGGGTCACCATAAGTTGGAATTGACTTGGAGGCACATAACAACAACAAATACATTCATTAGACTATCATCCTCCCCATAAACATGAATTCAAGCTTTTCAAATTACCAGAAAAGAAGATGGAAGGGGGAAGAGAAAATATCTTTCCTCTATTCCCACCTCCCCACCCCAGCCTATTCCAACACTCTGCATGATGAAGGGATCTAGTGATTTGAAAAACTTGCATGAAATTTTGTGACTTGTTGCAATTGGCCTAACAAAGGTATTACCTGAATACTGGATTTAGTTTTTATTTTCTATCCAACATGGTTACATTAGTGGTCTTTATTACTGCTTGAAAGGTAGAATCTTTCAATAAATAAATGACAAATATGTTGCGACAGTTAAAGGAAGTACAGTATTATATTTTCCCCTCTTACATTGTCTAGTTGAGGTATAAAAGATTATTTGGTGTCAAATCTAGGTAGGATTGACATAACATAAATAAGAATTATAACCATCATATGTATATACTGGGTAGGAAATTCAACCTCCTTCCTATTTGAATTTGACTGTTATGCTTTAAAATTATGTCCCACATAGAAACATACTCTCTCTCTCTCTCTCTCTCTCTCTCTCTATATATATATATATATATATATGTCTCTGGGTCAAATGAGCAAGCAGTCTCAACATATTCTCTGTTTATTCTACCTCTACCCCATCCTGGAACGAATGACCTAGAGATGAACTAGCCTCATCCAGTGAACACCACTAAAAAATCACAATGTATTCAGATGTCAGTAACAACAACTCCCAACTGTGCACACAATGCTTAAATGTAAAATCAGTACAAAATAGAATTTTACAATATTTTTGCATTGTTGGGAAGTGTTAGGGTACTAGGTCCACAGGAATGTTTCCTTTGTCTCTAGGGATATACCGTAATAGGAACCATAATCTCATTTATTCCAGTGTAATGTAATATATCAGATAACCTTCTCCATTTGTTCCAGGGCCACTGAGTCAGAACAGGCCTGGTTTATCAGCTGTGAGTAAGGGAAGGCAGAAATAGTTCCATTCTGTCTGCCAGCAATTTAGCTGAGATCTTAAGGCTGGCATTCATAACTGTATTGAACAAGAAAAACATCCACAGCTCATAACATCTTAACAACATAAGGAAGGAGGCACATGAGACATTATGTAGAACCTCTGTGGATTTTTTTTTATATATTGTAAAAAGCTGCTTTCTAGAATAATAATTCATATGCATTTATAAATTATCGTACCTAATATTTTTCGCTCTTATGGATGAAGTGCTTTAGAAGGACTGAATCAATCAACTAGTTCAGCATATATTTTAGCCTCTCATGAAACCCAGAATATAAACCTTAGAGTGTTGGACTATGACTCTGGAGACCAGGGTTTGAATCTTAACTCAACCATGGAAATCCACTGGGTGACTTTGCATGCTCTCTCTCAGCCTTAGAGGAAGTCAAAAGCAAAACCTTCTGAACAAATTGTACCAAGAAAATCCTGTGACAGGGTTGCCTTACCGTTGCCCTACATTGGAAATGACTTGATGGCATACAACAAAAAACTCAGCAAATATTGTTAAAAATTGTATTTTGACCTCTGCATGGGGTTTAGGGGAGCATGCTGGAGAGTGATACACATTTTATCCTTGCAAGTACCCTATGAAGTAAGTTAGACACAATAGCTAAGCAGGCCCAGGAATGCTATGTATCCTACTGGCCATGCTTGTTGGAGGACTCTAGGAGTTGTCATGCAAAAAAGTAAAGTTTCTGACATTTGCTCATAAACAACACAAGGTGTGTCTACCTGGGCCAAATAAAACAGTCTTACCTAGTTTCACAGTGAGCTATCCAAATGATGTACAAATGATGACTGGGGATGAATCCAGGCCTTTTCATCTCCCCGGGCTTTAATCTGGATAAAAAGTGGGGATTTACCCAAGTTTTGAGCAGAAAATCCAGATGTGTGTGTGTCTCTCTCTCTGTGTGGACCATGCTCGATAACAATGTTGGTGTAAGGTTGGAGGAAGTAGTTCAGAAATATGTATATGGAGTGGACAGAGAAAAAAAGTGACCATGGCTGTGTGGCTGCACATTCTGCTACTTATTGGACTGGGGTGTGTTCAAAAAGGGGAATTGTGTAGACAGTAATCCCGAATTTACCTGTGGTCACTGTGGATTGGTGTACCCCAAAAGTGAGCTGGATCTTTCTGTCAGTGTAGATGCGCCCTCAGTTGTGTCTGTTAGATGGTTTGTTTTATTTTAAGTGGCATACTTTGTGCAACTGCAGTTGATGCTTAATGTCTCATGTTCAAAACGTCACCAGGGGCTGCCCCTTGCAATATCATCCTTGCAACTTCACTGTCCTGTGACACCACACCAAGGAATTCATAAGATCCATAGATCTCAGAGGGCAGAGGGAGAGCAGAGGGAATAATCTTCCAATTTGGGTCCCCATCCCAGGTAGGTACTTAAACTCAGTACATACATTCTAGGGTTTCTATACTTAAAGCAGTAATTTTGTTTGCTCTTCCTCATTAATAACTTTTGTCCTCTTCATGCCTACCTACATCCATTTTCACCACACTCATCCATTTTTATTTTTATTTTATTTTTTATTAAAGTATACAAATACACATTCAAACATACATGTATGCATACATAAAAACAAACTATGACCAACAATCATAATCTACAATCTACTATATGTCCTCCAATATATCAAATATTTGATTTCAAATACAAAAAGTAAATTTTAAACCCGAATCTTCCATCTGCAATCTATTCTGTACTAATTCTTCCATTCATTACAAACATACTTTCATTCCATACACATAGTAATCGTAATTAGTATTTGCTCTTCTTTCAAAAAAGATATCAGATGATTTATTTTTAAAATTTCTTAAGTTTCTTTCTGGTTCTTACTTCCTTATGTGGACCTACAACACTTGTTTCCTTTATCTTTACTGTTAATACACCCGTTTTTAATATCAGGATTACACCGTGAATTGAAATATTTTCCAACCTTTTTTTCTTCCTAATAATTCAAGTTCTCTCCATTCGTCTTCTGAGTCTTTGTTTTTTAATTCTGCGGTACGTTTGTCCATAGCAACTGCTTCCAGTAATTTAAGAAGCCATTCTGCCTCTGTAGATGTGTATTTTTGCTTCCAGTTTTGTGCATCCATGTTGCGCATCCAGACATCCCAGTTTTCATCTGTGAGATGCTGGAGGGCATGGCATAACCCTGACCTAAGAATCCTAACCCAAACATAGTTATTGTGTCTAAATACTACATCATGGGCACATGCACCATCTGCCCTCCCTTTCAACCCAATATTTCCCCCCCTGGGTACAACCATCTTACACAACATGATCTCACTACGACATGAGGGAAGGAGGCAGATACATCCCCTGACCCCAATATATATTCCATAAATTATATATATCCTTTCTCTGGAAGAAATACAAATAAATCTCATGTTCAGGTCCAGAGAGCATGTAGAACAGGGAGACCATCTTAAATGTAAGAATGGGGGAATCATTTTCTCACTTTTTCCAGCCTTGGAGTAGTCTGTTTAACCTATTGCCATTTCCCTTAAGTGACTGTAGCTTTGCAGGGACTTTTCTAGCCCTTTTAACGTCAGGTCCTTTAGCTGGAAAGGCCACAGTCTGAGTCACTGGCATTTTATATGCAAAGCATGGAGCTGCCTCTGAGCTATGGCCCTTCCCCACAGAGTACACACACTTTACTATATCAGCCAGCCCTGTGTTATATTTAGAACAGAGATGACTGGTGATATTTATGACTAGGCAGACAAAAGGGAGATTAAATTTTGTTTTGAGCCATAGAAAGAAAAATCCTGCATTTTCTGCATTAGAAGAACTCAAGGAAAAACAATATTTTTTTAAAAAGTCTGTAGCAATGCATTCTCATGAACAAACTAGATGCTCTCACAGCAGCCCAATTTATTTAGGTATGGACCTACCATAACCATATGTAAATCATGGAGAATAGCAAAGTGTGGTTTTTTAAAAGATTATATACAATTTTATTCTGGCATTTTCATTTAGTGGATCTTTAAGGTGGCCCAATAAACTGCTATTTTTGCAGCAACACAATACTATAGTTACATCACTGAACATTGTCAAATCTTGTGATTTTCATTAAAAGATATTACAGTTTTATTCATATTTCTAAAATTTACATTTTCTACATTGACAAAATACCAAATGTATAAATCAAGTGAATAATCCTGCTTTCTTGAGCACCAAACATTCCTTCTTTTGCTTTGAAGCCACGCCCAGAAAAATAGATATGAAAATTTATGATTATATTCCATGTATTATTTTTGCTCAGTTCAGACTTGACATCTGATGTCATGTAAATTATGCAAGCAGTCATGATAGTTCCCTTCTCATAACTACTTCTGAGCAATTCTTTTCTACTTGGTCTGAAATAATTTGTTCCAAATCAGAGAAATCTGTAGTACAATGTGGCCAGGACATAATGATAGTTCAGCTGATGGAAGTAATTCTACCAGTGAAACCAGGAGAAGAACAATTCCCAATCTCCCTGTGCCCTGCTTTTGAAGCAAGGAAACCCACCAGAGCATATTTTTGGAAAGCTCAAAGGGCTGCCAAAAAGAATAAGAAATTCCCCTTGCGTTGGTGGAAATACTAGCCTATATTCATAATTTTCTTGCTGTGTGTCTTCAAACTATTTCGGTTTTATGGCAATCCTAAGATTAACCTATCATGGGGTCTTTCTTGGCAAGATTTGTTCAGAAGGGCTTTACCAGTCTCTGAGGTTGAGAACGCACGATTGGTTCAAAGCCATCCAGTGGGCTTCTATGGCAGTGCAAGAATTTGAACCCTCATTTCTCAAGTCCTAATTCAACACTCACGCCACTACACCATGCTTGCTCATATTCATTATCAGCATAATGATGCATCAGTATAAATGCATCCATATAAAAGTGGTATACTGTTGCACTAAACTGCTAAATTCACATCAGTGAATGCTACCAGATGTCCTAAACTGATTCGGATATAAATTTCCCATGGTTCCCAAGAAGGCTCAGAAAGACTCTTGCTGATGGAATTGCGCTCTCCAAGTGAAGATTTCCATTGACTTCCAAAACTATATTCCTATCATACTCAGCTCTATATGGATCTGCAGGTATATGTCCTTCTTAAATTGGCTTGAGAAGATCAGAGAAATGCTCTGATCCAGCCATGCTTGGGAAAAGAGAAAACCTTAGGATCTAGAAACTTGACACTTTGATGCAGTGTGTCATAGAATCATAGAGTTGGAAGAGACCCCAAGGTCCATCCAGTCCAACCCCCTGCCATGCAGGAACTCAAAATCAAAGCATCCCCAACAGATGGCTATCCAGCCTCGGTTTAAAGACCTCCAAGGAAGGAGACTCCACCATGCTCTGAGAGAGTGTGCTCCACTGTTGAACAGCCCTTACTGTCAGGAAATTCCTCATAATGTTGAGGTGGAATCTCTTTTCCTGTCATTTGTATCCATTGTTGTGTGTCCTATTCTCTGGAGCAGCAGAAAACAAGCTAGCACTTTCCTCAATATGACATCCCTTCAAATATTTAACAGGGCTATCATAGCACCTCTTAACCATCTCTTCTCCAGGCTAAAGACACCCAGTTCCCTAAGCCATTTCTCATAGGGCTTGGTTTCCAGACCCTTCACCATTTTGGTAGCCCTCCTCTGGATACGCTCCAGTTTTTCAACATCCTTTTTGAACTGTGGTGCCCAGAACTGGACACAGTACTTCAGGTGAGGCATGACCAAAGCAGAATACAGTGGAACTATTACTTCCCTTGATCTAGATA
>CM034703.1:36782025-36800461 GCA_020142125.1 Phrynosoma platyrhinos | reverse complement strand
TTACTCTTGATTAAAAGATTACAGATCTTTCTTACAATGAGAAACAGGGTCACGTATTTATAACTATGGAACTAGTCATTATGAGGAAGTGAGTGAAAACATTTATTTTGTAATATGTCATCAGCCAACTGTCAGTCTATTATCAATCATATCAATCATATTAAACACATTTAAAATGATCAATAATGCTGCAAAGCCAATTTCTCTGCTCAGATGTTGAACACGGCTGAAGGAAAGGAAAGAGGCCTGTGAAACAGGCTTATTTGTAGAGTCAAAAGCCAGCAAACACGAAAGATCACTATTCGAGTGCCCTGAACTTCCATATAACCATGCCACTATTACAGATATGTTAATCTATGACTATCTATATCTGGGACCTGGGAGTCGAAGGGCCTAAGCAGACTGCCAGAAATAGTGCACATTAAATTGAGGCACTGCCCTGGCTCAGTGCTAGGGAATCATGGGAATTGTATTTTTTTCTGAGACACTGAACCTTCTCTGTCAGAGAGCTCTGGTGCCACAATAAATTACAGTTCCCATGATTCCCTAGCACTGAGCCAAGGCAGTGCCTCAATTTAATGTGCACTATTTCTGGCAGTCTGCAAAGGCCCTTAGTAGACCACAAGCTGAACTTGGGTCAACAGAGTGATGCGGCAGCTAAAAAAGCCAATACGATCCTAGGCTGCATAAATAGTAGTGTAGTGTCTAGATTGAGGGAAGTGATAATGCCACTCTATTCTGCTTTGGTCAGACCTCACCTGGAATACTGTGTCCAGTTCTGGGCATCACAATTTAAGAGGAATATTGAGCATGTCAAGAGGAGAGTGACCAAAATGATGGAAGGTCTGGAAACCGTGCCCTGTAAGGAACAACTTAGGGAGCTAGATATATTTAGTCTGGAGAAGAGAAGGTTAAGGAGTGACATGACAGCCATGTTTAAATATTTGAAGGGATTTCATATTAAAGATGGAGCAAGCTTGTTTTCTGCTTGGACACAGAACTATGGATTTAAACTACAGGAAAAGCAATTCCACTTCAACATTAGGAAGAACTTCCTAACTGTAAGAACTGTTTGACAGTGGAATATGTTGCCTTGTAGGGGAGTCTCCTCCTTTGGAGGATTTTAAACAGAGGCTGGATGGTCATTTCTTGGGATTGATTTGATTGTGTATTCCTATTTGGCTGGGGATTAGACTGGATGGCCCTTGTGGTTTCCTCCAACTCTATGATTCTATTATATGTGCTTTTGAAATACTTGTACAGATATATCATGGCCTGTATATTTACAGCCAGAATAGATCTCAAATGATTTCAATAAATGATCCAATTTATCTCTTATTTTAATAATCTACCAATAAATATCAGGAGTTTTCAGGACAGGCTAATTGTCTGTGTTGTTGACATTTCTGTTTAAAAAGCTTAGGTAGCAGATGATGGTAAAGACCTCTGACTCAGACCTTGAGAAGCTGCTGTCCGGCAAGATAGTCAGTACTTGGCTATGACACATCTTCCCAGATTGCCCAAGATTACGGGACATAGTGATGACAAGAGACTACTTTCTTATTGCCATCAATACTGGATTTAACACAAATTAGTCCCTTTGAATATACATTTCTCTCATGACAGCTCTGACCAAATGTTGGCTGTGTCATTTGGTTGTGCCCACAAGAAATTAGCCAGGGACTGTTATCCTTAAAATTGCAAGAGTAATAAAAATTTTTAAAAAATGGTTTGACATTTTGAAGATACAAAACTTAGTCATAGACAGACACTGATATTGTTTTGTGATCTAGGCTCCACTGCTACATGAATTTTCCTAGGGAAATGCCAAAGGGTGATGTCAGCAAAACAGATGGCCCCCCAGTGAAGGCTTCTCTGAGCAAGATTCCTGGTTCTGCAAACTTTGCATGACAGCAGGGAAATAAGTAAGAGTGTATATGAGACGAGAGTGGGAGGCACAAAATGGCTCTAATTCTTATAATTTAAAAACAGCAAACAATATTGAAGGTAGACTGAATGCAAGAGTCACAATGCAATGTTCCTCTTCACACACTCATTGTGAGCATCTGAAAAGGCTCAGCATGTTTATGGCCTTCTGAGTCCAATCTAGCCAACACTAATAATTTCATTAGGAAACATATGACTAAATTTAAATCAATCATTTTATTTATACTATACTTTCCCCCAAGATGGAGGGGATTAATATTGCTTTGCTTATTACAAAAATAATGACCACACAAGAGCTACAGGAATATAGAGGGAGTAGAAATTGGAATAGTTAAAGATTTCCCATACCTTGGATCAATCATTGATCTGAACAGGAACTGCAGTCAAGAAATTAGAAGAAGACTAACATTGGGAAGAACAGCTCTGAAAGAACTAGACAAGATCTTAAAATGCAAAGATATTAAACAATACCAAAATTAGGATTGTCGAAGCCATCATATTTTCTATCACCATGTGAGAGCTGGATAGTGAAGAAAGCTGATAGAAAGAAAACCAACTGATTTGAGATGTGATGCTGGAGAAGAGTGCTAAGGATACTGTGGACAGCCAAAAAGGCAAACAAATGTATTTGATCAGATCAGGCCTGAACTTTCCCTGGAAGCCAAGATGACTAAATTGAGGCTGTCATACTTCAGCCACATCATGAGATGAGATGCCTCACTAGAAAAGAATAATGCTAGGAAAGGGAGTAGAAAGAGAAGAAGACCACATACCAGATGGATAGACTCAATCAAGGAGGGGACGGCCATGAGCTGCAGGACCTGACAACATCACATTTCAATACCACTTTATCTTAGAATTCTCTATAGACAGACACTTGAACTCTCTAGTGAAGAATTTTAAACCTTCAACAAACTACAAATGCCAGGATTCCCTAGGATAAAGCAGTTAAAGAGGTACCAAATTGCTATAACTACGCAGTGTGGATGCAGTTTGGGATTCAAGGCAGCATTAGATCCTCCTAAGAACCAGAGCTTTTGATAAGGTTTGGTTCTATCCTTATGCTATTTAACATATACAGTACATGAAATCACTGAAAAAGGTTGTTTGGAGTTTTGGCTATACGAATGATACCCACTCTATTTCTCCTTTCCATCTGACTCCAGGGAAGCTGTTCAATTGTTAAACTAGTGTCTGCTCCCAATGGGTACACTCCATGCTCTTGGATTCAGTCCTGAAACCGGATGCCTGCATTCTGGTAGTGGCTGGAAGCACATTTGCACTGTTAAAACTAGTGTGCCAACTGCTCCTGTTCCTGGCAATGTTAAGATCTGGCAATGGTGACGCATTCTTTTGTTTATGTGCCATTTGGATTACCGTAATGTACTTTTTGTAGGGCTGTCTTTGGAAACTTCAGCAGATCCAAAAGGCTTGCAGCCAGACTAATGATTGGGGCTGGCTACCGGGAACAAAAACCTCCCTTGTGACAATAGCTTCACTGGCTACTGGTCAGTTTTTGGAAACAATTCAAAATGCAGAGTATGACCTATAAAGCCATATACAGCTTTGGTCCCAGCTATCTGAAAGATTGTATCTGCTTATATGGGTCTGCTCAAACTTTCAGATGCTTGAGGGAGGGATTTCCCTTCGTTCCACCACCATCACAGCCAAGTTTGGTAAGAACACGAGTGGGCTTTCTTAGTAGATGCTCCCAGGCTGGGGCACATCCTCCCACCAGAGGCCCTCTTATCTACTGTTTTTTATGCTCCTGCAAGGACTTCAGAATCAAGTTTTTGTTTTTATTTTTGCTATGAACTAGTTGTTCAGGGAGTGTCTTTTAATGGGGGGGGAATGTACTTTTATTCTCATTGTTATATTTTAAATGCCTTTAAATTGTTTTAAATAAATGCAGATTTTTAGTGGGACAGCTTATTTAATTGTATTTTAAACTTTGTTATTTTGTTTTGTTTTGTTTTGTTTTGAAGCTGGCTATTATTTTAATCTGTTTTTACCTGCCTTTTCCCCACATTGGAAGAAAGGTGAGGTATAAATTAAATCAATAATTTATTTAAAAATACTTTATTGATAATTGGCCATGTGCCAGCCCAAATTTCCATTTACACATACTAGTTTTGCATTTCTTGGTACGTGCCAGAATCTCATTTATATATGCTGTCTAGTAAGATATTTTGTCTTATGAAAGGAAAGTTGGGAAATATGGTGAGAGAGTTGTTATCAGTGACGTCAATAAAAGCACTAAGCAACAGATAATTCTGATACTCCCCCAAACCATAAAGTATTTGCTTGTACACATTATTCAGGCATGTCTGGAGATTGGAAAGCTGTTGTACTTGCATGGGGTGGGCTTTCAATTTAGATCTCTATCGTACTTTGGCCACATAATGAGAAAACAATAATGCTAGGAAAGGTAGAGGGTAGAAGAAAGAGAGAAAGACCGCAGACCAGATGGATAGATTCAATCAGGGGGGATATGGGGAAGGGCAGTGGAAGATAGGGATTCTTGGAGATGTCTCATCCACAGGGTCACCATGAGTCGGAACCGACTTGAGGGCCACTAACAACAACAAAGAGGAGCAAACTTGAGAAATGCTTTACTCAAGATAACCTTGAAGAAGGGTCTCTCAAAGGAGACCCTAAGTGCTACAGACTCTACAGGGCAGTGTGGATATTTTTGTTGTTGTTGTGTGCCTTCAAGTTGTTTCTGACTTATGGCAACCCTAGGGTGATCCTATCATGAAGTTTTCTTTGAAAGATCTGTTCAGTTTGCTTTTGCCTCCTTCTGAGGTTGAGAGTATGGACGTTATCACACGGGCGAAATCTGCTGGTTAATCCACACAAATCCCAAACAGAAACTGGATTTGTGCCTCACGATTTCACACAACGTCACACAGAAACTGAACAGAAACTGGACAGAAACTGGTGTTATCCAAGATCTTTTGAAATTCGGTAGTTTTGAGGAAATGCATTTGCGAAATTACAGTAATTTTGCATTTACCGTAATGTGAAAAGCAAATGCACATTTGGGAGAATTTCCCTACTTTTCCCCATGGTTTCATGGCGAGCATATACGCTTACTGTAATTTCACAATTAAGGTAATTACATGTGAAAGCCATTTGCGGAATCAAGGTTTATTTTAGGTTTATTTTTGGAATGCCTCATTTCCACTGTATTATCGCTTTCTGGCCCACGTGTGATAACGTCCTATGACTTGCCCAATGTTACCCAATATGTTTCCATGGCTGAACCAAATTCGAATTTTGGCATCCCAGTGTCCTAGTCCAACATTCAAATCAATATATCACACTGGCTCCTATAAATGACACTAAAAAAAATCCAATTCCAGTAAATGACTATGCTGCATTTGGCCCACATCAATGGGAAGTAAATTAAAACACTTCTTGACAAGTGACAAACACTTCTTGCTATGATATAATGCCTTGTAGTTGTTGTTTTTTCCCATCTGCAAAGAGTAACTAGACAACAAAGGATCTTTTATAATGTCCCAGTGGCTAGAAAATCTTTCTCTGGTTTTAGAAAGCTTTTCCTTCTTTTTATTTATTTTTAGTTCATATATTGCATAGGATATATCAGTTGCTTGATTATTTTTTTGGATAGTCAGTGGCATCAATGGGGTGTGTATGCAGTGGTGTGGCCTACACCAGGTGACACGCCAGAAGAGGGGTAACACCCAGTCAAGCTCATTGCCCTGCACACCATCCAAACACACTCCTCATTTGCGCATGCCCCCCACGTGTGCCATCCGTTTTCTCGTCAGGAAAAGGATGGGGCAGCACAGGGGAAGGGAGCAAGCGCTGTCCCTGGAAGCTGCATCCCAAGAAGCTCCAGCCCCTGCACCAGGTGACACCAGGTGCGAGGACACCACTGGATAGAGTTGATAGTTGACAAAAAAAGTAGCTGACATTTATTTGCAAACATTGAATGAACACAAAAATACTGATTGAAATAAATGATTGAAAGATTGAATCATTGAAAGAAATAAAAATAAAAGGCAATACACATCCACTTATGTGTTTGTAAATTGAGATTTTTTTTCTCCCCTGCCTTATAAGACAGGCTATAAAATTTGAGCCATTTTACAGACAGAGTACACTGGTGACACTGCAGTTGGTTCCAAGGACAGTGAGTGAATCATTGACAGAGGACTAAAATCAAAATAAATACAGTGAGTGAATCATTAACAGAGGACTGAAATCCAAAGGATGGATATGCTCAAGATACATGAACCAAGAAGCCACAAGTCAGTTTTACGCCACACATGCATTTGGTCAAGGACTTAAGCATATAAATCTGGATATAGAATTATTTGGACATAGTGAATTTGCTCAAACTTGTCATTTAATCATTGAACTGAAGCTTTAAGTAAAAATTCCCACTCCTTCTTCAAGATACACTATAATTCAGCGGTAACATTTCTATAAAAATGACAACAAGGAGTCATTTAAAATGAAGATATATGATACAAATTGTGGATGTGTGCTTTCAAGTTGTTTCCAACTAATGGCAACTCTAAAATGAACCTATCATGGAGTTTTCTTGGCAATATTTGTTCAGAGGTTTGTCATTGCCTTCTTCTGAGACTGAGAGTGTGTGACACAAAGCAGAACTTAAACTGAACACAAAGCTGCTAGATGTCCACTAGACTGACAGGGCCTTTTCTTCCTCTCCTGCTCCTGCCACCCTGCCTTCTATGCTGCCTAAAAATGTTCCAAAAGATGGATTTCTCATGAATAGAAATAATGATTTATTGTTACATTAAAGTCAAAGAACCTGGATCATTTCTAGCTTGCTTTGTTTCCTGGCCTCAGCTCACCAAGCTAGAGACACAAAGCCCCTCCTCAGGCTCTCCTAGCACTCTGTCAGAAGTTACTTCCATTCTCATTCTGCCTGGTGAGAGACTCGTTTCATTGTCCAGCACCTTTCTGAGAGGACTGCCTCTTGAATTGAGCTTCAGTGCAAGAAAAGGTACATTTTAAAGTGACTATTGCTCATTTTACTGACATCTACCCAGGACTGTCTGATGGCAGTAGAAGTCAACTCTTGTGTTACATCTGATTATCACACCTGCATAGGGGAAAACAACTTTCACCAGGGGGGAAAATTACAGGTGTATCTCAGTTATGAAAGCTTCAAACAGTGAAGCTCCATTTTACCAAGTCTTTTTACACCTGTCCAGACTCCATTTTTCCTCCTCATCTTTGTCTATTTGGAGGTTTGTTTGCATTTTAAGCAGCATAAGCATTGGAAGGATGGAGAAAGAGGGATAGAGAAACATAGGGACAAAACAGATGGTCCTGAAGAAGTAGCTTGCTGCTACTCCTTTGAGTGCTGGATCAGGGCTGTGGCAACCATATGCTGCAGCCCCAATCCAGCATTTTCCTGGTGCAAAAAGAAGTGGCAAAAAGCTGCTCCTTTTTTGCATTGGGGAAAAGGCACCTTTGCTGCCATGGCAGTGGTTTTTCAGTTTCTACAGCACAGTGCATGTAAACACCATACTGCAGAAATGCCGTGTGGCTTCCCGGCAGTGTGCTGCTGTCTGAATACCACATATCCAGGCCGCTGGGAAACCAGCTCTTACTGCCCATCTGATTCACCCCATTGATTTTCAGTGTTAGGTTACAGCAGCATGTCTGCAGCAAACAATGCAATAAAGTCTGAGCTGGATGAGAATGGGAGTCTGCTCTAGCTGTGTGTGCCTGTTTACAATAGGCAAGGTAAACAGCAGCTGCCTTCAGAATCCCTTAATGAGCATGCATAAACATCAAAAACAGAGAAAAATGAAGGAGATAAAGGCATATAAAATTGTTTTCTGAGTTTTCTCTGTGTTTTGCCACTGACAAAAGTGTTTTGTGTACATTTTTCAAATGTATAAATTTTACCTGTATACATTTTTTCAAATATATGCAGGGAATTGTAGATGTGAAAGTCAAGATGTTCTCCATTCTACTCTGAGACTTAAGATGAGCAGTGGGGACATTTCTGTAGGAAAATGTGAACCAAACACAATTCTCTTCTATCCCCACAGTTGAGCATGAGAAAACATAGGAAAAAATGCAGTTAATCTATTTATCAAGTATTCCCCTATATAAAAAAAAAGAAAGGTAAAGATATTCCCCGTTGTCAGGGTTGTCAAGTTTGTCTGGCTGTAGGAGTTGACGCTCGTCTCCGTTACTAAGCCGAAGAGCCAGCATTGTCAGAGACTACTCTGTGATCATGTGCCCAGCATGATTGCACAGAACACTGTTTACTTTCCCACGAAAGTGGTACATGTTTATCTACTTGCATTTACATGCTTTCAAACTGCTAGGCTGGTAGAAGCTGGGACTAGTGACAGGAGTTCACCCCATCATGCAGCACTCGGGTATCAAACTGCCAACCTGCCAATCTTACAATCAACAGAGTCAGCGTCCTAACCACTTGAGCCACCGCTTCCCGTGTAAAGCCCTGTAAAACAGACCAAAAATTAAAAAAAAATGCAGCCACCCACACTAGAGATGATCATGCATATAAAGAGAACTAGAGTAATTGGTATCGGTGTATAACAGATGAAAGACAGTACTGATAATTTTTACTATTCATATCAAACACTGAACGACATACTGCAAAAGTTGCTGTATATCATATCAACATCATAGCAATGTACATCATATCAATCATAGAACATATAACATAAATTAGCCAGTATCTATTGTGTTAGTCCTCCACAAAAGATGCCTTACATTTAAATAATCAGATATATGAATTCATAAACCATCTTAGAAAAACTGCTAAAATGTCAATGAATTGTTGGTAGCTGTGGTAGTAACCAGTCCAGGTAGATTTCAAAATAACAAGTCTTCTTAATGGGATGAGAAAGGTCTCAGCACAACAAGTCTTCTTAACTGGGCACTGAATAGATTTCAGTACTATTAGTCTTTTTAACAATGATGGAAAATCCCAGGTGTTATCATTTAGTCACACTAGGCTTCTTCAGCTGAATATGCAAAATTCCCTGTTTGTTACTTGATACTTATAACCCACTGTCCTGTGTTTCTTGCAGGCAGGATGGTATCCATATAAGGAAGTCTAGAACTGAAACTACTTACTTTGATTCCACAGGACATTACTTCCAAACATTTATAATACAAATAAGTTTCAAATTAGCATTTGTAGTACTAATGAGTTATCTATAGAATGGTTTGTTGTTGCTGTTATATGCCTTCAAGTTGTTTCTGACTTATGGTGACCCTAAGGCAACCCTATCATGGAGTTTTCTTGGCATGATTTGTCCAGAGGAGGTTTGCCATTGCCTTCCGCTGAAGCTGAGAGCATGTGACTTACCCAATGTCACCAAGTGGGTTTCATGGCTGAATGGTCATAGTCCAGTACTCAAACCACTATGTCACACAGTTAGAACAATGTAAAATTTCATTCCTCCTGTTTGGGACACCATTGAAAGTAGTCTGGGAATGCTACTTGATCCCAAGTTACTTCTGAAGGGACTCTTTCACCATATATAATGATTGCGCTATGTTGTCACTTTATCTGCCATGGTAACATTCTATGGAATTCTGGAGTGTGTATCTTAGTGATGCACTAGAGCTCTCTGACCAAAGACTCTAAATTCCCCTCCCTAAACTGCAAATCCCAGGATTCCACAGTATGCTGCCATGACAGTGGAAAATAGCACTATAATTGTGTAGTGTGAAAGGATCCCTGCTGGCCTCAAAGGCACAGACAACCTCTGTTGATTTTTGGGATGCTTACCAGCTAGAGGTGGCACTCTGATCTTTGTGGCAGGACTCTACCAAGATATGTTTGGCACCACCTTTACTTACATTTTGGCTCAGTGGCCCATCTGATTATCTGGACATTTATAGGCAGTAAGTTGCCATTGCAATAATTTTCACCACTTGATCTTACCAGATCTTTATGTATTGCATGTTATTATTAATAACTTGTTGTTTCTGTTACTCCGTTACAGTTTCCTGACCCAGGATTTCTATGATGGGTGGGATATGAACAAAATTAAAATGAATGAATGTGCTCATCTCTGAACAGAGAAATGACAGGAATAATAATAGATAACCTCAAGAAAGTGTTTGCAAAAATAAGTATGCTTCTAAGTTTCTTAAGACTCTTCCTCAGGTTACATCTTCAGTTAAAAACAACAAATTTAGTTGGAAAGAGAGAGAAACTGCCTTTTTTTAAAAAAAATTGGCTCTTTTAAAGTTGCCTTTCAAGGAAAAAGTATCAGAGAAAAGAAGGTCTAGCAGTTTCTCTGTAACCAAGGGATTAAATAACAATCGAAGATGATAATAAAGCAGATAAACCATGCAGTTGATTCAATATGGTAGTTCCTATCCAATACATTTCATTTACAACAAGGCTATTCAATAACACTTAAATTAATCCCTTTGGGGAATAATAGAAAAGTGCATAAACCTGTTAAGTAATGGATATGCATACTCAGTACCAAGTAAATGTATTTAAAATCAAAGTCACATTGATTTTAATGGAACAAATGCCATTTGAAAGGGCTTCAGATCATAGCTGAAAGGATATTAATGATAGTTTGCTACTTATTTCAGTTGCACTAACATTCTACATAGCCTGTTGTTGTTGTTTTTAAAAAACGTAAGCTAATTTCTTCCAATTAGCAGCCTCATCAATTTTACGTAAGCCTTTCTCCCTGCTGATATCCATCTCAAGTAGCAATCTCTACTAAAGCCTTTCTATTTAGAGAAAGGACTCCCTCCTGTGGAAGTTCCTGGCAAGTAGAATTAAAAAGAAAAATGATCTCTTGGTGTACCATTGGTTATTCAAAAAGTCCACATACCACAAAGAAGGGGAACACAACCCTTTTGTCCCTGAGGTAGTGTCAGCCATTCACATATATAAAGGAGCTGAGGGGAAGGCTTTAAATTCTCACCAACACCAGTAATAGGTTGTGTTCAATATGGTTGTGAGCTAAGATGGGAGAGGCTGATCTGGGTACTTGAAAGGACAGGCACTTCCATGCCACCATTATAGAAGCAGTGTTCATATTCAGTTCTCCAATTTGATGATAGTAGCTTTGCTGTACTGTAGATGGGCCACATATCTGGATTGGGGTACTGTTCCAGGTTGCAGATCTCTCCCATAGAGATTTAATTTGTATATAAGTTATATGAAAGGACCACTGTTCAGTTACTCGTTACAAGACAACTTTTCCAGAAAAAAGATGCAGTAACAGTTAGTTCAGATTTAGATGACTAAGGCCAGTCCCAGTGACAAATTGTGGGAAATGGCTCACACGATGGATCATGATGCAAGTGATTTGATAGTCTCTTCACTCATGATGCAAGTGATTTGATAGTCTCTTCACTCATAAACCCTCCTTGTATGCCTATCTGGCTTTAAGAGATATTTTAAATTGCTGTAAGAAAGGCGTTTCCCCATCCACCCCAAATCATGCTCCCACGGTGCTCTGAGGCTGGAATGCTCCCATGGTGCTCCTTCAAAGCCAGACATTTAAGAAACAGGAAGCTTAGTCGAGCATATATGATTTTGGACATGTAGTCCAGCTCTTAGGTTCCTGAATCACCCCTCTCCAACCTATCCTGATTTCATTCACTGCCAATTCACAGCCCCATGTGGCTGCTTAGAAAAGCTGGGAGGTTGTACAGAGGAAAGACAGCTTACTTTGACCCCCTCTTCCCATAATATATCTGAATTGCTGTTGGGAAAACATATGCCTTAAATGTAAAATCTTTTTTCTTGCATTTCTCAGCTGAATTCAGCAATTCTTCTCACTTTGATTCCAGACCTCGTTACAAAAGTAATTCCACCAACTTTAATATTATTGATATAAAGAACTGTTAAACTACACAGCCATTATTTCAGTCCAAATGCAAAGAAGTAGAATCGTTCTTATGGATATGCTACACATATCTCACCTTTACAGGTTCTGAAGACCAATCTACATATCAAGCAGTCCAGTACAACTATCATGGGATTAGACCACGGAGGCTATAAACTGGATAATAGGTTGCCAGACAAGGCATAGGCTGACAGCATATCATGCAGTCACTCCACTGAGTCTAGGTGGGCCAATATCTGGTCAGTGTCAGGATGGGAAACCATCTGGGAACCAAAAGTACACCAAGTTGAGTTCCATAAGGGAAGAACTGAGACATATAAAAATGCTCACTTGTCTATCAAAAGCATAGCAGAGTATATAAGTTTAAAAGAAGGCTGCTGCCTGACATTATGCCTTCTTCTATAGGCAAAAGAGGAGCAAACTCCTCATCTGCATTTTGAAGGTTATACCAAAAATTTCTTGTTAAGATCATTAGTCTTTTTTTCTCTCTTCCTCTTTAAATGTAGGCTTAGGGTACACACAACGTTGTCTATACACACAGGCCAAAAGGCCTGTGCTTCCCCTGACTTCACGTTGATTTGTATGGATGATGCAGTCCAATAGCCCCAGGTGGTTTTGGGGACTGACCCCAGTCAGAACCAGGGGCAGAATACCATGGGCCTGCTTGTCTGCTCAAGCCCTTGGAAAACCTAGAAAAAATATTGACTACAGTCAGTTTCTGGCAAACTGGCAAGTGAGCTGACTGGCTTCACTTGCCATTGGAACTACAATGGGCCAGAACCACAGAAAGTACCTGATCTCATCTTGTTTTGCAAGGTAAATAGCATTGGCTCTGGTTATAACCTGGATGGGAGACCACCAGGAAATATCAGGGATCTTCAGGTAAATCTAGGAAAGCATCATACCTAAAATTGTGGACAGCAACTACCAGTCAGAATTGACAATACTCAGCTAGATGAACCAATAGTCTCAGTATAAGGCAATGTTCCATGTTTCTGATTGAAACATACCACAGCACATGAGGGATTTCTTTAAACTGTAATACCAATGGAAAAGGAGGTAGACATCTAATCTGAGCTTTAGGAGATGGAACTACTGGCAGTGTATTGGCTCCAAGAATGAAAAGAAGATTCCCCTCTAAGATCTTTTTACTCACAAATGCTGTACTCTATGAAGATCTAAGAACTGGGAAACCAAATGTGTGTGGATTTTCTATCTGAATTTGCCCCTGCTGTTTACTGTTCTGTGAATGCTGTGTTTTCATGCAGAGCAAATGTGTCAGGGATTGAAAAATGCCTCAAGAGTATTTAGATGTGTTAGGTCCAAAGTATTCAGCAGATATGATTATTTTATCATTCAAAGCTAAAAATCCACAAAATGTTCAATGCCATGTTACATTTATTCAACACATCTACTTAATTTTGAAAATTACAACTTTTTTCCCCTTCATGATTTTACCACAATCCACAAATAATTACTAGTAAAATGTAACGGCTTACAGTACAGTGATTTAGTGTGGATTTCAAGAAGACACTGACAATTATGAATTTTGAAAAACAGTAATAAAAAGATTTAAGAAGCATATTTTTTCCTGGTGAAAAATGTGTTTTACCTTTCAGGACATGAAATTCAACAGGCATTCCAAGATTAATTCCCCAGATGACATCTGATCACAAAGAACCCATAGTTTTATTAAGTATATAATCCTTTACTCAATAAAAAAGCTTTTTGGTTCGGCTTACGACCTAAGAAGTTTTGGAGCATATCCATTCCATCTAATGAGCCTCCAGGCTTCAGGATAAGATTTCTGTACTTCATTCCAGCCTAAAATAAAATAAAATTGGTAGGTTAATATTTCACATTTATTTGAACTTTCTAAATCAACAATAAAACCAAAGGAAATCTGCTCAGTATGGAAATAGCATGTAGTCTTGGAATGGAGCTGACATGATTATACTTGTTTTACCAACAGCTGTTCTCTTACCCCAGGTCCCCAATATAATGCTAATAGACATGGACTTTCAAACTACATTAGCTACCACTGAACCAGCAAACCCATTTTAGACACCACCAAAGAAATGATCAAAGGAAGCCAATGCTTACTGGATTCTCCATAAATTACACTATGTACATCTTTTCATTACAATTAGAATTTTTTTAAAAAATCATATTGTGGTGAAGACCTATGTTAATGTACCATTAGCAGACCTGAAAGTATAAACAGTATCTTTAAACAATCTAATAATAATAATAATAATAATAATAATAATAATAATAATAATAATAATGTATTTATATCCCGCCCCTTGGCAACCCAATCCGGGCGGCTTATAAAATCACATGAAATATCCCAACAACAATCCCTCCCCCCCTTAAAACAGTATTAAATCAAATAACAAATAAAATTACAAATTTAAACAGTTAAAAATTAAACAGTTAAAACACACTACAAAATGACACACTGGCCTACGGCAATGTTCTCCCTCCATCCATAGATGGGGCCATGCAGAGAACACTGCGGGTCAGTCAATGTTTCTCTGTATTTCTGCAGTTCAGTACATATAGGACTAAAAGTTCGGGTGCTATCAGATGAGTTTTTACACACTAAATGCTACTGGCCTTGTTCACAAATGCCACTGGCCTTGTTCACAGAAGCTTTTAAGAGCTTCAGATGCTTCACTTTCATTCTGTAGGGCTCTTGTTATCCTATTGTGTTTTCCTATATTTTTTCCCCAAACTTTCCCAATCTAGCCACTACTGATTTTGCTTCTGCCATCAGGCATGCTGCTGGCCCATGTGTCAGCAGCAGCTCACATGCAGGCTTCTACAGCTAACTGTAAACCATCACACTAACACATGGACATCTAGGACTGGGAGTAAACCATGTCTCCTTCATGAAGGAAATATTTGTTATTTTTTTCATTTCATAACCCCTACGTTATCAACACACTGGTCAAAAGATGTTCTTTTGCTCAACCAATTCTTTATTAGGAGCCCCAGTGACACAGTGGTTAAATGCTGGAATTGCAGCCACTCACTCAAAGTCACACGGTTGTGAGTTCAATCCAGCCAGGGGCTCAAGCTTGACTCAGGCTTGCATCCTTCCAAAATCGCTAAAATGATTTCCCAGCTTGTTGGGGGCAATTAGCTTACAGTTGAAAATCACTTAGAGACTGTATAGCACAGTATGAAGCGCTATATAAATGAAGCTGCTATTGCTATTGCTTTATTGGGATCTGATTTCATCTACAGTGGAAAATATTTTGATGGATTTATGCCTGCCTTTCTACAGGGTTTAACACATTTCCATGGAATGATTTCTCTTCTGAATTCCTTGGAGACATCAGTTGCTGACATGGATACATTCCATATAACTGGGAATGGTCCTATTGCAAACTCTGTTAAGGCAGTACATTTTAGTGTGTAGTAGGTAGTTAAATTATTATAATGCTCTTTTAAATTTTTACTTAAAAATAAAAGATGGCACATATTCTGTCTATCCAGTGTGCTGCAGTGATTTAAATGTTGGATTAAGATTCCAGTAGATCATGGTTCAAATTCCTCCCTCAGCCATGTTAATCCATTTGATGATGTTGAGCACATCACCCTCTCTCAGCTTTACAGGCTGCGTCTGCACTGCAGAAACAATCTGATTTGACATCACTTTAACAGCCATGGAATTGGAATTCTGGGAATTGTAGTTCCCATTCTGCTCTGGTGCCACAACAAACTACAATTCCCAGAATTCCATAGCATTGAGCCATGGCAGCTAAAGTGGTGTCAAACTAGATTATTTCTACAATGCAGATGCAGCCACAGAAAGGCAATGAAAATTTTTTTCTAAACAAAATTTGCCAAGAAAACCATATGACAGGGGTGGCCATAACCTGGAGCCAATCTGAAAGCACACAACAGCAATGATTCACTTCACAGATTATTGTGCATTTAATTTTCATGCATACGGCAATGTTCCTCTCTATTTCCCCCCTCCATAGATTCACTTTCTATCCCTTATATTAATTTTCAAAATCTTATTTTTAAAATACCAGCAGTCTGTTTCCTGTTTCATCTCTGCATACCCCTTTGAGCCCTGAGTTCCCCTGGTTCCAAACTTTTAGTTACACTAGAAATTACATCTGACATCTCGTGCTGCCATCCCTTTTCTTTGGCAGCACCTTATCTCTGGAATTCATTCACTGCCCCTAGATATTAGTCGGATCCAGCTGCTTCTGCTCTTCAAGAAATGCCTTGAGCCTTATCTGTTTTCACATGTCTTTTCCAATTAAATGAAGTATTTTAATTTGCCCCCTGCTCATTGTTTTCCTGTACTATTTCCTCTTCCTCAGAGATCTGTTCAAGATTGCAAGTTTCTTGCAAGCTGGGCCCTGCTGTATTTATTCTGTATTCTTTTTAATTCTGTTCCTTTATATTGTACAGCACCTTTTAAAAAAGATACTAAGCAAACAACATTTATTGCTGTTATTACAGCCTCCCATGTGGATAAAGCAGAATAAAGTCCTTTCGTCTACTTTTCACATTTCATTTTGGATTGACCACTTCTAAAATCCAACCGTGTTCTTTACCCACAATTGCCTCCTTTGCCATTCTTTGTGGCTCTTGTCTGCATACAAAGGTGCTCTTTAGGTGCTACTAGCAGTTTACTTGTTGTCTCACTTATTAACAAGGGAGAGAAAGGAGATCATTGATGTTCATGAGAAAACCTGGTTAAACTATATAAAGGCTGAATGCATTTCAGCATGGCATACTGCAAATGTGAACAAGTGCCTTTTGTGTTTTATGTATGACTTTCTACCATTTCTCTGCTGCATTGCCCAGAATGGTTATATTACAGATAGTTGGCCCTCCACATTTGCGGATTTGACATTGGCAGATTTGATTATTCAAAGATTTAATATGTTATTCTCTAGGAATCTCTTTCACATGACCTCCACCAAAAGTCATAGGGGAGGACCTAGAGATTCCTAGAGACAACACTTCTCTAGGCATTTGTAGGTCCTCCAGCACAATTCTATGGTCAATGTCTGGCAGATGTTGACTATAGAGCTGTGCTGGAAGACTCAGAGATTCCTAGAGATATGTTCTCTCAGGTTTAAAAAAATGGTTTTTATTTGCGGTTTTTCCACTTTCATGGGGGTCTGTGCTCCTAAGTCCAGCAAATGTGGAGGGCCCACTGTAGTTCCAAATGGATCTTTCTATAGTAATTTTTGTTGAATGTACAAATCTTTTTATGACAAAACTAAAACAAGTTAAAATACAGGGAAGAGTCTGCCCCACCACCTGAAAACATTTTGCAGATGAGATCTGAGTATTTTTCATAATGATTGAGTTAGGAATTTGGTTGGTTTTAGAAGAGAAATCTTGTATTGTGCATAACTGTCAACCTATGCATAATATAAACAATTTTATATGTTGTTAGGAACAGTGAAATTGAATATAAAAACATAATTCATTTTACTTCAATCCTAACTTTTATGGTGGGGGGATCAGGAGGTATTTATGTATATCACCACATAAACAGTTGTGTACACTAGTTCAAAACTCAGTAACAGTTCTACAAATCAAATATTATATGAAGGTTTATCCAAGCAAAACCATATCTGCTAAATTTTCAGAAATGTTTTTATATGTGTATTACATGTTCTGCTCAAAGGTTGTGAGAGTAGCTCATAATAATTAAAAACAATATAACATATTAAAACATAAAATTCTATTTTATCAAGTAAAATTATACCTGCCACTCCTATACAACTGTTTATGCTGGTTTAAATAATTACCCTTAATCTGACACAATAAAAAGCTTTTTAATTCATTTCCACTCTTTCTAGTAAATATCTCTGGGAAAAGATCTGAAAAAGGACACTCTTGCAGTAGCAAAGTTACCTACTTTTGGATTCATTATTCCTTCTTGTTTAAAACAGTTGTAAAAAATATCCATAGAGAAAACCTCGCTCCATAGGTACCCATAGTACTGGGCATCATATCCACTTGCCAAATGACCAAAGGAAGCAGGCATATTTGTACCTTCAAAAGCAGCAGAAAAACAAACATGGATGTTACTGAAAATATAGTCTGTGTTAAGCAGAATGTCTCAAAAATGATCTAAAAGCAACTTATGCATTTCTACTTGAAGCCAAGCAGTTTTGGGCATGGACAGAACTTGTATGGGTGAATCCCATACTTAAGAAAGAGAAACTCCAAATGTTGATAGACTGCAGTTTCTATAATTGCTGGCCATGCTGGCTGGGGCTTATTTAGGGAGATGGAATCCAACAACATTTGGAGGCCACAAGCTGTGTATGTGTATATATATATATATATATATATATACACACACACACACACACACACACACACACACACACACACACACACACACACATATATATATATATATATATATAAACAGAGTTGAACAGAATTCATTGTGTGAATCATGAGGAAGATCAGATGCAGGAAGAGACTGACTTTTATTTGTTGCCAACAGGTAAGGATCCAAGATTGTGAGAGCCCTGGGCAAACTGCTCTGATGGGTCAACTGGCCAGTGGTGGGAGCTGGAAGCTGCCGTTTCAAATTCTTTCAGTGCCCT
>CM034703.1:36730387-36751780 GCA_020142125.1 Phrynosoma platyrhinos | reverse complement strand
TATATGTCAGTAAGGACACTGTGCATCTTTCTTTGTCCAGCAGCGTTGGCTTCCAAGTGGGCCGAGCTACCCTGAACACAAAATTCATGGTTTATTCTGTGACAACACTTGTGCTTCTCTGTCAGCGAGATGTTCGTCATCGTCCTCGGCACGCTAAACAAAACCACTTTTTGTCTTTTCAGCATCACTGTTGAGATATTCAAAGGAGTATTTTTCCAGAACTAAACTGGGAAAGGTTTGTCAGGAACAGCTGCCAGCTTGTGAAGTGGGACTGAAATCCCTTGTTTTATTATATAATTTCTAACAGAAGATGATGACTGTGAAATGAAGCTCTGAGTCAGTAGTGTGTTACTAATCACAAGTTTGCATTGAGGTCACCATGTTCTGATTTTTGTTCCAAAGTGCAGGTCTGTGTTAGGAAAAGGTTGTGTGTGTGTATAGGTTGTTCATTTTAATGAAAAGCCAGTTTTCAATTACCAATGTCATATGTTTTTTTCATTCAACAGTATAGCCTTTTTAACATACATAGTTATTTTAACATGCATAGCTTATTTTAAACATTATCCATATGAACAATGGAGGTGGTGTGGTTGCTGTTTGCTGATATGTGTTTCCATTGTATACAGTTTACATAATGTTATCGCTAATAATCATTAGCATGACGTCTGGAGTATACATATGTACTGATGTAGTATAGTGGCAAAGAGCTTGGATTTTTGGTTATAGGATGATGTAGAGAAAGAAACTCCATGTATTTTGGACTAGGGCAAATTATTTGTTTTTATCTGAATACCCAAAATAGCAAAGACAAGAAATGGTGAAGAACGGGCTTTCCACTCACAATTACATTAAAATCCAAATGGTGGTTGAATGTTTGTTATGGGATGCCTTCAGTTCCAATTTTATCCCAACCAAAGACCAGTTGAGGGCATTAGCCAATCTTTCTCTCTTATTGCACCAGCTGCACACTATCTGCAAGTTATGGGATGATGTACTCATCTCAAATGAAACGGTGACATATACTAGACCACAGAAGCAAGTGAAGAACCCAAAATACAAAAGCTAACTATTATCAGAATGCTTCTTTGGCATTGATTGCAAATCACAGATCTCTTGTAAGGCAAAGAAATATTGTGGTAGTTCTTACAATAGGTAAAAATCTAATGTGGACAAAATGAGTTGGATAAGCACATGTACTTTGTGGAAAGCTTTGGTTCTTAGGTTTTTTTTGTGGGTTTTTTCAGGCTGTGTGGCCATGTTCTGAAAGAGTTTCTTTCAGAACATGGCCACACAGCCCGAAAAAAACCCACAAAAAAACTATGGATGCCGGCCATGAAAGCCTACGACTTCACTTTGGTTCTTAGTTATAAGCTTTGAGAGCCAGCATGGTGTAGTGGTTTGTGTATTTGACTATGACTCTGGAGACCAGGGTTAGAATCCTTGTTTGGCCATGTAAACCCACTGGGTGTCTTTGGGTAAGCCACACTCTCTCAGCCTCAGAGGATGGCAATGACAAACCCCTTCTGAAGAAACATGCCAAGAAAACCCTATGATAGGTTTGCTTTAGGGTCACCATAAGTTGGAAACGACTTGAAGGCAAACAGCAACAACAACAATTATATAAATTTTACCTGACAGCTGTATTCTGGATAATCTGACCAACACTTATTATCTTTTCATTATCATGCAAACACCATTCAAAGTGTTTTATGCAAAGTGTCTTGCTTTTAAAGTCATATGGAGTCTGGATACTTCAGAGAATATCAATCTGCCTGTAGAGCAGAGGACTCAAACACTCAGCCTTCCTCACCATTTGCTATGCTGGTTATACCATTTGCTATGTTGAGACTTGCAATCCAACAACATAGGAAACACGTGTTTCCTGCTCTTGCTGTTTACAGCATTCATCCTCAGATACACTTTCCCAGTTCTTTCAGCTCTATGGAGTTTATCACACGGGGACCATATGTATGATTAAAGCGGTCGCAACCCACAAAAGCGTGCAATGCACAAATGATTTTCACACGTAGAAAACAACGCGTTAGAAGCTCATTACTAAAGCGAGAAAGAGAGTAGAACGCACATTTGGTTTTCACACAGATGCCTGTAAAACCCAATAATAGTTTGGGAATCACTTTTTTGCGCATGGGCACAGAAGAAGTAGCTGCGTCTCCAGAAATCACCCAGAGAAATAAACAATTTTATTTACACAATTTTCTTTATAAAAATAAACTGTACTGTCCCTTACTTTCCAAGAAATGGTATCCAACCTGAGTAAAAAGAACAAAACATTACGCAAAAAGTAGGAAAGGTAGAAAAACAGCATAAAAGGCTGGGTTCATCTCGGCAACTGGTGTCCCCGCCTTTGTCTCAGCAACTGTTCCTTTAAAACAAGATGTTAGGAAGATCACTAGATATTTTCATTAAAATAAGATACAGACTTTGTAGAGCCAATGTGGCATAATGATTTGAGTGTTTGATTCCCCACTTTGTCATGAAACCCACTGGGCGACCTTGGCAAGTCACATAGAAGGCAATAGCAAACCTCCTCTGAATAAATCTTGCCAAGAAAACCCCATGACAAGATTGCCATAGTGTCATAATAAATTGGAAATGACTTGGAGGCACACAACAACAACATAGACTTGTTTTAACTAAATGAAATAAATATAAATTTCAACATGACCCAAAATACAGACTAATTTTACACCAGAATCACAGAATTATCACATAATCATAGAGTTGGAAGAGACCACAAGGGCCATCCAGTCCAACCTCCTGCCATGCAGGAATTCACAATCAAAGCACTCCTGACAGATGGCCATCTAGCCTCTGTTTAAAGACCAGAATTGGACAACAACTGTCCCTACAGATGTTTTTGGATTGCAGTTCCCATCAGCTCCTGGATTGCATCCACATTGCAGAAATAATCCGATTTGATTGCACTTTAACTGCCATAGCTCAATGCTATGGGATTTTGGGAATTTTGTAGTTTGTTGTGGCACTGGAGCAGAGCTGTGTGGACTTTGCTGGGAGCTCTGGTGCCACAACAAACTACAGTTCCCAGAATTTCATAGCATTGGGCCATGGCAATTAAAGTGGTGTCAAACTGGATTATTTCTGCAGTGTGGATGCAACCCTAGACAATGCAGTCAGTCATGGTGGTAGAAGATGCAAGTCATTAATATCTGGGCCCACAAGTTGTCCACACTTGTGTTAGACTTTCTAGGGACCCAAACTAACAGGTTTGTTTTATTTTGTGAAAAGGCTGACCACAATTATTAATCAATAGTCTCAAATTAGAGTTACCTTTTCAGCTACATTCGCACCTCAGCCCTGAGATTTTGTTTAGCATTAAATTAAAATGAAGGTTTCATTTAGCATATCATACATACTCGACTATAAGTCGACTTCATACATAAGTCGAGGGCAAGTTTGGGGCAAAAATTATGGATTTTGATATGACCCGAGGATTAGTCGAGTGTAAAATTTAGGGGTATGTAGCAAAGGATCTAAAGAATGAAGCTAAGGAAAACAATGCCAAAGAAGTTTTTAAAATTCCAGCAGGTATAACTGATTGCACTCATACTAAAAGCTGGATGGATGAGAGAATAGAGAGGGGTCAGTGCTTCCAGGATAGATCATGCTCTTGCCTTTTACCAGGGGATGGTTCTTTTTGAAAATAAGAGTTAAAGTACAGTACTTACATTGACCTGTGGATATGTCAACGCAGGTTTTTGGGATCAATATTTTGACTAAAATTTCTAGACTTATACGCAAGTATATCTAGTATGGAGGTTTCCCATTATTTCCCCTTCTGCCCTGACTGAAAAACTGGCTTTAGGCAAATTCGAAAGGTATTAGTAATCCAGTCTGATCTCACCTTATTCCCTCCAGAGTCTCAGGTGGTCTTCATGTCAGAACCTTTCCCCCACCCCTTTTTTTATGTGACATAGCTCTGTCATAAAATGGTAACTTTTGAACACAAACAGAGTACTAGTGCCACAGAATCATAAACAGCTTCTGTATATTGCAAACAAGAAATCTACAAAGGACAGGGAAGGACAGACCTGCTGTCCCTACTGCTCTATATAGATTACAACCCAGCAAAGTTCACAAAGCTTCGGAAATTTGTTTGTGGACCAGAATCAGCCAGTTGTTGGGGAATTCTGGGAGTTGTCATCTTTAAAACTAATGTTTCCAAGTTTTGTGCTTCCATTCTTAGTTATGTAATGGTGAATACTCACAAATTCAGACAGGCAGGATTGGGTACCAGTGCCAACACATCAGCAGGTTCCTGGCAATGTGGAAAACAGAAGATAAGACATGGAATGGAAGCAGAAATCCCGAAATTCCACAGATGCGAATAAAATCTAGAGACAGAAACTGAAGAATACAATTGAGAGGATCTGAAAAGCAACATCAAAGTAACTATTCTCAGAAGCTGCTCTTTCACATGCAAAGTAACCAAGAGCTAACAGGTGTGGCCTATATGAAGATGCCCATGTGTCAGTTGTACTGTGTTCTTGCACTGAAAGGCAGGTTCTAACAAGGTTAGTGTGGAATGCCTTCTACTAGGCCAGAGATAGCAACGATGGGAAGGCACAGGGCCAACTCCCGATCTGGATTCAGGCCAGTTTTCAGGACAGAAACAGACTTGGTAGCATTAGTGGATGACCATTCAGAAGGAATGGTTGTGTTTGATGATGGACAGGAAAAATACAACACTGTTAGTTGTTCTGGATCGCCTTCCAGTATTTGATACATCACCCACTGTATTGTTCTGGATTATCTAACTGGTCAAGTTTAGGTGGGTCTGTTTTTTCCTTACTGGCTAGCTTTATACGGTTGTGCTTTTGTTCTGCCTCATGGTTTCTTGATACTTCAGGATTCGATCTTGTCTATCCATTATGTTATTTAGCAATTAAATTGCTGGTGGTAGGGACTGCAGACGGCACACTACTCTACTTTGTTTTCAATCTGCTAATCCAAGAGAGGCTGTAGGAATCCTGGATAGGTGCTTAGAGGTGATTTAAGGGTGGATGAAGGGAAACAAGCTGAATTTTAATCCGGACAAGACAGAAGTACTTTAGGTAGAGAAATGGGCTGGTATGGATGAAGAGATGAAGCTAGTATTGGACTCCTCATGATGGAGCAAGCTCGTCTTTAATTTGGGAATCATTCTGTCTTTCTGGGTGAGGGACCAGTAGAACCAGTAATCAAGAGTGTCTTTTACCAACGTTGGTAAACCAACCAGTTTTAAGTGAAGTGTGTGGACCTCAGTTATATATGCTCTAGTTACAACTGAATTAGATAACTGCAGTGTACTCTGTGTGGGATTGCCTTTGAAGATGATTTAGAAACTATTACAGAAATATGGTTGCTTTTGTCTTTGTTAGTGATAAATAAATAATGATAAATTGTGGATCAGCTGCACTGGTTGCTGGTGCATTTCAGTGTTCAAAGTACTGGTGTTGACAGTGCTGAGCAGTTAGGATTCAAATTATTTGAATGGGTTATTTGAAAACACTGGTAGGAAACTGTCCAGGCTTCTGGTTCATTTTTAGAGGTGCTGCTCTCTAACTGGAGCTTAATATCAGTGGAGTTAGCAATCATGAAGTACAGAGAAAGAGAGAGAGTTTTCAGTGCTGGCTCCTACCTTCTGGAATTCCTAGCAAAGAAATACATGTTTGGCTTCTTCAGTAGCTGATTTTGAGAGGGCTTTAGGAGCAAAAACACTTGTGTCTGGCTTTTAAATGAAGAGATTTTTGTGTATTTATTGCTATTGCATCTTTTAATGCTATTGTACTTTCACTGTATTTTATTATATTGTAACGGGCTTATGTTAAAGTTATTTACATTTAAGTTTAATTATTTGTTGACAATTTTTTTTACTGATTTTACTTTTTTATATTGTAAACTGCCTTTGGGAAGACTACAGCTCTCAAAGGTAGCTGAAATATATGTTGAATATAAATAAAGACATCAAGGCAGTTGACCGAAACTTCTGGAAGTCTGAAGCTTAGCTAAAACACCAAGGAGGAAAGAAAATTTGCCACTACAAACTCCGCTTGTTTTCACCTTTCCTGTTGAATTCTGAAAGAAGAAAGGCAATAGCAAAAATGGGTGCAATATTCTTTGATCAGATTGTTTTTTAAATATTGGGGTCGCAGAAACCATAAAGTCAACAGTCCTTACTGGCCTCTGCTGTATTCATAATTAAATCTAACTTTAGCTGCATGCATTTAAATAGCATAAAGAAAAGCTTCAGTTGAAATCCTTTCTGGTGTGCTATGAATTTTAACATTCACAAGAAGCCTTTGGGAGAGGAAGGAATTTTTAGAGTAAAGTTGGGATTGTTTGCATTATCTAGGCATTAATTGGATTTCTTTTCCTTTTATGATCCAGGGGAGCTTAACAAATCTTGAAAATGTCTTCTGTCAAACGCCTTGTATATGCTGTCATCCATTTCTTGCGAGAACAGAGTCAGATGGATACATTTACTTCAGATGAACAAGAAAGCTTGGAAGGTTTGTGTTGACTGCAAAGCATGATATCTGATGGAAGTGTTGATGTTAAATATGTGAAAATCAAGAGGGAAGTGTTAATGGTATCTGTATTTGTTTTTCTTCAGTGATGGCAGTTTTCAAGCTGTTGTTCTGAGGAACCCTGGAATTCTTTGGATACTTAATAGAGACTTTGTATTAGAAAATCAGCAACAACATAGAGCAGGGACTGGCAACCTACGGCCCCCAGCCCGGTTCTGGCCCAGACGGACCCCTGCCGCTGCCGCCTGCCACTGCGTGTTTTGGTCACCGCACGTGCCGCAACCGCCATTCTGGAGAACAAAATGGCGGCCGTGACATGCGCGGAGGCGGCGGCAGTGTGCGCAGCGGCGGCAGCGCGTGCGCGGGGGTTGAGCGCAGCAGTGGGGAATTGTGTGCGCGCGCATGAGCGCGCCGCCATTCCCCTCCCCCTGGGCCCGCCGGAAGGAACGAGTTCGGGGGATCGGCCCCCAGCTCAAAAAGGTTGCCTACCCCTAACATAGAGAATGGCAGCTTGTTCAACACTACTATATATTCTTCCAGAAAGTTTATTTATTTATTATTTTATTTATTTCTAGGATTTATATCCCGCCTTTCTCCCACAGTGGGATTCAAGGCAGGTTACAATATATTAATATATTATATTACTTAATTGAGACTTTGTATTAGAAAATCAGCAACAACATAGAGAATGGCAGCTTGTCCAACACTACCAATTTCTTCCTACAGTATATATTTTTCCAGGAAGTTTATTTATTTATTATTTTATTTATTTCCAGGATTTATATCCTCCCTTTCTCCCACAGTGGGATTCAAGGCGGGTTACAATATATTAAAAAATACAATGCTAAAACATTGATTACAAAAGTTAAAAAATCAATTAAATACTACTAACATTTAAACATAAATAAAAACAATGTTGTTTAAAACAGTAGAAATCATTAAACATTAAAACAGCACATAACATTACTGAAATAAGATTTACCCACCAAATGCCTGCCTAAATAAAAATGTTTTCAGCTGCCGGTGGAAAGAGAGAAAGGAGGGGGCCAACCTGATCTCCTGTGGCAGGGAGTTCCAGAGACTGGGAGCAGCTATAGAGAAGGCTGGGTCCTCCCTCCCCAAGTATGCTCAGTTCATGTGGATCAATAGCGAGGCCCAGTAGGCAGTTCCCCTAAGTTTAGGTATGCTTAGTAACCAATAATTTTTCCTTGCAAGTGGGAAGGCTCACTTTCTTGCTCTTTGTCTACAGTGGCAATTCTTTTTCATTCTGCATGCTTACACTAAAAGCTCAAGGATGAGAAAGAAAGAGGCACTCAAGGAAGAAGTACTGTATATTTAGAAGAAAAGATTGGTTCTCTAGAGGCAGAAATGGAAATAGAGATGATTTTGCTAGGTACCTTGAAGGGATAAGTATAAATTGGCTTCTGATGGGACAACTTGCTACTTTTCCTAAAAATCTTATATGCAAGGGTTATTGAGGGCTTTTGCAGACTGCCAGAAATAGTGCAAATTGAGTCCACTTTAACTGCCCTGGTTCAGTGCTACGGAATCATGGGAAATGTATTTTTTCTGAAACATTGAGCCTTCTCTGTCAGAGAGCTCTGGTGCCACAATAAACTACAGTTCCCATGATTCCCCAGCACTGAGTCGGGGAATTAAAGTGGACTCAATTTGCACTATTTCTGGCAGTCCGCAAAGGCCCTTACTTTGTTCTCTGATGCTCTTTGAAACACTATGTGTATATACCTGTAACTCATTTAAAGGACATGTGGTGAAAATGTATAGTTAGTGGACAAGTACAGAATATGGGAATAGTCTTGGTGGAGATAGGAAGCAGATCTCAGGATTAAAATCTTAGATAGTGGCTGATTTTACATCTGGTCTCCTCTCCCCTTTTAGATCTAGATCTGCTCTCACTAGGGAAGATGTCCTGAAAATTAACTATAAATGATATCTCAGTCCTCTTAGGTTAGCCAGAATGGTTTAAAATGTGCTAACATGTTGGCGAGGTTGCAGTTCATTAGGCAGTTATTTGCATATGTGGCTAGCATGTCCAACCATCCATAACTTCTGCTTTCAAATACTGGATGAAATCACAGCCATCACAAAACAAAAAGCAAACACTTGCAGGGGTCTTTTATTACTCTTTTTGTTTATCAACAATAATAATTGTATGGTGAATGCCCATAAGATAATACCTAAAAATTGGAAGGTAGCTAATTTATGCATGGTTGATGAGTGGGCAAAAATCTGGGACTCACTCCTCATGGAGAAATTGTCACATAATATCATGTAAGAGCAGCTAAAAGACTCGTTCTCAGCTAAAATTTTGTTCAAGACTGGTTTTCCTTCATAGACTGTGTCAACAGTAGTGGAACCTCTCTTGTGTACCCACCTCCTCATCAACTGGCCTTTTGGAAGGACTTGCACAATACTTAATGCCAGAGTATGAAATATAAGAAATCTTATTTTTTGTTCAACCTTTTATTGATTAATTTTACATGTGATTGCACCCCATTTGTTATGATGATTGATTGTTTTTTATTATGCTTATTGTTAATGAATTTGCAAATTATAATAAAAGCGTAAGAAAGATGAACTAGATTTGCCTTTTGGTTATAAGGGGAGTTTTGCTGGGTGTTGCTCCTACTAATTGCAATTAGCTATTATACTGTGGTGTTTCCCACTTGGGATTTAGAACAGAGAAGAGTGTGACATAGTCATGGTGCAATACAGAGCTGGCGTTAGTCCAACAGCACTCCAGATCTGATACAGAGAGAGGGGGAGACAGATTGAGTCTCCTTTATCTGAAATGATTGGGATCAGAAGTGTTTTGGATTTCAGATTTTTTTTCCCCAGATTTTGGAATATTTACATATACCCATGTCATCTGGGAGCAGCAGATTAATTTAGAGGAAGCCATATGTCCAACAGCTTTGTCCTTCAATACCTCTCTACTGCTTCCAGCCCCAACCCCACCAATCTGTTACTTCAGACATCAATCTTACTCTTCTTAATAACAGGACTGACCCTGTTTCTTGACCATCTGATTGAGGTGGTACAGGCATCTGTCTGAACTAATTAGTTCATTGTTGCATCTAGGAAATTGAAACTAGTATTAACATGTTCTTAAGAAATGACATTGAGTGTTACTGTCAGTTGATATAACAAGGAAGCTTTGAAAGTCTGTAGATTTTCTTTCATGTATAGGTTCCCACTATTACTAAAACCTCTCCCTTAAATATGTTCTTAAAGACAACAATAATGCAATGAAATATTTTTTCCAACCTAGCTTGCAAAGAAGCAAAACTACTTCACTACAACTTAGTAGATAAAGAGGATTCAGATAAATATCTTGTTTCAAAAGATTGTACTAAATGCCTCCTATGGAACTGACAGCCTTACCTTTCTGATTTAGCTTTTATAGTTTATCATATAAAGCCTCATTGTAATGTCTATCACTTTTTTGCTTTTACATTAAAAAGAGGCTTTATAGAATAGTATTAAAATTAGTATGAATTGAACTTACACTGGAAAGTATATATTAGAGTCAGCCTTCCATAACCATGGATTCAAGCATCCACCACTGACTCAGGTGGGTCTAGTTTTTTAAAAAAAATAACAGTCTGTTTTGGGAATTAATTTTATATCAGGTACCAATAATGCCATGAAGAAGTTTATTTTATTCATGCATATAGGTAAATAATGGGTATTACAAAAATACTTCTCTCTCTACAGTGGCAATTCAGTGCTTGGAGACCGTCTTTAAAATTAATCTGGAAGACTCTCATCTTGCAGTACCGAAATGCTTGACAGAAATATTTGAAGATTCATGTCATAAGGTAAAATATGTGTGTGTACAGATGATACAGTTTTGTAAAGGGCATCATTCATTGCTTTTTCCACCATTTAAGTTTTATTTCTAGAAAGAGGAGGACTAACCTTCTTACAGTGCATGTGATGAATTACAGTTTAATAAACAAAAGCTATCATACTACTTTCAGTGACTTGTTTTTAACTGTTCTGTCTCAATTTAGTGAGAAGAAATGCCAACAAGCCTTTTGCCCATGCATTCAGATCCTTCCAGTCTCTCTTCTTGGCATGTCTGAATGCAGTGCCAATGTCTCCAATTATCATGTTTTCCATTTTGTCAAAACTAGAAAACCCTGCTGGCTTTGGAGTAAGCTGGGATTTGAAACCATAGCCCAAAGCTGGTTTCAGATCCTGGCTTTTCTGAAGCTGGGAATCATGATATTATGATATTATGGTTCATGGGAAATGGGAAACTATTGTGTTTGGAGGCTTCTTCATTGGAGAGTATGCCAGGGAGTGGAGATAAAAGAGGATCCATGAATGGGCAAAAGTTTCAATCATATGTTAGCTTTTAAAGCCAAGATTTGACTGTCTCAATACAACCCATATCTCAAAAAAGGACCAGAGATTTTGATTAGTCTATATACTCATGTATAAGTCTAGAAATTTTAATCAAAAAATTCACCCAAAAAGCCTGAACCATGGGTCAATGTAAATTTTGTAATTTAACTCTTATTAAAAAAGGAACCATCCTTTGGTGAAAGGCACGAGTGTAATCTGTCCTGAAAGCACCAACCCTCCTCTACTCTCTCATTCATCTAGCCTTTAGTGTAAGCACAGTTACGCCTGCTGGAATTTTGTAACTTGTTTGGCATTGTTTTCCTTTAGACTTTAGATCTTTTGTTACATGCCCCTAAATTTTACCCCTGACTTATCCATCAAAATCCATAATTCTGGCCTCAAAACCTGCTCTCAACTTATACATGAGGTCGACTTATAGTCAAGTATATATGGTATATTTAAATGTGTAATAAATAGATCTATTAGCTAAAAATGAATTGACACTATAATCAAGTATCCTAATGTGTGTGTTTGTTAAGTTTGTACTATATTCTTTCTTGACAAATAATGCTTAATTTTTATTTTAGTAAATGTTTCATATGTGGGTGCAGATGTTTTGAGCATGCAAGTAAGATGGCTGAACCTATCAGGTTAATTCTTAGAGCAGCTCCAATACACAGATTTTCTTTCCCAGCCTTGAAAAGCATGCTGGAATTTGTGCATATATATGTATATATGTTTATCAAACAGATAGTTTGACAATACTCCTCTTTTATTTGAGAGGGAAAGGAAATTTTGTCCATCAGTAGACTTAAATAGGTAGTAAATGGGATCAGAGCTACTGACAAGTGATCCAGTCCTTATCAAGGATTACTACACTTGTATGCCCAAGAGCTAGATGTTTTGCTTTAAAAAATATTTTATTTTAAAATGTTAATGTATTAAATATAATTAAGGTATGGAAGCATTGACTTGTATACTTCAATTTACCATATTGCTTCAATTGGTATCTCAGTTTAGACATACCCTTAAAATAAAGGAGATTTGTTTTATTTATACTCACTGATTTCTTCTTTCCTACATTCAAAACCTTGTTGATTGACTAGTCCTCTGTGGCTCCTTTTACATTGATGATAGAGATGACTAAATAGTAAGATTATTGAAAAGTGAGTTTTACCTTTTCTTTAAACATTTATATAGAGTGAGATACTGCCTCTCTCAGATTCTTTGCCAGAGGATCTTGAGAAAGCTGACCAGTTGAAGGATGAAGGTATGTAACTGGAGGGGAAAGCACTGTTCTGTTCTTCCATAGTTCTTGTCTGGCCATGCTGAAATGGCTTGTGGAAGATGCATAACCATTTGGGCTGCTAGACAACCTACTATAGTGGGAGAACTGTTGGAGGGTGTGTTTGATGCTGCATGTCAGAAGATATTAGCTGGCTGCTTTGAAGGGAATGAGCGGCTCAGGAAAACTAAATATACAACATAATCCTGCTCTCAAATGTGAATGAAGATGCAGTGTTTGATCTATTTAGTGTAATAGACTGAAACCTTTTCAGTTACTTAAAGACATAATGCATTTGAACAGCAGTTTACAATGATACATATATTGTTATATGTATAGAGCCAGAATGACTTAAGTCCAAAACACACAGCAGAGATAATTCAGTTTGAGACCACTTTAACTGCCCTGGCTCAATGCTGTGGAATTGTGAGAAATTAGATTTGTGAGACATTTAGCCTCACAGCTTTTTATCCACAGATTCAAGCATCCACAGTTTGAAAATATGATTATAATGTATAAATTTCAAAATGCAAACCTTCATTTTGCAATTTTATATAAGAGACACCATTTCACTATGCCATTGTATTTAAAAGGACTTGAGCATCTATGGATTTTGTTATCCCTGGAGGGTCCTGGAAACAAACCCCAGTGGATACCAAGGGGCCACTGATACTGTATACATATTTGTTATGTAATACAAGTTTTACACACACACACACCACATAAGTATACCGAATATATATATATATATAATTTTAATTATAACCACACTGTCTTGAAGGAGACATTCTCCCTTTTCTCATACACCAGACATACACCTTTTCTAAGATGATGTCTGAAAATATAAATTGGCATCATCAAACGAAAATATTTGTTTTGCATCAGAATTAACACTCTTCTCTATATGCAAATGTGTGTAAATTTAATTGATTAACTGACTAAATTAGGGGTAGGGAACTTCTTCAATCTGTGGATCAAATTCTAATTTAACAATGGTCGTGTGGGATTTCATTCCTGCAGTGGGCAAGGCTAAGAGCGTGGGAGAATACAGTCAAGGCAATGCAGGCAGACATGCAAAGCACAGTCCAATTCTGTGCATGTCTTCTCAGGAGGAAGCCTTATCTGAACTATGTCCCAAGCTGCAAACCACCTTTCGTGGTGCTTGTACAGTTATCTGAGCTGCAAAATAAAGCTCTTGTTCTATGCAAAACCTGTCTAGTTTCCAAAACAAAATGTTTTTAATGCAAACCATTAAGTTTGTATTCATCAATACCTTCCTGGGTTTAAATAGCTCCTTATCTCCAATCCAGGATTACTGATGAAGATAGGATTTGCTGCCAGATGGAGTGCCCTCTGAGTCATATGCTGTCTGCAGGCAGGGATTTTCCCATCCCCAATCTAATGTCCATATGATTAATTTATTAAAAGTTCTTTAATTGGTTTGGAACCCTATTTGGAAGTACAGTAATCTCTATTGGAATTAATGAGATTTAACTCCAGTAGGAATGTGTGTTGGATTACAGTTTCTCATTTCACTTTGTGTTTAAAGGAATAGTAACAGAATCTTGCTTATATTTCCCATTTTGAAATCATGTTCATGAAGAACTTCAGATTCTTTGGGGTTTTTTTCAATTTGGTTTGTCCCATTTGTTGCTGTTTGTTGTGAAGTTGGCTTCATTTTATGGCAACTCTTATGAATGAGACTTTCATGAGCTGCAGTCATCAACAGCAGAGATTTGCAGCCTTGAGGCCTTGGCTTCCTTGATTGAATCTATTCATCTATAATGTGGTCTTTGTCTTTTCCTACTGCCTTCCACTTTTAGCACATATTTGATTATTTCTGGCTTCCTGATTTTTCTTCCCTTTCCCACTCTGCTTGCAGAGCCAGTTTCATCTCTCTTCATTTCCATGCTGTTTTTTCTTCTCATTCTATGTTGCTCTCTTGCTCCCAAGGGCTAAATCCACTGTGATGTCCATGTTAATGAATTTGCTCATATGGCTGCATCCACACTTCAGAAATAATCCAGGTTGACACCACTTTAATTGCCATGGCTCATTGCTATGGAATTCTGGGAATTGTAGTTTCCTTTTCTGTCAGAGAGCTCTGGTGTCACAGAAAACTACAAATCCCAGAATTCCAAAGGATTCAGCCGTGGCTGTTAAAGTGTTAACCTGGGTTACTTCTGCAGTGCAGATGCAGTCGTATTCTCACTATGTCAGTAATGTCCCGGTTGCTATCTCATTCATCTATGCTGTGTAGGCCAATGAAACAAGCCATAGAACTATTTTGATTTGACAGATTCTGAAGCTTTTAAAACATGGCATCTTTCAACTACAGTTATGATAATCTAGCTGTCTTGGTTCACTAATTACACGCAAATAGTTTCATGATTAAAATGGCAAAACAGATGTCTTAAATGTCTGTAAGCAAACATCATATCATGTTGCATCCAACAAAATCCCATGGAAAAAGATGTCTAATGCCAGTGTGCATGTGCTAGCTATACTGTTGAAAGCACCTCATTTCTGAAAAGATAATTGTATAATAGCATCATAAAACAATTTTATAGGAAGTAGTTTATGGTATTCTGTTAACATACAAACCATTCCATCTTTTTAATTATCTACAAACCATTCCATCTTTTTAATTATGGTATTCTGTTAACATACAAACCATTCCATCTTTTTAAACATTCTATTATTGCAATTTATTTTAGGTAATAATCACATGAAGGAAGAAAATTATGATGCTGCTGTGGATTGTTACACTCAAGCTATAGAATTGGATCCAAATAATGCAGTCTATTATTGTAACAGGTAAATAAACTTGAAACATCTTGGGAATAATTTTTGACTGTCCTGCTCTCCCAACATGTTATACAGTTTTCTAAAACACCACTCCTCACTCTTGTTATTGTTTTGGTAACCTATTTTCTGGAATCTTGCTCTTTGTGCTTAATATCCTTTCCTAAGTATTTTCCAAGCTTACGTGCTTGAATTTAAGTCCTGTAATGATTGATAGGACTTGGTTCATGATTAGGACTGTGCTGCAAATCAATCTAAATTTTAGGACTTTAGTTTAACTGGATTAAGCTGATAACTGGATGGAGAATCTTCTGGTTGTTGATACACATATTTTTCTACCGTATTCTTTTTTTCAGAGCTGCTGCTCAAAGTAAGCTGAATAACCACAGTGAAGCAATAACAGACTGCGAAAGAGCAATAGCAATAGATCCAAAATACAGCAAAGCTTATGGAAGAATGGGGTAAGTAAGCTAATATGTTTGAATACCAAATTAAAGGACATTGTCCAGAAACAATGAAACATCACATATCAACCTTTACAACTGGGGTGGGAAAATTGTATTGAAGTGTGCCATCTCTCATAATCTAATAAATCCATTGGGAACTGTGTACCTGTAGTGAATAGGGTCAAAACTAGTGGTAAGTATGAACGAAGACATATGTGAGCCCAAAGCATAGTAATTAGCATAGCAATGTACATTTCTATACCACTTCATAGTAAACTCAGCACTCTTTAAATGGTTTACAATCTGTAACCCAATTGCCCCCAACAAGCTGAGTACTCATTTTACTGATCTAAGAAAGGATGGATGGCTGAGTCAACCTTGGAGCCCTAGGATCGAACTCACAATGCTGTGGCTGTAGTACTGGCATTTAACCACTGTGCTACCAGTGCAGAATCCCTTCCTACATAATCAGGTCCTGGGAAAAGGAAACAGTGGTCTTGCTTGAGGTCTAAACTGATGACTTGCAGAGGGTTTTGAAAACAGGCAAAAGCCCACACAAAGTTAGGCTGAAAGCTGAATGGTTGTTGACTCCTTGCTTAGAATGGCCCTAGGATTAATTGCTGATTTTATTGCAATTGCATACTATTTTGATTCCCTACACTTTTTTCCAGTATACTAACAACACTGCAAACTCAATAAAAAGAGCCAAACAGCAGTGTGAAGAATTCAACAATAGTAACTTTTTAATCAAATCAGTATGTCAGGCTAGATTCCTCATAATTCTGTCCACTCTGCCACCAACCACTGTAGTACAGGGGTAGGCAACCTTTCCCTTTAAGAGCCGAGGGACTTCAGCTCCCAGAAGCCTCAGCCATGATGGCCAATAGTCCCATGTTGGCCAATAGCTCCTGGGATTCTGGAAGCTGAAGTCCCTTGGCCCTTAAAGGGGAAAGGTTGCCTACCCCTGACTGTAGTATAATGATGATGAAGAATTCCTTTATTTTTGTCTGAAATATTAATCATATATAGCTGAGATGTATATTTATTGAGTTGTCAGACTGTATTACCAGGGCATCACTAGAGGTTTGTGAGGAGTATGGACCGCACTGGGTGACATCCGGAGATGGCTGTACACCTTGTGGGATTGGTGTGGCTGCTGGGTTAGTGAGAAAGAGTGTTGTCTCCCTTTCTTGCTTGCTCAGGAGCTAGCTCAGACTTGGAATGGGCTTTCAGAAGGCTGCAGCACCGCTCCCCCATCAGCAGCTACTGATGGAGGATGTGGTGCCTTCTGTTCCAGGTCTGGTGTGGCTGCTGGGCAAACAGCCATGCCAGACCTGGAACAGGCTGCTGGAAGGCTGCAGAAGAAGGGAAATATGCATGCCCAGTCCAGCTTATTCATTGCTGTGGCTTTTTCAGCCAAGGGAGCCAAGGCAGCAGAGAAACTTGAAAAAGAAGCCCAACCCTCCCTTCCATTCCCTCCCACTGCCTCACATGCCAAGCTGCCTGGCCACCACACCCCCTGGCAGCCATTTCATGGTCTGGCCAGGTGGCAAGGTGAGTGGTCAGCCACAAGGCAAGAGACCAAGGGGGAGGGAGGAGTAGTCCATCACCCCCCCTCACCTTAGCCCTTTCTGGACATCCATACCAGGTGACACCAACCCTAGTGACGCCACTGTGTATTATTGCTGGCCTTGCGGATCCCATAGAAATGGAGGCATAGAGATGGTGAGAGGGGGTTTCCTGTAGCCATCCTCTGAGGCTGAGAGAGTGTGACTTGCTCAAGGTCACCCAGTGGGTTTTCCATGTCTGAGCCAGGATTCAAACCTTGGTCTCCAGAGTCATAGTCCAACTCTCAGACCACGACACAACACTGGCTCTCAGTTAAAAGTTACACAAGTTCAAATGTTCTGAACTTTACCACAGTCAAAATTAGTATTCATATAATAAAAGGTTTGTAAGGCTCTTACCTATTTTCAGAATGAATATGTAATATCCTTCATAAATTCAGCACAATGTGAAGCTAAAGCAATTAATTTTGCTATTTTTTTTTCTTTTGCATTTATGAAATTTGTTTTATCCCAGAGTGTTTCATATACAAGAATTAAAGCATGTTATTTAATTCTGACTTCAGTTTACTTTCTCTTTTGTAACTGGAGAACAAGCAAGAGAGAAACCACCCCTGGGCAAGTGAGACAGAGTCTTTGTTTGCAGAAGGCACTGTGGCTTTAACATATAATGGATTTCCAAAGGCCTGTGGCATTTTTCATCCTCCAAGCCTTTTTTGCCTAATTTAGGAGATCAGTAGAAAATAGGACACTTGAGTGACCTAACATGAGCAGCTTAATGTTGCTGAACCTACTTTTATGAGGAATCATACTACTGTTACCCTCAACTTATCCACGGGACTTATTAAAATCCAGATTTCTGGCCCCAAAACCTACCCTCGACTTATACATGAGGTCACTCTATACACAAGTATATATGGTAAGTGTTTTGATATAGTGTGTGTCTTATCAAGGAAGGGCTGTGACTCAGTGGCAGTGTATTTTCTTTTCAATTCAAAAGGTCCCAATTTTAATACCTTTTCATTTTTAGGAAGCCATTCCCAGTCATTATGGACAACTTCCTTATTTACTCTTCCTTTAAAATGCATGTGAATTGGATCTGAAAATATAAAGACAGTCTGTGTTAACATTGGCTTCCCTTTATTCATTTTAGATTGGCTCTAACTTCAATGAATAAATATCAAGAAGCAATTAACAGTTACCGAAAAGCACTGGATCTTGATCCAGAAAATGATTCCTATAAGTCAAATCTGAAAATAGCTGAGCAGAAATTGAGAGACATGTCTAGTCCTGTAAGTTAGCTTCCAAGTGTTTTTAAACAAATGTTTCTTCTTAGACAGTTCTACTTTACACATGGTTGATGTGCGTATTTTATTTGCAGACTGGAACCGGTCTGAGTTTTGATATGGCAAGCTTGATAAACAATCCTGCCTTCATTAGTATGGTAAGGGCATGTAAAATTTCACTTTTGTTACTTCGGTTTTATGCCCAATTTGTCCATTATATTTTCTTTTCCAAAAGATAGCCTTGCCAGCTTCTTATTTCTGTATTGGGCTGGGAATTAGCAGTTTCCTTGGTGTAATGTTCTGTTCATTCACTGTTGTAAAACCCCTTGGTAAATTACTTCTGACAATGTTATGAACTATATTAAGTCTTTGGAATAGATTTCTGTAGAAAAGAGTTTTGAGGATGATCCTTGGATCTTTTAAAAATGGGCCTGTATTATGCATTCTGATAAAATACAGCTTTCCACAAGACTCTCAGATACCATAGTTATAAGAGGTAACCCCACAAATTTGGTTGGGATTTTGGCCTTTAGTCACAATGCTGTGGAATTCCAGCCTTGACCTTTATTCACAATGCTGTGGGCCATTTCAGGCTAGCTCAGCTAAACATTGGCTGCATTTCAACTTGAAGTACTGTATTTCATCTATTTCAGGCAGCGAGTTTAATGCAGAATCCTCAAGTGCAACAACTGTAAGTATTAAGATGAAGCATCTGCATCAGACATGGGTAACAAAGCCCTTAGCATAGTAGAGATTTTAGACTGTTCTAGGGAACTCTTGAACTTCTAGTTTTCACTTCTTAGGCATATATGTTTCCTTTCCTTTTCTTTTTTTTAGTGAAAGCACCCTAGAGCTGGAATGTCATTCGGTACTTTCCGGTTAATGAGCAGCAGTCAAAAAATGATCTGGCATAAAATCTCTTGAACATTTTGTGTTTTGAAGATAGATGGAGAAGAGACTAAGGGTCCGGTTTTGGATCCTAGAATCAAAGCTGATGTCAGGATGTCCATGACAGTAACAAAAACGAATACAGCAAAACATTGTATTAATGCAGGAGGACTCATCAAAGATTTCTGAAGTGCAGATCCCATTGCAACAACTCAGAGTTATGCAAGAATATATATATATGCCTTGTAAAACTACCAGCTAGTTAATTTGACTTACATAAGAAGAATTTGACAATAGATTGTGCTAATTGACAATCTCCCCATTGTAATTAGAATTATGGCAACTTTTATGTTTTCATGTAGCTTTGATTGCCCTTCTTTGTATGGTGTAGCAGAACAATTAATAATAACTTTTTAAAATACTTATATTTCACTAGACCAGTGCAATATTTGTTTCTTATAGGATGTCAGGAATGATGACAAATGCTATAGGGGGCCCAGCTGCAGGTGTTGGTGGACTCACTGATCTGTCAAGCCTCATACATGCGTAAGTGATGTGCATAACACTTACAAAATTTAGGTATACATAGCATTCATGAAAATGAGATGATAAGACCAAATATGTTATGATTTCTGGCTTTTTCCCTATAACTATCATTATATTATATCATCATCATCATCATCATCATCATCATCATTTAATTTGCATGTCATTTCCTCCAGTTTTCCCTCAAAGTGCTGTTCCTTCTGCTAAAAGAGTTTATAGATGTAAAGATTGAATTGAAAATAGCCACTTACTGAAAAATATCAGCAATAATATAGGTACATAAATGTTATACCATGTAAGACAAATACAGGTATACAGAAATGGAGTTCCATTAGCCTAACTAAGGGCCTTCGCAGACTGCCAGAAATAGTGCAAACTGAGTCCACTTTAACTGTCCTGGTTCAGTGCTGGGGAATCATGGGAACTGTAGTTTATTGTGGCACCAGAGCTCTCTGACAGAGAAGGCTCAATGTCTCAGAAAAAACTACAGTTCCCATGCTTCCCTAGCACTGAGCCAGGGCAGTTAAAGTGGACTCAATTTGCACTATTTCTAGCAGTCTGCAAAGGCCCTAAGTCAATATGGGAGCAAAGCAAGATGCTTTCAGATCTTCTTCCCCTTTACCCACTTGAATCATACATTGCTAACACTTAACATGCAATGGTGAGCAACCCACCTCTCATGCAGATGGTTCCTTGCTTTCCTGTTAGGGCAGAGTAAAGCACCAACTCCTTGTGATGTCTGGGTATGAAAATAGTTTCCTTGCTGCTGGATGATTTTCTTTCCAAGGGTGCCAAGTCCCCTTGACTGGTCTGTTGTTGGTCAGTTTGTTCTCTCTGTTGGTTTTTTTTTACCACTAATGCTAATACTGATAAACTGTGGAACATATTAGGCATTGTAAAATCTGCTTTCCAGATATTAAAATTGACAATTTTGCTGTATTCTTCATTCCTGAAATAATATTTCTTATAAAAATTACACATGTCTGATGTTTTGCTGTTCTCAGATCTATGCAGATTAGCACACACTCATTTCAAAGATCAGTGGAGAATGTTTTTGGACTATAACCCCCAGAATCACCCACCCGATTGCCATATTGGTTCAAGGTTTCTGGAAGTTGTAATCCAAACTTTTCCCAGGCTTTTTTTCTCTTTTAGTTTTCCTATTTGAAAATAAGAGGTGTTGAGAAAAGCAGGAATAGACCTAGGGAGGGGAAGGTACCTGTACACCAGTCTCTTCCAGTTCACTAGTGTAAAATATTTTGCATGAAAATGGTGGTTTAGTTTAATAGCTATTTTTATATTCCTAATCCATGTTATTATTTTATTATTATTTGCCATGCTTATGTTGTTGCAGTTATGTAGATTATGGATACTCTAGAAGAAGAGAATCACATTTATTTCTTCAATGTGTATTATCTTTGTCAAGAAGAAAAAATTATTTACTTCCAAGATATAGTACGCATTTATTAGGGGCAACTGTGATTTTTTCAGGAATGCTTACAAAATAAGTCACAGGTGGGAATTTTGTGGATTTGTTGTCCTTCTCCTTTGCCCTTCCAAAAGCCATTTCAAGTGAAAATTGTAGAAGTAATGGGGAAGGGATTCTCAATTTTAAGGCTATTTTCCTCTCTGCCTCTTTTTTTGGGGGGG
>CM034703.1:36708879-36725473 GCA_020142125.1 Phrynosoma platyrhinos | reverse complement strand
TATTTGAAGGGATGTCATATTGAGGATGGAGCCAGCTTGTTTTCTGCTATTCCAGAGACTAAGGGGCAAAGTAGATTGCCCCTTTGCACCAGCTTGGGGACAGCATGAGTGCTTTGACTGTCAGTTCCTGCATGGCAGGGGGTTGGACTGGATGGCCCTTGAGGTCTTTTCCAACTCTATGATTCTATCCTCTGAGACTGAGAGTGTGAGACTTGCCATGACATGAAACAAATCTATGGAGGTTAACTCCATCATGACAAGTGGTCATGGCAGTGTATAGACTTCAGGCTCAAAGACAGTGTCCCATGTACATAGCTTGGAAAAAGTAGGTTTTTGTACTGTTTCCTGAATTCTCATCAGCATGGCAACTCTAAGTTGTTGGGAGAGAGCTCATGCTACCCAATCCCTGGTTATAAGCTTTCCAAAAATATCTGATGAATAATACTGGACTAGATAGATCTTTTGATTACATGCTGGATGATGCCACTTGCTAGCTTCTCCAGATTTATTTTTCTGTCCACCTTTGTTGGTTGTATGCCTTTTAAGTTATTTCTGACTTACAGCAATCTTAACATGGGGCAGAATTTGTTCAGAAGTGGGTTACTTTTGTCTTCCTCTGACGCTGAGAAAGTGTGACTTACTCAAGGTCATAGTGGGTTTTTATGGCCAAGCAGGACCTTGATCCCTGGTCTCCCAGTATCCTAATTCAACACTCACACCATTACACCACATTGGCTTTCACCTTTCACATGCACATATTAAATACTCAATATATTAACCACAAAGTGAATATATACAATACATACTTTGGCCTGAATCCTATGATTAATTCCAAGTAGACCAGATGCTTTAAATCAGTTAAGAGTTGCCCACATACTGACTTACCATTCATAAGCGACATAGAAATACAGTATACGTAAGATAGCTGTCTAATTGGACTAAAGGCTTTAATTCCAAATAGATTAAAATACATGTGTTTCACTCTTTGTAACTATTTTAGAACATTTTGAAAGATGACAGATTGAATTCAAGAGGAACAATTAAATAAAGAAGCATCCCCATTCTCCCTCTCATACACGGATCCAATTGGGCATATTCATTATGTTGTTGTCAAACAGTTGGTCCAAAAATCCTGGCAGGAAATATTAAAGAGTTTTTCTCAGTTTTCTTTTATTTTTGAAGAAACCACACAGACTTGTGCAATATCATCATACTCATATGTTCTCTTCAAAAAGGTGTCTGTCAGTCTCAAACCAGAGACGCTCTGAAATGGAAGAAGAAAAAGATCAACACAGATTTGAAGCTAGCCTGAGACAGAGTATGCATCCAAATTGAAATAAAATCCACATATTTAATTTAAAGTATATTATGTACATATTAAGGAGGGAGATCTTACTTGTAGTCCCTGTACTGAAGACAGCAGTGTAAGTGTCAAGTGGAGGGATGACGTGGGGTGCAGTTTGCCCAGCTGCCTGCCAGACACACCACACCAGTGAATGGAATTAGTGTTGCACATTTCCAAAACCAGGTCCATGGTCCTTTCACTGCTGGATGAAAAACACGAAATAATTAACACAAAAATCTATTTTTGTAAAGCCCAGTTCACACCAGATTCCATGCCTATCGTCCAAAACACACAGCAGAAATAATCCAGTTTGATATTGTTTTAATTACCCTGGCTCAGTGGCAGGGAATCATGAGAACTGAGTTTATTGTGGCACCAGAGCTCTCTGACACAGAAGGTTAAACGTCTCACAAAACTACAATTCCCAGAATTCCCTAGCATTAAATCAGGGCAGATACAGCAGTTTCAAACAGGATTATTTCTGCAGTGTGTTTTGGACCCATGTCATTTATTTTTCAAGCAACTCTGGGTAGTGATTATCACCCCACCCCCACCAAAAAAACTTTTTAATCCTTACAACTCTGTGCCTTTCTGAATACTTAGTGCAACTCAGCAGAATGGTTTTTAATGATTTAATTTTTCTTGTACCAAAACACTGATTGGCATCTTTTACAGTATTTATGATGCCGTAAGCTAGATGTACAGTCTCTTAAATTTTCTCACAGTTTACAGTCGTGGAACCATTCCTACTATTATGCATGCCTCCTAAAACCCACCTTAAAAGCCATGCAGCCATACTAACCAAAGAAGTTCAGTAATTTGCTCACCATCTCTGCAGAAGGATGACACATCCAACCCCACCACTACTGCTGAGCAGCAGCAAGAGACTGGATGCGTCATCCTTCAGCACCCTGCTTGGTTGCACTGCAGAACTCTTTTAGTAGGTGCAGTTGCCTGACTTTTAAGGTGAGTTTTAAGTCTATTTCCCATGCAGGATATCAGACATTGTTTTTAACCAGTGCATTAAGATGTGCATTAAGAGACTATGTACTTACAAATATTTCTTTTGAACATTTCTACAAAACAGTTCAACAAATAGAGCATTTAAAAACACTAGATATTTCCCTCTGCAGTGCATGGTAATAATGTAATAAAAACATAGATCTGTACAATATTTTAATGTATCCAAGACATTTATTGAGTGAAACTTTTGGGGTGTGTAATCTCTATCTACAAAATTCTTCCACTTTGACTTGAAATAATAAGCCAGATACAATCCCAATGTGAAAGCCAAAAGGAGGGTAAAGAGTAATTTCATTACCTGCAATTTGTTATTTTACATGTAATATCAAAAGGTTCTTCCAAGTTTACTGTGTCTGGTATGGTCTCCAATGAAAGCCTCACATCACCATAACCGGGAGCCTGAGAAGATATTAGAAATTTACCATAAAAGGTAATACTTGGTAAGATGGTAGGATTGTCAGGTGAAATTCTCATATCAAATGCAACAAGTATGAACTTCATATTTATGCGGAAATACTTGGAGTCCTCATTGGAGTTTTATGAATGGGGCAACTATAAATATATTCTTTGAAAGATTCGGAAAGAGGGAAACACAATTCTAGATTTTCGTTACAGGGCATTTTGGTCATCAGCCATGTTGTATGTGCACAGTTTATTAAAATAACTGCTTTCTACTGTTCACTTGCTCAGCTCCTGGTTATTTCAATAAAATCACATGCTGCTCACAGACTACACTTTTAAGACAACTACTTAAATCTACATTTCTTACAAACTTTCAAAATTATATATAACAAATGTGTGCCAAATTCAGAGTATATTATGTCAACAGGGAAACATTCATTTTCCTTCCATTCATAGCCTAACGAGCTAGGCTGCTTTTAAAAATTCTGTTTGCCTCATTTTAGTTTTTGGAGCTGTAGTGCTGTATTGCAGAAAGTTCTGCAGATACCATGGATTGCTAAAAAAACAAATAAATGGCTCCTAGAGAAAATCAAACCTGAACTCCTCCTAGAAATCAAGATGACTAAATGGAAGCTGTGGTACTTTGGTCATATCATGAGAAGACATGATTCACTAGAAAAGACAATAGTACTTGGTAAAGTAGAAGGCAGTAGGAGAGGAGAAATATAACAGATGGATAGACTCAATCAAGGAAGCCACAGCTTGAATCTCCAAGACCTGAGCAGGGTTTTTGATGATAGGGTGACCTGGAGGTTTCTCATTCATAGGGTAGTGAATGACAATAAATATTATTTCTGATTAATTTCTCCCCGGCCTAAATCAGCACTGTTCCTTACATGGCCCCATCTTGGATGGACAGGAACACTGCTATAGGCCATAGTGGAGTGTCTATTGCGTCGTTTTAGTTTAAGTTTTAATTGTTATATGGTTTTTAAGCTATTGTGATTTAATACTGTTTTAAGGGAGGGAAGGATTGTCTGGGGTTTGTATTTGATTTTAATTTGTAAGCCGCCTGGATTGGTTTTCCAATAGGCGGGGTATTAAATAAATATTATTATTATTATTGTTGTTGTTGTTGTTGTTGTTGTTGTTATTATTATTATTATTATTATTATTATTATTATTATTATTATGAAAACAAGCACATGTTTACTCTGAACAGGTGCCAGCATAAGTATAGACAAAGATAAGACGAAGATAACAAACATCATACAATAATAATAACAACACAAGAAAAGGAGACACTACCAGTTTGGGATCAGAAAGAAATCTCAGCATGTACCCTTGATAGAATGGGAAGAACAGTAATGATGACTACCTTATCTCAGATTTGAATGGATAAAGAGCAAGAGAGGAGTGTAGATTTTGCAGCTGACTGGCTAAAAGAAGGCTGAAGATGGTATAAAATAGAAGTCCTCTGAGCAGCAAACCACCAGATTTTGTTCTCATCAAACTTGTCTGTTTCTGGCTGCTGCCGCCAAGCAGTTGCTGATAACCCAAACTTCTATTCCATCTAAAACTTAGGAATAACTTCTTGACTGTAAGAGTTGCTCCAGAGTGGAATAGACTGTGTTGGGGGTGATGGACTCTACTTCTTTGGAGGACTTTAAATAGTGGATGGACGCACATCTTTCAGGAGAGCTTTAGTTGTGAATTACTGCTCAGCAGGGGACTGTAACAGATGGCAACTCTATGATTTATCTTCCAACTCTATGATTCTAAAATTATTCTATTATTTCTACATGTAGTAAGATATTCCTATCTTGATGAAACTTGTTATTTAATACTCAGCCAAATGCTGGTGTACAGATACGGTTAAATAGACACACTAGGAGAGGGGGTATAACATTTTGCTATACAATTCTAATTGAGGTTTAAACTTGTGCCTAGGTTGATTCAAGGTCTATGCAAGCTAGCCTTGAGGACAATGTATTATCTATTTATTTATTTGGAGTACTTATATCCTGCTCTTCAGCTACAAAGGCTCTCAGAGCAGCTTACAAATGGTTAATTAATGGTTAATTGGAGGGAGGGCTCTCCTTCTTAATCTAGGCTAGACGTGATGGAGCTGAGCTGGCCTGCCTCTCTCCCTCTGAGGCCAAGGAGGTAATGCAGGTAACAGACTCTTGTCTATGTTCAACAAAAGGACAAACCTTTACCCTCTATACCCAGTGCAAGAATAAAGTGCAAGTGTAAAAAGCAGTGCCTGCTGAATCAGGGCTTCAGTCCTGAAAAGAGCTAGACCACTGAGGGAAATACAGGTAGTAGCAAACACAGCAGCCTCTTCCTTCCTACAGCCCCCTGATGGTCTCTGTGGTCCTCAGTCTCTCTGCTGGGTGTTGTTTGGGAAGGCCTCCATCGAAGTCCTGTTTTTATACTTAAGCCAGGCAAGACAGCTGTGCCGGGTAGAGGTCAGTGCCTGCTGAGTGAGGGCTTCAGTCCTGCAAAAAGCAGTCCTCAGTCTCTCCCCTGATGGCTCTTCTCTCCCTCAGAGGCCACAGCAGTAGCAGTTGGAATGGAGGGAGGATGCCTGACCAGCTGCTGGGACTAAAATTTATCTGTGTTATCTGTGTTACTAGAATAAATCTTAGTATAAAAGCTGCAACTTGTTATCCTGTTAACTTCCTGATAGATCAAAGCTTAAGAATACTGAAGAGGAATACTAATGGTGATCTGACTATTGGACAGAAATAGGTTTTGCAACCTTGGGAGCTTAGGTGACTAACACGGCAACTCCTAGAAAATCCAAACAGATTCAGACCAACACCCCTTCAACCTTCTACAAGATATAGGGGTGGAGAACCATCCTGTGTCAATAGTATTTCAGTTCACTGTTAAGTTATTATATGTAAAGGTAATATTCTAAAAAAAGACTTACCATTCTTTGCAGTTGACTCGTCTGTAGCCTTCCCCTTTCACCCAGATTTGTCTTCCATACTATGTCAAGTTTCCCAATAACTGTTACTCCTTTAATAACTCCAGCTTTCTCTGCAAATTCCTGCTTAGGTTTAAGACAATATAAATACTGCCTTGTGTCCATGGGTTGTAAATATGTTCTTGTGCCAAATGTTGAGACACTAGAAGAAGAAAAAACATGCTTGGTTTAGATTATTTTTCAAATCTGGAGTTTGGGGCTACAAAAGCCAATGAACTGCAGGTTTATTTTGCTGTGGCACATTGTTTCAATATCAAAAGTAAATAAGATCTAAACCTGGGAAAGCAGGGCTTAGAAAGCCTGTTTTTAAATGTACCTGTATATTTATAGTTATTAGAAATTATATTACTGTTATATTACCCTAGATTGCTTTCTATAGAAGCCTTTTGATAAAAATCAACACTGAAGCAGTTCTTTAAAAAACTGTTATGGTGTAGATATAGTTGTTTGAAAATGTAAATATAAAGACGATTTTCTCAGATTCTAAGACAGGTAGACAACATGTATAGCCCCACAGGATGCATCTCATATTGGGTTGCATGTAGGGGCTGAACTCATACCAACACACATACACAGAAACAACTGCCCTTCCCTTTTTATCTAAGTGTTCAGGGATGGGAAGATTTAAACCTTTTCTGCCTACTGAAATCTAGTGACCACTACAAAGGGGGTAGAAAGGAAAGCCTCCTTTCTCCTTGTAACATTCACTGAGACAACTCCTCCATTATTACTTGTGGCAGGAAAACAGCAAAAATATAAAGTGGGAGTGTTGTCCCATCCACTATGTTCTGCTAGAAAAGAGGACATGGGAAGAATCATCATCCCAGCTAACCCCGTTTCCCAGCAGGAAAACCATCTGCCCACCAAACATCACTTTGGTAAACTACTAGATAATCAGTCCTTCTGGAAAACTGCATACTGAGGGATGACCCGTGTTCTATACCATTTCTTACAAGTGCAGGAGGAGGAATTAAGTGGACCAAGGTACCAGTGCTGATCTGCATCATGGCCTCTGAAGGTCACAGATGGCCCATGGGTTACTCATGCTTGTCCTTACACAGGACAAAACTCCAAAGAATAAATCATTTCTAGAGTAGGAGAACCAAAGAAGAATATGGATATTAAAGCTTACACCACACTCAACACACAGACTGAACCAAAAAACATATACTGTCCTCAAACCATTTCTTGCCAGCCTCAGGGATTTTACCTCTGCATTGTCAATTAGAGAGAAAAGTACATTCTCATGCAGCAAGGACGTTCTATAGATGTTGTTGAAATGCAAGTCCCAGGAACCCCAACCAGCACAACAACTGATGAGGAATGCTGGGAGTTGTACTCTACCAGCATCTGGATGGCCCCATGACTCCTGCCCCTCTTGTAGAGCAGGGGTAGGCAACCTTTCCCTTTTAAGGGCCGAGGGACTTTGGCTCCCAGAAGCCTCAGCCATGTTGGTCAATAGTCCCATGTTGGCCAATAGCTCCTGGGATTCTGGGAGCTGAAGTCCCTCGGCCCTTAAAGGGGAAAGGTTGCCTACCCCTGTTGTAGAGGAATGTGTCTCAAGCTACTCTTTGCACTGACACAAGAAGGAAGCTTATTTATACAGAACACTCTTTCTGCATTTGTCAATATATCTGGAGGTCATATGTTCCTTGCCAATGCTACACAGATGCAAGCATTTAGTGCATGTAATTAAATCACTACACTACACACACACAAAAAGCCATCACGATTTTGGATGCAACCAGTTCTATATGTTACAATGCCAGCAGAAATTCAGTCACTGTGAGCAATGTAATCCAGATGCCAGAATGTGTGGCTTGACAAAGAATTACATTCAGGGCCCATCATCCAAAGGACGAGAAAAAGAGAAAGAACAAGAACAGTATAGATTTTGTATAGATGTAGATACAAAAACGCCATGCTAGTAGACTGAGAGCCTTTTGGCTGAAGAGCAGAGTATAAACACTCCAAATAAATAATACATATAGTTTTAGGCAGCATGGTTTGGACATGCAAATAAGTGTCTTACCTGTCCTCACTTTGGCTCACTGTGTTTAATTCAAGTACATTATACATAATAGAAGGTTCCAAGGACACCTTCTCCATAAACATTGGAGAGGTTGTGATATTTTGAATTTGAGCTTCCAAAAAGACTTCATCAGTCTAGAAAAGCAGAGAAAATGGCTAAGTAAAAAGTCTGAAATGATGGGTGCTCCAACATCTTTAAGTGCTTGAAAAACATTAAAACTACAAATGTAGTTAGTTTCATGCCTGAAAATCAAAATAACAGTCATTAAATGTGAGAAAATCTTGATCCCAACAGAGAGTGATAGAGCAATAGAAGCAAATACGTTAGTCAACTGGAAGTGCTGAACAATGGATATGGGATAATTTTGGAACATTTTCTTATTTTAAGGTAAAGTCTCTGTGGCCTAACAGGACTTGCAATTTGAGCTCCAAGGGTTCACATCAACTCAGATTTTTATATGAAAAGTAAAGAATGTTTTAGAAATGTGCAAGACACAAAGTAGACATGCCATGCTAGATGAATGATGCATCAGGCTACATACAAAGAAGGCAAATGGTCATTAACAGGGAGGGGTTTCATTTTGTTTTTAAACACCACATATGTCAACTGTCACAGGGGCTCAGATGCATGCTATGAACACTGGTCAGGATTATCTGCATGCTACATCAGTGTTTGTTTTTTTCTAAATAATTTATCTATTTTCTTCTTCAAAAGGTATTATGCATGGAGCTTAATTCTCCCGTGTCCTCAACAACACTTTAACTGGTTCCAAGACATCTAGCAATGGGCATTCAAGAATGAGTTCAAGAATCCAGTGCATTCCTAAATTAGGAATGATGGTTCAAGATCTAGTCTTTCAGAAAGTTAGTTCTGTATCTTAAACACTGAATAATGTAAACTCCAATTGTTAGAAGAAACGACTGAACAACAATGTGGGCCTATGGCCACATTGCACAAAGTAATCCTTCAGATGTCTCCTCAAAATCAAATTTCACTGAGTGTACAAGATTGCAGCCCAAGAATAGTTGTCCCCTTCACTGAGAGAAAACAGACGTTTCTTGGCAATACTTTCATATTTTTTTCTGCATTTCTTTCTTTCATACTCTGGAGAATTAAGATTGTACCAAGAACAAAATACGATGTTAAGGAGAATGGGCAAGAATATTCATGTTTTGCATGCTTTACCTAGAAAGAAGTGATGGAAAATAAATCTTATATCATCAAGTGATGGCCATTAGTGGCTCAGTACTTTAAAAAATTACATTGCAGGATTTGTACAACAGAGTGCAAACACTCTGTAAAATTAGAAGTGTAAACTGCATGATGTCCCTTAATTAGGGATATTACCATGTGATTTTTGTAGCAGGGATGCACTATTCTAATGTTTTTGCCAGATCTCAGCCCTGTGAAGCACAACAAAGTATCCAGCAATTCAAAGCTGGAATCAAAACATACTTATGATCAAAGAGATGCCAGCATGGTAGGGATAAAGGGAAAAACTCTCACATCACATTTTGTAAGAAGCTTGAAGAGTTCCTAGGGAAAGGAAAGGTCCACTAGCAAACAGGACACTACTGCTGAGAAAATGATAGCCTCTCTGTCTACTTTTCTCAGAAGAAAACTTAAAAAAAAGGGGGGGGGGCTAATTTGGAACTGCTTGTTCAATAGCAATAATAAACTAAAATAAATTTCAGTCTCTCAGATTTTATGTGCAGAGGACTTTCAGAAGAAAAGATACAGGACTGATTCTAATATCAATACTAAGCCACAGTTCATTGTTATGAGAACAATGTACAATGAGCCTTTGGCTCACACACTCCCCTTTCTTCCTCTCTATAACTGCAAGGAAGCTTCAGAAGCTTCTACTTCTATTTTAAATTAACCACATCATGCTATGTTGTCTGCATGCAGAAAGAATTAAATTACTCTGAATCATTCTTATTGGAAACAAGCCAACCTCAAACCATTGTTTGTGGCTTGTTTCTACTAACCATAATTAAGATTAACTGGAGTTAGTATGATATGATAAACTGCGGTTATTCTAAACAGAAATGGAAGTTCAGTGACAACATTTGGATATCTTACTATAAACTTCAAAGAAACCTAAGTTGCTGTTCTGTCTTCCAACACCAGGGATTTAAAATTCTGTAGTGTTATGGAAGAACATCCTGTAAATCCACTGCTTACATCCATGCTTTCCAAATGTTCCATCAGTACATTTTTAAACCGGCACCATTAGGAAAAAAATAGCAATAGCTGAGGTCAGAAAACAAAACAAAAACAATTAGCATAATGAAAAAGCAAAGTAGTTTATGATAATAACACGATTAGATTGGAGTACTTCACGACAGATTTGCTACATTATTTTGCCACACACAGATTTGAGTTAAAATCACACTGGAATTTCACCATTAGAATTACTGTCACATGCATTCAAGAGTTTAGAAGCAGAATTTTAATAAGCATGCACAAGAAAATGCAGTAAGTATTTGGCTCTCTCCCACCATCCAGTGTCTTCACAAGATAGCAGGTAACAGAAACCAAGCCATGACAACATGAAACAAATCTACATGCAGACTAGGGTGTATTTCATGCTACCAACTCCACCCATCTAACAAAAATGATTCCCATATTCAGACGACCCAAATATTGCAAAGCATGTAAGTTATGTAAATTAAGTAATTTTGCATTCTGGGCTAGATACAAAGAGCTGCAAGTAGAAGCTAGAGAGGCTAGGAGATTTAATGTAAAATGATGTGCAAGATTTTGACCTATTAGTTTTGTCAGTACATTCTACCTGATAAAAATAAATATAGATATTTTCAAGCTTCTAAAGGTGCAACAGATATTTTGGGGTACAACAAGATAGCCTTTTATGAGTAAAAGGTATTTTCTATATGTGGAAGGACACCTCCGTATCCTATCGAACACTTCCAATTTCATGATTACTTCTGCCATTTTTAAAATAGTGCATAATTCATTCATCTTATTTAATTGTGCAATAGAACCAAGACATATGCAGGATCATGGAACCTTACTATCAAGCACCCAAAATGCTACCCAGACCTCTAACTGACTCCTTGAGATTTCTGTAGGCATTATTCACACATTTATATATCACTGTAAGGTCTAAAAACCTATATTTGGTTCACCCTTTTAAAATGAAAGCAGAAATTCTCAGGAAGGTGAATCACATATTCCCACAGAATGGCAACATGAAGAGGACTATCAGTGGGAAACATCATATGGTACTCTGTGATCTTCAAAGAAAAGGAATTGCTTTGCTTGTTACAGTAATGAAATATTTGTTCAGCACTGGTGTCTGAAGTATTAAATATTTGTTAAACAGTGGATAGCAAGGAGAGAGCTAATAAAGTTCAAGAGTAGCTTTGTTCCCCCTGCCAAGGTTTGCTTATTTGTTTGTTTTAATCTAAGGAGAAGAGGAAGGAACAGAATCAAATATATTTGTGTAGATAACAATAAACATTGCTTTTCCATTATGTTTTCAAAATAAAGTTAGTAACAGGCAGAAAGACAAACAGAAGACAAGCATACATATATATTTATAAATAATAAATAAAATTACCACAGAACTGAGGTCACTCTAATGGGAAAATAAAAAAGAAAAACATTAGAGAAATTAGGGTTAAATGTTAAAGAAAAAGGAGGACAACTAAGTTTCAAACAAAATGCATCTTTTTGCATTTTTTTGCATATTCTAAACAAGACAGCATTAGTAAGAGAGGAATGTGAACTGGCAATAAAAATAAAAAGTACCAATAATAAGAAATCTTATTTCTAAATAAGACTTGTGTCAGCAAATGATATAAATGAGGAAAGCAATTATGTTGAACAGAAACACAGTTACTACACAGTGAAAACACTGGTAAATCTATACATGCTCATAGAACATTTGCACTATTAAGCTAAGGAGCTCCATATGGGTAATAAATTAAATATCCCTCATTTTAGAATTCAATATTTAATGTAACTTTCTTATTGCAGAAAGTCTAAACCATAGGGATAAAACTTGTCCATTCCTTTAACTCGTTTGCAGCCACAAGTTGAAAGAATGTGCTAAGCACCATTGGACAAGGAGTTTTGTTAAATGAACCTTCTTACCAGTTGGATGTTCAAAAAACTTAATTTGCTACCTTTATTATCTCAAAAGTCTATGTATGTGGGGCTCTTTGCTTTGTATTTATTCAGCACAGTGCCATTAAATACAGTCCAGCTGGCTCTAAAATTTAAGGTATTACAAGCTGTCTCACAGATATGTGAAGTTGAGTTCTCTTTTTGGTTTCTATTTCTCAATAGTAGGGTGCCCTAAGTATTGTATTGCTCTTTTTGTTTCTTGACAGTGGCTTTTGGCTATGATTCGACAGGTGCAGCCTTCCCAGAATGTAGATCCAGCAATGAAAATCCTATTCCTGCTACATAGCAGTCACTTAGCTGATTGGAACAAAGAGCAATCTTGCTCTAGACCCATTTTGCCTATTTCTATCCTATTTAAACAAACAGATATAAAAGTAATCATTCCCTACTTCACTGCTGAAAACATTTCAGCCTTTTGGAGCAAAAGTTGAACAGATACATTTGATGACTTAATTCAATAGATAATGCAGCAATGCTTAAAAAAAACTGTACCTAAATATACAGCCATACCTTGCGCAAAAGATGGCAGTGACAAATGGACAGATTTAAGTTAATAAGGGAGAAAAATACATATATCTTACTTACCTATTTCCCTCATCCTCAACCAGAAAAAAAATCAAGTTTCCCCTACCCACCCCCAATTTGCAATACACCTTGTATACTGGCATAATGAAAGCCAGAAACAACATTCCCTTATCAGCATTTATATGATCTTTGTGGCTTGTAACACAGTGCATTAGTCACATTAACCTGCTTTGAAAATGTATTTAGGTACATTTGTATTTCATCTAGTTTTATAACAACTCTTCAAACTTTAAAGTAGTCTCTCTCCTTGGCATTCTGACTTTTCCTTATTTCATGTCTACCTAACAGCTAATAAAAAGTTTAGTGTTCAAACTGCCAACTGGCAAAAAATTTTAACAGATAAACAAAATCTAATAAATGTAAAAAAGGGGAAATTTAAAAATGCTTTGCCTTAGTAATAAAATGGTGGTTCTTAATAACCTTAATACTTATTATACCTTAAACAAAAAATTATATGTTTTGAACTTACCTCCGCATTGTAGAATTTAGTTTTTACATCTAATGGTTTGAGGACCTGTTTTTTTTAAAAAAAGAATAATGAAGCAAGATTTATCAAACCCTTCCAGCAACACTAAGTACTACTTTCTTTTGTCTCTATTAGCTGCTAAGTATCTTTTACAAATCAGTTTGTAGCTCTTCAAACTAAACTAATGCAATTTGTGTTCAAATATACAAACATTAGAATTTACTGAAAATCTAAATCTTCCTCAACTCATTTGTTCCTTTCTATGGCTAGCGACTCTTCAGTATTAAGTTTACACACAACAATATTTTACAAGGAAGAATCCAAATGCCCTTCCAATAAGACATATTCATACACAAGAGGCAGTATCTAGTGCACCAATTTCATCAGTCTTCTTAGAACAATTTTGCATTTCTGAGCAAGCAGTTTTCACTTCTATGAGTTCTTATCAAGGAGTGTAAACATATGCCTCTCAGAAAGAAGCTGCTTTTCCTGCTTCTGCTATTCAAAGCAAGTCAGCCAGTGGCAGATCAGCTGTAAGCAATTCTACCAGCAGCTTTCTAATTAAAAGAATGTAGCTCTGAAGTCCTCACAGAAGATTATTAAACATAGCCCAAACATCAAATATTACATTCAAGAAACAAACTACAATAAAATATTTTCATTTGCACAAGAATCTTGAGAACAAGAAAGTAGTAATTAGCATTTATTCTTGTTATAGGTCTATGCTTAAACTCAGTGAGATGGTGAGAAGCCTTGATGATCTGGTGAGTAGGGTATTTAGAAAGGCATTTGAACCTTAGAAGAATGTTCATTATCTTCAGTTACATTTTCCCAGCTGTGAATCATTTCACATAGTGACCACTAACAGTAATGCTGGTTAAAACTGCCTTTGCCAAATTCCCTTGGAGCAGGGGTAGGCAACCTGTCCCCTTTAAGGGCCGAGGGACTTCAGCTCCCAGAAGCCTCAGCCATGTTGGCCAATAGTCCCATGTTGGCCAATAGTTCCTGGGATTCTGGAAGCTGAAGTCCCTCGGCCCTACAGCGCTATATAAATAAACTGTAATAATACAGCGCTATATAAATAAACTGTAAAAATCTACAGCACTATATAAATAACCTGTAATAATAATAATAACTTGTAACCTCATCACCATACCCACATGTTTTGCATTACTCTTGCTATTCATACACACAGCCTGCTTATAAAGATCTGCTTCTATGCACTTCATGCATCTGAAGAAGTTGAGTCAGGGCAGGTTTACACTGGCCAGAATTTTCCAGGAGCAGCCTGAAACATTCTGGTCCTGGATCTACCCTGAATTCCCCTTGTTACATGGGTGCTCCATAGTAACACATTGGGTGGCTGTTCACAGGTGCATCCCACTGTGTGTCTCTCTGCCAGTTCTGCTGGCGCAAATCGCTCTCTCTGAGGTCGCACTCAGTCGCGATCACATGGCTAGGCATCTTGTTCTAACCTCAAAGGGAACAACTTGCAATGACAAATACTAAGAAATGTTGGTGTGTTAGTTCAAAAGGCACCAGGTTGCAGAAGCCTGTTGTAGATGACTCAGTGGGGTGGAATCTAGAGACATGATGGCTTCAGTCCTTTCTGGAGGTATGGTGGTGTTAAGGGATTTCTCCTCTATTTCAGTCATTGATTGGTCTTTAGTGTGAACTACTGGCTGAGGTCAGAGACATGGGATTGGAAAGATACCATGTGCTCGAATTCCTTCTTCAAAAACAATAGAGAAGGGCTAAACTGTCATTTACAGACACCCAGCTTTATCTTTCATTTTCAATCCTATTTACAGAAAGATGGTAAAATGGCTAAAGGGACACTGAGAAGTAATTTTGGATCAGGGCAAACAAGAGGAAGCTCAGTTCATACAAGCTGGAATTGCTGTTGGTTATAAACCTCCCAATCTGGATCAATGCTTAAAATTTGTGGACAGGATTGCATTCCCTCTGAAAAGCCATATATAAAAGCTGAGGGGATTCCCTGGACCTGGTGTTATAACTGAAGGCATAGTGGCACCAGGGCCTAGGAATACCTTGTATCAACTTAGGCTGGCTTTTCAGCTACAACCCTATTTAAAGATTATTTGGAAACTTCAACTGGGACAGAATGTAGCCACAAAGATGCTTGTAGAAGTCAAGGATTTTTGACGAAACTACATAAAATTAAATAAAATGTTGCTTACAATCTCCACTATCCTGAAATTGGTCTTGACACTAAGAACATCGCCTGAGTTGTATTCATGGATGCTTCCCCAGAAAGAGAAGTGGGTGATGACTTTCACCAATTCCTGCTGCCTCTTGCAGTTTCTTGTGCCTTTGCAAATCTGCCCCAGATGGTGGGGGAATCACCTAAATTGGGGGGAGGGGCTGTAGTGGGGGGGGGAAAGTCCTCCCCCTTCTACCAGCAGAATTCTCTGCTAGATGTCAGTTGCATCTATGAATTGAAAAGCTCCTTCCATTCATGAATGCGTAGTTAGGATCCAAGCCAGTATATTTCCTTGGCATTATTTTCTTTCTATTATTTTATCTCATCGCTACTTTGAAGTGATCAAAGCAGGAAAACCTAATAAAAAAGATCACTAAAAATGAGTCAAACTGGAGTGTTTGGGGTAGTTTTTATGTTAGGGTCATCTACATTTATTCATTTTGAGGCAGCACTGAGAAGTATAAGAAAAAACAAACGCACTGTCTTGGATCCTAACTACACATTCATGAATGGAAGGATCCCTTTGTTCAAAGATGTGACTGAGATATAGGAGGAAAGAAAGACTAAAGGAGGTAGTTGATTTCAAATACTACCCATGTGGCCAGTCTTGTCATTTCAATACCTGGAATTTGAAGAACTTTCTGAAGTACATCTTCTCACGAGCTTGAGTGGTATAACTTACTGCACACACTAAGCTGAAAGACAGAAATTATTAAATGGGTTTTAACTATGTTTCAATCTTGCATTGGTTCTCAGGTGACGGGGAGGGTAGACAAGGGGGAACACATGCAGATCTGCACTACATTTACTAAAATGTCCACAAAATGAATTAAATGAAGTAGTAAGTGGATTGGAAGAAAATATTAAGTGTCTCACATGTGTGTGCCTATTTCCTTTACTTCATGGTGAATTACATCATCGATGCAACAGTCTTGTTTGAGTTCTGCCACCGCAGCACTAGAGGCTGAAAGGTTTAAACGTTGTGAACTTGTCTGTAAATCAGCCTTGGAATTAAGAACAGAAACAGAACAAATTACTCAGTTAAAGGAGTGGCTGCGTTTAGAAAATACCTGTTGAAAGAACTGGTATTGCAGTCATGCATGACAGATTTTTAAGAAATCTTATTAAAATATTTCTATTTTCGGAAAATCCCGAAAGTAAAAAGAAGCAGTTTTTGACAAGTTTCCGTTCAGGTTAACCTCATTTTAACTCCATTTTAACATCGACGTCGTCTGAAAATCTAACCGCTTTTGCAGTTTTTTTCTAATTTAAAGCCCCGTTTCTGCATGGGATTTCCCCTGTGTGATAAACTCCATATACTCAACTCCAGAAACCAAACATTCAGAATTGCCTGTTGTAGATTCAAC
>CM034703.1:36692845-36703733 GCA_020142125.1 Phrynosoma platyrhinos | reverse complement strand
GAAAAGGAGGAAAAGAAGGCAGTGCACCATTGAGGACAATGGGAACTTGAATATTCGCTAAATTTCGAATTCGCGGAGGCCTCCAGAACAAATCTCCCACAAATCTGGAGGGACTACTGTACAACTCAGCACAAGTTAGAATCATACAAGCCATCATATTCCATACTACCATGCATGGATGTGAGAGCTGGACAGTTAAGAAAGAAAGATGATAGGAAGAAAATCAATGCATTTGAGATAATGTGGTGCTGGAGAAGAGTGTTGAGGATTCCGTGGACAGCCAAAAGCACAAACAAATGGGTTTGCAGAGCAGATCAAGCCAGAAATCTCCCTGGAAGCCAAGATGACCGAACTGAGGCTGTCGTTCTTTGGACACATCATGAGAAGGGAGGACTCATTGGAAAAGACAATAATGCTGGGAAAGATGGAGGGAAGTGGGAAGAGAGAAAGGCCACATGCTAGATAGATGGACTCTATTAAGGAAGTCACAGGGTTGCAGGCATTAAGCAGAGCAGTGGAGGACAGAGGATCTTGCAGATGTCTCATCCATAGGGTTGCCATGAGTCAAGATCCACTCAAGGGCAGTTAACAACAAATGTGTGTACACTCATCCAGCCATGTTCACTGGGGTCAGGGGCACAGGACCCCTGTGAATGTGGAAAAAATGCAAATAACAAAACACTATGTTTTTACATGAGAGAACACCTCTCTAGGTATCTCTAGGTCCCCCAGTGCAATTCTGAGGTCAACATCTGCCAGACAATGACCACAGAATTGCTCTGGAGGAGCTACAAACGCCTAATGGAGTGTTCTCTCTAGGAATCTCTTGATCCTTCAGTGCGACTTTTGGTCAAAGTTGACCATAGAGTTGCACTGGAGGACTTAAAATATTCTTAGAGAACATATTAATCAAATCCGTGAATAACCAAATCGACAAAAATCAAAGCCACAAATGTGGAGGGAAAGAGAGAGAGAGAGATGCTTACCATATATTTTTCCAAAAATGAGGTGAGGGTAGGCAGACATGTTAGTTATGAGAGATAGGGAAGAAGAGTGTGAGAAATTGGTGGCATCAGAGGCAGGTAAGGTAGGGGGAGATAAGAAATCTGGTAAAGTACCATTTTCTATGGGCAGAGCACACCTCAAGCCAGGAGACTTTTTTGGGTTACTTTTGGATGATCAGCCACCTCAACCCCCCTGCCCTGGTGGCCCAATATGGGGCGATTACATTGGATGGTTTCTCAGGGACCTCCAAGAAACCCGTAATGTAAGGGATGGGGGTTTAAATGAGCGGATTGTTGAAAAGCAACCCAGAAACTCCTCCTAGTTTGAGGAATACAGAGGTGGGCTCAAAGGCATTTTCGGTAGCCTCAACTTTGTCCTTCCTCTTCCTCAAGGTAGGTGGGCCAGCCTCAACTTCTATTCCACCATTGACCTGTGGATAAATTGACCCAGGATTTAAAGCTAATTTTTAGACTTAAATTTCTTGACTTATAGTCTACTATACTGTATACAGTATACATAGCAGTAAGTTACATGGGGTTTTTTTATTCTTAATGGTGATGGCAGTGATGAAGATGAGACATGTCTACAGTAAGTTGACACTGTGACATTCATCTGCTTCCATAGCTGAACTAGGTTGTGGAAAAGAGGTGATGCTATGGCCTAGTTTTGACTGATAGGAATCAGGAACTCATACAAACATTGTCATTGTTGGGATTGTCCTTGAACACCTGATGCTATCAGAAGAATTTGATTATTTTTTTTTAAAAAAAGAGTTCTGACTCTTACAATGTAAAGTGCCAGAGTATATTTCAACATTTCTTTTAATAATGATTTCAAAAGCTTATATTGGTAACTACAACAATCAATTGCCAGATCAAAATATAAAAAGCAGTCATTTGATTGGCTTCTGGTTATACTGAAGTGTTTATACCTGGATTGAGTGTAACAAAATAGAGAAGAAATTGTGATGAATATTCAATCAGTAAGAAATGCAGCAGGTGTTTATTCATATAGGCATGCATTCAAAGACAAAATATACACATTCTTAAACAGACAATGTAATGTTGAAACCTAAAGTTTTGGGGCAGTAATTCAGAATTCTAATAAATGTGGGGCTAATGTTAATCCAACATTCATCAGACCTAGAGTAACCCCACTGAAATACCTTATTTTCCTGCGTATAAGACTACTTTTTAACCTGCAAAATCTGTGGTTAAAGTGGGGGGTCGTCTTATACGCCGGGTATAAGGATAGGGAGGATAGAGGTGCTAAAACTCTATATTTTGACTGGAAAAATGGGGGGTCGTCTTATACGCAGGTCGTCTTATACGCCGGAAAATACGGTAACTGAGATTTTAGATTTAATGTCAATGGGGCTATTTTAAGTAGGATTAATGTTGGAATTAGTGGATAACATTTATAACCACTATGGTTCCAGTCCTCTCATATTTTTGAGAGCATCTCTATGCACTGGAGCCCTACCTGCTATCACTGCTGACTTCACTACACATTCCATTCAAATATTAATAATAATAATTTTTATTTTTATGCCGCCTCTCTGCAGCGCAATCGAGGCGGCGTACAGCAGATTAAAACAACATTACAAGGTAAAACAGTCAAACAACCCCATCCCTAACCCACCCACCCCTTAAAAATATATTAAACTATAGCAAGATTAAAATACTAAATAAAAGAAAACAATACAGTACAAATAAATAGCAGCTTAGCAACAAAAGAGCTGGAATCATTTTCATCTCCTTATATTTTTCTTTGGGCCGGGATGTTATACAGAGAAGGCCTAGCGGAAATATACATATACATACATATGTAAACATACATATACTGAGACTGGACAACAAATATTGGTGGACCAGCCAAAACTTCATCTCCCAGATGTCAAACGATTAAGAAACTGGACTGGACGATGCTGGATGGATGAAATTATTTTTTAAAAGCCTTTTAAACCATGGCTTGTTGTTGTGCACCTTCCAGTTGTTTCTATTTTTGTTATGATAACCCTAAATTTACTAAGAGAGGTGTTTGCCACTGCTTTCCTCTGAGGCTGAGAGAATGTGACTTCTTCAAGGTCACCTAGTATGTTTCCATGGCTAAGCAGTTATTTGAACCCTGGTCACCAGAGTCATATCCAGCACTGAAATCATGCTGGCTCTTAGAATCACTATACCACACTTTGACTATGTATGCTAGACCAAATAGTGCAAGTAGAATTTGATGGGATGGTTTAAACCCTGTTTATATTAACATTCAAAAAAGCAATTTAATTCCACTAACGGCAACTAATCCAGCTAAATATAGCAGCTAGTGTTTCAAAAACTGCCCTAAACATTCAGATTCTATCTAATTTTCTACAGGAAAGCCTTATGAGCTACAGATGCCATTAAACATTTCTCTTTTAGCTTTTTCCAAGTTTGAAATTTTCAAGGAGAGGTCATTTTTCTGTGAAAGTGTTTTATTATAGACACAACTCTAAATATGCCATACATGGTATTGGCACCAGTGTAAATTTTACCCTTTACCAGCCTGATATTAAAACATAATATCTCGGATAAAGACAACAATGCTTAGCAAAACAGAAGGCAGTAGGGAAAGAGAAAGATCACATTCCAGATGGATAGACTCAGTCAAAGAAGGCATGGCCCAGAGTCTGCAGGGCAGGTGATGACAAGATGACTTGAAGGTCTCTGGTTCATAGGGTTGCCATAACTTAAAGTTGGCTTGACAGCAGTTAATAACAACAATCTGTTCCACTGCCTGCAGTAGGATTTGGTTCTAAATAACCATTTTCAAATGATGCATATCTTCTAAACCATGGCTGGGGAAAGTGTGTCCCTCTAAACTAAAATTCCCAGAGTTCCTCTCAATTGACTATTCTTGTTAGAACTAGAGGGAATAACTGGTGGGTCACACAGTACCCATTCCTGTTCTTTAGTGACCCTACAAGTTGGTGTGTTGCCAGAAAACTCCATCCACGATCATCCTGTTCTGTCCAGCCCTTACTCAAGTTACAAACTACAGCAAGGATCAAATGTACACCAATCAACCAAATAGGAAATGAAAAATTACTGGCATTATGGACCTCATGTAACCAAAAGTGAAAAACTATTTTTCTACCACAAACAGTCTTGCCTTATTATTCATTAATTTTAGACAAATATAATAATAATAATAATAATAAAATTTTATTTATACCCCGCCCCTCTGCAAAGCAATCGGGGCGGCTTACAACAAATTAAAATTCAACAGTTAAAACATTCCAGATTTCTACAACCCCCCCCACCCACAACCCACTCCCCTTAAAATAGAATTAAACTATTGCAAATGAGAATGCCTGAGAAGTAAAATGTCAATTATTCTTAGATATTTGAGGATACTGCATTTTAGCTGCAACAGGGAATCCTAAAGAAGAGGGAGCCATGGAGCAAGGACTTAGCTCTTCCCTGTTTCTACCTCCAGCAAAGGCAAAGCTTTTTTTTTTTTTTTTTTTAAATTGGGATTACATTTGGCAGGTTAACCTATACAGCAGCTAAAGGTTTTTCCAGATGCAATAGTACAGAGACTTCTTGAGAAATTTTTCTTTTCTTTTCTAAGATAGCCTTTTCCCAAGACAGAGACAGCCTGGATTTTTCTGTTACTAATGTAGGTTAAATTTTATTGCCTGGATTTTATGACTCTTTCCTAGAGCCCTCATGGACAAAGAAAGGAATGGCCTACATCTACATGGACAGCCCTTCAGACCATCTTAACTGACAACAACAAGACGTCTTGACAAAATGGAGGCCTGTGACTTGAAACATCTTCATGATTTCAAACACTTAATCAAAGAGACACTGGAGTTTTGAAAGCTTGCATGGCGTATTTTGTGCATTTCTGACTGGCCCAATAAAGATATCGCTGTCTTGTGTATTTTAGATATTTTGTATTTTGATATAAAGTCAACACAAGTGCCCCTGGATATGTTTTATTAAATTACAATATCATTCTGATAAAGGACATTTTCTTAAGCAGCCAATAAAGCACAAGTCAGTCTTGTAGAGATCAGTTTATTTGAGAGAATGTCTCCACTTTTCACTGAATTCGTACATTTAAAAAATTCCTCTGATCAGGTACTATGGCTTAGCTCACAGGAACTGCTAGATAATGGATAGCTCTCTTCATTTGGGCAAAGAATGTCCCAAGATGTATTCCTAATGACAATAAAATAACATTGGCTGCATCTGCACTGCAAAAATAATCCAGTTTGATACAACTTTAACTGCTATGACTTGGTGCAATGGAATTCTGGGAACTGTAGTTTTGTGGGACATTTAGCCTTCTCTGTTAGAGAGCTCTGGTGCCACAAGCTAGTTCTCAGAATTCCATAGCACTGAGCCATGACAGTTAAAGTGGTGTCAAACTGGATTATTTCTGCAGCGCAGATGCAGCCATTGGATTATTTCTCGTAACACAGAATGAAAAATGCTTATAGTTAATTAATTAAGTGTTCTTCAGTAATGATTTAAGAACTGGCTTTTCATAAATGTGTACTTAAAAACATATTGCTGTGTATATTTACAAGCTATGTATGATTCCATATTTGTGAACAAACAAATTCATTTTCCCTCTAAGATTTAATTTTTCTTTAAGGTAATTTGCAATGTATTCACAGTAGAGTATGTCACAGAAAATCAAAATCTGTTCCTTAGATCTCTGGAATGTAGAATTACAAGATGGCAGTTCATTGTGTTTGATCATCCTGTTAAGCTTTGTCCAAATGTCTTCCAGTGTTTGGTTACTTAAAGTGGATGGTTCAATTATCCACTGTGCTCTATAGAATACATGAAGCTTTAATTTTTCCAAAGTGCTTTGCAGCTCTCTAGATAAAGGAAGAATCTTGTCTTTAAGCTTAGCGTTTGAAGCAGATGCACTCCAAGATCTCCTGATGTTCTGTTTACCAGTTGCCAATTGCTTTTCCAAACTGCTCAATTCAAATTTTCCATGTTCAGCTTGTAAACACTGCCCAGCTTTTATATCAGGATGAAATTCCTTAAGCCCTTCTGTACAATCATAGCATGGGGAGCCACACGGAGTTTCTAGGGTTGCATAATGTTGTTTCAGTTGTTCTGCCTCTTCAACAGAGATAACTGGAGGTTCTCGTTTAGGCTTGAGGGGGAGTTTGCACAGATCATTTGGAAACCAGGGTATGAAGCTTGGCAGCTGCCGAACAGGAAATTCTTTCAGTGACTCTTCAGCAATTTTTTGCAGTAGTGCAGAGTCCCTTTGCCATGCTCGATAGTGCAGAACCACATCCATGCTTGTGTAGTAAGAATCCACATGTTCCAACTGTAAATGTTTCTTGGAGTGTCACCACTAATGACGTTATCGCTTAAAAGAATCTTATGCTGTATGCTGGTTAGATCAGAAGAAAACAGGACCTAGAGCAGAAGTAGTGCAAGTAGTAAGACATTCTAGCAGCTTTACCATCAGATTTACCATTTACCCAGTTTGCTAAATAGCTACCAATATAAAAAGTGTGCCCAGAATACATGCCATTAGAAAAATACCCAAGACCAGTGTGCTATCAGTTTTGCTTTTTTCTTTTACTGATATCTGGTTTTGCTACTAGGTCTAACACAAACCAGAGTACAAATTTAAACATGTGAGGTTCTCCTACTGGAAAGCAGCTGAATGTCTGTTCAAACACTTCTATGACAGCTGAACTACACATTATTTTAAACACTGCCAATTTATTGAATTATCTTTGCTGCAATAGAAATAGCAGCTGCAGAGGGCACAACTGGGATGAAAGATGTAAAATTTCCAGAAAATATTGGCATTTTTGGAAAAATTGAAAAAGTACAATATTAGCACCCATTACATATTGCAAATCACTTTATTATTCTGGGAATATAAGTCCAACTTGGCTTGGTATTTTTTTAAAAAGCATTGGCACAGAGCAGCCTGCATCTGGCCCCTGCGGGCCATTTTTGAGGCCCCTAGGCCACCCTAGGTATCATTTCTTTTTCCTTTTTGCTACAGAATGCCTCCACATGGCTATTAGGGATGGGGAGGCCTCCTGGCCCCCTCCAGCAGTCAATCAAAACTTTTTGTTAAATTAAACAAAAAATTGTCCCTGACATAGAAAATAATTTTTTCAATCCTGCTATCTTTACCCTTAAGTTAAATCATCTACCTTTGGTTGCACAGGCTAAACATACTGAGCAGTTACCAAACAATTATTCATTCCGATCATATGTATGTTTTCTTGGGAGGAAGCCCCTCACTCAGCTCAATGTGATTTACTTCCAGGTCAGTAAATGACACAGAATTGCCTTCTTCAAATCTGTCAATGTTAATTACAAAATAATATGCTATGCTTTATAGAAATGTGCATTGCTATGAAACTGCTTAAAACCATTTTGTCTGCAGAAAATGATTACCATTAGATTCCACCATGTTCATACATTCTTCTTATCTCTCAGAGACTTCAAATATTTTTCTTACCACTTCACTGACTATAAAAAAATTGGAGAGAAACAAAGGAGAAATAACAGGGGCTTCAGTCCTGACTAGCAGTTAATGCATTTGCTTAACAACTCCACCACTCATCTCCATATATCATTCTCATATTCTATACTACACACATTTTTTTATATTTGTTCAGAGGGGCTTTGCCTTTGCTTTCCTGAAGCTGTGTGTGATTTGCCCAAGGTCACCCAGAGGATTTCAATAGCAGCATAGGCCAGGGATTCAAGCCCTGGTCTCCAGAGTCATAGTCCAAAGCACACTCAAATCACTATAGCACACTGGTTCACCTACCAGGGAGAAACTAGCTGCACTGAATTTGTGGAGAGGTGTTCTTCTACCAGCGATATCTGGTAGTGGGGTTATTAAGAAAGGATACAGATTGCATTGTACAGATTAAGGAAGTAATGACATTCAAGCTTCAAGAGGGGTTTTACTACAACAGAAGGATCTTTTTCGGAACATTACAATGGAAATGAAGTCAGGGCTTCCTTATTTCAAAATGTTCAGGAGCCACTCTACTGTACACAGTAAACATAGTTCTGGAGTATTTGCTGGTTACCAGCATCAGAAAGTATCTGTTTCAGTTCACACCTCGGCAAACACAAGAACAGCTAACCAATTTTATATTTCAAATATATTTTACAGCATAAATGCAGTTCCCTCTTATAGAAAACTTTACGTAAAACACACTACAGTATATACCAGTGGTAGGCAACCTTTCCCCTTTAAGGGCCGAGGGACTTCAGCTCCCAGAAGCCTCAGCCATGTTGCCCAATAACTCCTGGGGTTCTGGGAGCTGAAGTCCCTTGGCCCTTAAAGGTGAAAGGTTGCCTACCACTGGTATATACCATTCATAAATTCCCATAGACTAGTTATGTTTTTGAATGAGTCCTTCCTTCAGTTTCAGAGAGATACAGAAACATAAGGGGAAACTGTCCTACAGCAAATAATACATATATTTCTTAGCTATACCTCCTCAAAGACTTGCACAAATGACAATGAAGCTGGTTCCAGTTCTTAATTCCTTATTTAATACAGAAATGGAACCAAAGGCCAATAAGAAACTAACTTTGCATACCTCTGCTCCTCAAAATAAGCGGAGATATCCCAATCATGCAAATTTGCCACCAGAAAACAACCCACTAAAATAGCTCTTAACGTAATTCAACCCAATGCTTTCGTTTAATACAACATGCTTTAAACATAAATTACATTCAGACCAACATATCTGGAGTAACAGTATGCAAAGGGATCTTGTAGCACCTTTGAGACTGTGTTGAAGAAATTGTAGCATACACTTTCATATGGTCTACTTCCTCAGGTGCTATGAAAGTTTATGCTACACCTTCTTTCGCATATTTAGTATCAAAGATGCTAGAAGATCCCTGATATTCCAGACTAATATGGTTATGTCTCTGAATATATGGGACAAGGACTTAAGATTTTGCACCTCAGAACTACAACAGCTCTTTACTCATGTGCTGTAGGCTTGGGAGAATATCACACATTAAGGTATCTTGACCTGTTGTTGTTGTGTGCCTTGAAGTCATTTCTGACATATGGCGACCCATCACCATCCTCTAAGGCTGAGAGAGTGTGACTTGTCTAGGTCACCCAGTGAGTTTCGTGGCTGAGTGGGAATTTGAACTGTGGTATCCAGAGTCATAGTCTAATGCTCAAACCTCTAAGTCAGGGGTAGGCAACCTTTCTCCTTTAAGGGCCGAGGGACTTCAGCTCCCAGAAGCCTCAGCCATGTTGGCCAATAGTCCCATGTTGGCCAATAGCTCCTGGGATTCTGGGAGCTGAAGTCCCTCGGCCCTTAAAGGGGAAAGGTTGCCTACCCCTGCTCTACGTCATGCTAGGTTTGCCTTAGGGTCGCTATAAGTAAAAAATAACTGGGAGACACACAACAATCTTGATCTAGCTCAGTACAAACCTTTCAGCCAGAGAAGGTCTCTTCAGGTACAGTTTTCCAATACATAATCTGGTTAGCCAGAGAACAAAAGTATCCAGCCTTTCCTTATTCAGCTTGATGATATTCTTCAATTCTGTGTAAGTATATCTCTTTATCCAACTTCAGCCTAACTGTGCAGCACACCAAAAGGTGGTCACAAATGAGACATTCTTCTCACTAAACACAAAAATATCAGTTCAAAGGCCTCTCAGTTTTAGCTAAACCACCTCCTCATCCTTTAATTTTCTGAAAACAAGGTTTAAGGCATAGCTCACTGCCCTGGCATTATACTTGCTTTTATCTCACACCTTGGAGCTATTCAAAGATATAGCCATGTTAGTCTGTATAATCAGTACGTAGAGAGATCTTGTAGCACCTTTAAGACTATGGACCTTTGCAGACTGCCAGAAATAGTGCAAATTGAGTCCACTTTAACTGCCCTGACTCAGTGCTAGGGCATCATGGGAACTGTAGTTTATTGTGGCACCAGAGCTCTCTGACTGAGAAGGCTCAATGTCTCAGAAAAAAATACAATTCCCATGTTTCCCTAGCACTGAGCCAGGGCAGTTAAAGTGGACTCAATTTGCACTATTTCTGGCAGTCTACAAAGGCCCTATCTGAAAGAAAGAAGTTGGCCAAGTTCTTTCTTTCATTTAGTCTCAGAGGTGCTACAACATCTCTCTACATACTTCCTTGGAGCTAGTTAAGCTAGTACAAATTTGCCTACCTGCGATATAAACTGGAGGCTTTTAAAGAATGCTGTCTTTTTATAGAACCAGACCTGCTTCATTTGCTTAAGATGGATATCTGTCAGTGACCACTGCTTCATCTGTTACTGTAGGTGTCCATATAGGTTGGAGCCACATTTTAGAAAACCTGCTTTTGGGGGCTGTAATTCCCACTACTCATGGTGGCTGGAAAATTGTCAGTTACAGTCCAAACAAAAAAACACAAGTTCCAAACAGTAACATTTAGATGTGCCTATTGGGGTGTTTAAATTAACATTGTTATTTTTCAATACAGACTTCTTAAAAGCCAGTTTAATTGTGCAAACTGTTCTTTAAATGTAGTGATGTGAAACTTTTTAAAAACAATAACAATGTAATGGCTGCATCCTTTCACCTATCTATTCAACTTGCATGCAGAACATATTATTAGAAAAACAGGCTTGGGCACAGAAGAAGGAGGAGTGAAAATAGGAAGAAGGAATATCAACAATCTAAGATATGCAGATGACACCATAGTATTAGCAGAAAACCTCACAGACCTGGAGCACCTATTAAGGAAGATGAAAGAGGAAAGTGCAAAGGCAGGCTTAATGTTGAACATAAAGAAAACAAAAATAATGAGTTCAGCCTAGACCAGTGGTAGGCAACCTTTTTGAGCCGGGGGCCGGGTTGCTGT
>CM034703.1:36680553-36692745 GCA_020142125.1 Phrynosoma platyrhinos | reverse complement strand
ATCCGGCCCCCGGGCCTTAGGTTGCCTACCCCTGGCCTAGACAATGAATAAATAGAAATAGTAAAAGAATAGTAAACATTGCTAGAAATGGGGACTGCAGTCGGGAAATCAGAAGAAGACTAAGAATGGGGAGGGTAGCTATGAAAGAACTAGAAAAAATTCTAAAAAGCAAAGTTATACAACAGGTAAAAGTAACCAGTTGACAAGGTTGTCAAGTCATGTCCGACCTTAGGCGGCTGTGCTCATCTCAGTTACTAAGCCAAAGAGCCAGTGTTGTCAGAGACTACTCTGTGATCATGTGGCCAGCAAGATTGCACAGAATGCTGTTTACCTTCCCATTATTTGCATATGCTTGCTTTCGAACTCCTAGGTTGGCAGAAGCTGGGATTAGCGATGGGAGCTCACTCAATCATGCAGCACCCGGGCCTCGAACTGCCAACCTGAGGATCTTGCAATCAACAGAGTCAGCCCGAAAGTCAGAATCATACAAGCCATTGTAATTCCTATTACCATGTATGGATGTGAGAGCTGGACAGTTCAAAAAGATGATAGGAAGAAAATCAATTCATTTGAGATGTGGTGCTGGACAAGAGTATTGAGGATCCCATGGACAGCCAAAAGGACAAACAAATGGGTCCTAGAGCAGATCAAGCCAGAAACCTGCCTGGAAGCCAAGATGACCAAACTGAGACTGTCGTACTTCAGATACATCATGAGAAGGGAAGACTCATTGGAAAAGACAGTAATGCTGGGAAAGGTGGAGGGAAGTAGGAAGAGAGGAAGGCCACATGCCAGATGGATGGACTCTGTTAAGGAGATCATGAGTATTAAGGGGTTGCAGGATTTAAGCAGAGCAGGACAGAGGATCTTGGAGATCTCTCATCCATAGGGTCACCATGAGTCAAGATTGACTCGAGGGCAGTTAACAACAACAAATGGCCATGCTTCATATTAAACGCAACTCATGTTCATTTTCAACATAAAACAATGCTTAAGGCTCCTGTCCTAAAAGGTGAGGGGCACAAGTTTCCTACTGATGACCCTATTACTGTATGCTTTCAAAGAGTTTCTGACTTATGGTGACCCTATCATAGGGTTTTCTTGGCAAGATTGCCTCTGAGGCTGAGAGAGTGTGACCTACCCAGGTCACAAAGTGATTTTGCACGGCGCAGTGGGGATTTGAACCTTGGTCCCTAGAGTCCAAGTCAGGGTGACCAGACGTCCTCCTCCCCCCGGACATGTCCTACATTTCAGCCTTCTGTCCAGGAGGAATGTCAAAATGTCCTCCATTTTGAGCATGGCTGAAGAAGGATGAATCGATGATTGTACGTGAGTGTTGTCCTCCATTTTCTCCTGCCCTGGAGGCTTCACCATCACCGTCTCTGGACTCTCTGGGGAGGGAAGGAGTCAGCCAAGCGGCGCTGAAGGGAAGCCCTACCTTTCAAGGCCAGGAGATGCTCCTGCTTGGGCTGGGGGACATCCATCGCCCCTCAGCCGCGGCTTCCCTCTTCACAAGGCCCAAGTCCTTCCGCTTCTCCGACCCAGAACAACTCTCTCGGCCTTTGCCTCTCTAAGCGTCGCGCTCTACTCTAGTCAGCATCACTTTCGCTTCGGAAACTACATCCCCCACAATACCCTTCGGGAAGCCATTCCTTTTTCCCCCCCGTTTCTTCCCTTTCTTGCTAACTCCTGGCCTTCCAAGGAACAAACTCCTTCTCTCCTTACTCACTCTCACGCTCCTTTCACCCCCGTTTTTAAAAACCTCCCAAAGATTGAGCGAGCTGTCAAGGCAATGCATGACGGTCGTTGTAGTCTTTCGGGGGAGATTTTAGGCGTCCTTATCATGGCGTCGCGCAAGCAAGCATGCGCAGTGTGGCCTGCTCGAAAAAACCAGGGAAACGTAGACGTAGGAAGTAACGACCTCTGAGTTTTTTTACGCTTCTGTTGTACAAGGCGAGAGCTCTGATTGGTCGAACGTCAGAACGTAACCCCGCCCCTCCGCGCCATCTCCAGGGGGACGTACCCCGAGGGAGGGGGGAGGCCGCTCCTACTAGGGTTTTATCCTTCCCTTTCCAAGATGGCGGCGCTGAGTGTAAACAAGGTCGGATCCGGCGCGGGGGCCGATGCCGGGGGCAGGCAGAGCCGGAGTCCTGGAGGCCCGGAGGTGAAGGTAAGGCGGATGAGCGGGGCCCATGGCCCTTCCAAGTCCTTCTTCTTCACTAGCTGCCTTTTTGGGAGGGCTATGAACCCCTTGGAAAGGCTGGTCTGTAGGAAAACCTTGAGCGGCTGCCAAATTAACCCGATTTGGGTCCCTCTTTCTTCACTATGCACCAAAAGCGCTTTACACTTTCTGTGGTAGATTGTGGCCGAGACTTAGGGTGCGTCCGCACTGCAGATATAATCCGGTTTGACGCCGCTTTAACTGCCAGGGCTCAAGGCTTTGGAATTCTGGGAACTACACAGCCTTGAGCCATGGCAGTTAAAGTGGCGTCAAACCGGATTATTTCTGCAGTGCGGACGCAGCCTTGTGTGGCCCACCTCGCCTACTGCTCGACGGCATCCAAAATCCACAAAACAGCGATACCTTTATGGGCCAAACAAAACGCATAAAATACATGATACAAGATTTCGAAGCTCCTCTGGCTTCATCAGGAGGCAAAGGTGTTAAAACTCATACAGGATATCTATCTATCTATCTAGACATATATATAGATATCTATAGGTATATGCATATATATCCTGTATGAGGATCTATATCCTCATAGATATCTATAAATATCTATATATAGAAAGAGATCTATAGATGTTGATATTGGATGCTATCTATAGATATATTGATAGAAATGTTGATAAAGCAAAGCAAAGCAGCTTCATTTATGTACTGCTTCATACTGCGCTATGGGGTGTCTAAGCAGTTTACAACCTGTACTGTTTATATTTATAGATTTCTATCAATATATGCATATAGATAGATAGATATATCTAGATATAAATAGATATCTATATATAGCTATAGATAGATATGTCTGTAGATATTGATAGATATCGATATGTCTATATATAAAGGTATAGATTTTTAGATACATATATATAGATCAGGGGTAGGCAACCTTTCCCCTTTAAGGGCCGAGGGACTTCAGCTCCCAGAATCCCAGGAGCTATTGGCCAACATGGCTGAGGCTTCTGGGAGCTGAAGTCCCTCAGGCCTTAAAGGGGAAAGGTTGCCTACCCCTGATATAGATAGATACATAGGTTGATAGACAGGCTAGCAATGCAGCTCTGGGTACAAGTAAAGGAATCATGAAACTCATGGACAGAGACAATGACAGTACGGACCTGAAAATGTTTTTCTTGTGCAATTTGAGTCTGTTTAAAACATAGCAAGGTTCACCTTAAATATCCCAGAATGGCATCACTCTTTTCTCTTTATTTAAAGAATTGTCGTCAGGTCATTTATCTAAATCAGGGGTAGGCAACCTTTCCCCTTTAAGGGCCAAAGGATTTCAGCTCCCAGAAGCCTCAGCCATGTTAGCCAATAGTCCCATGTTGGCCAATAGCTCCTGGGATTCTGGGAGCTGAAGTCCCTTGGCCCTTAAAGGGGAAAGGTTGCCTACCCCTGATCTAAAGGGATTTTTCACCTGCTTAGAGGAGAAAGCACACTGTCGTATATCCTCTTTCCTGGGAGTAAACCCTATTAAACATAGAAAACGTGCTACTGAGCATATGCATGTAGGATTGTACCATATAGTTATTTAAGAAACACTCAAATTAGGCTAACCAATAAAGACATACTTTGTCTGATGTGCTTCAGGTTGTTGATTATGGCTTAAATCCATTTGTTTGTCCCAGTAGAATGAATGGTATTTACATAAGCATCAATTTACCAATCAGCAATTGATTCAGTGGGTCTACTCTATCTGGGACTAGCAATTGGATTTAGGTCTACATTTGACATGATACGATATGTTGATGCTTTAGCCTGAGAAAGGTTTAATTTGATGCTTAGTCTACCTGTAGTAGTATTTCTTGGCTACATATTATGTAGACCTTTCATCAGTTAAAAGTGAACATACTCCTTTGTAACTTTTAGGTTCTGGAATGTGGAGTCTGTGAAGATGTATTCTCATTGCAAGGCGATAAAGTTCCTAGACTGCTTCTCTGTGGCCATACTGTCTGCCATGACTGTCTCACTCGACTTCCTCTCCATGGTAGAGCAGTTCGATGCCCTTTTGATCGTCAGGTTACTGAATTAGGTAAAAAACTGAAATGGTAATAACATTGACATTGAAATGACAATAACAATGTGACACTAAGATTCTGAAATTTAGTAGATATAGGTATAATTATATATTTCTCTTAGAGGTCATTGCATATTGTATCTATTTGCTTGATAAGTTGATAAAGTATTTTCAAATGATATTAAAATATTGCTATCAAGTTAATTATACTGATGCAAACTAGTCTTTGGAAACAAACTCACATTGGTTGCCATGTAACCCAGAAGATCTGATTGTGCTATTCAGAAATAGTAGCCTTTCAGTGTCATAAAAAGTGACAAAGGTTATGGAAAATTGTATGGTTTAGTGAAGGAAAACCTCAGTTGCAACACTGCAGATTATTTGACCTCTGTGGCATTGAATTCGTTGGCAAATATCCTCAAATAAGTATGTTTAAGTTTGGGCTGGAAGAACGTTTGACTTTTGAGACATATAGGTGGCATTAAGGGTAAAACCGGTATCTAAAAGTCATTGAGTTCAACAATGGATTCTTCTCCTTGGTCATCTTAACCAGGCAGTAACGGTTTGTCTCTGATCGTGTGTCACAGTTCACTTACTCAACTATTACAACTATTTATGTTGAACTATTTCAAAATATGTTTCTAGCCTTGTAAAACATCTGCGGTGAATTTGTTGTCTGTTGCGTATGATAATACAGTATTACTGGTAGCTGAGTCAGATGGATCAAGAGAAAGTATGATACAAATGAGGTTGTGTTTCTGATGGAAGGGAATTTTTATCATATTTTCTGTAATTCCATTCATCTATTTGGAACTATAGGGAATAACAAAGGGGGAAAAGATATGCCCCTATTGTCACATATTCAGAGTTTTAATTTGAATAGTGGAGAAATTAAGTAAATTTTAGGCAGAAAAGGGGCATAAATATTGCTTTGATTTCAGTGAAAAGCTAAATCAAAAAGTCTGTGAATAAAGTAGATGTTTATGAGGGAATTCTTGGTAATCCATTCTATACTTTCTCTAGTCTTTTATGTACGCCCTGCCAACTGCATGGTTTTAAACCAGGCTTTGGCTACTTCTGCTGTTGATTACTCATTTCTGTCAACATCTCTGAGAGGTCTTCATCATCAGTATGAATGCACTAGATATTTTCTGTATAGAGTCCTCATTTTTTTCCCCTAGTACCTGGATTCCAAAAGTCATATATTAGCTTTTAAAGCTACAGTGCGCACAGGTCTTTTGCCTTCAGACACAACCTCTTCTCTTCTGTCTTCATGGTGCACAAAAATCAAGGTTCCTAATTTGAACAAAACAAAAAATAATGCTTAATTAGATATCCTGGTTTGATCATGAAGGTGCTGGGTATACTAGGAATGTGTGGATTTTCCTGGAGACCGTTTTTTTTTTTTTTTATTGATCCCTCCCCCTCCCATGCTTTAAATAAAACTTTGATCTCATATTGGATGTTGATTTTCTATGTGTAAATAGATACAAAGATAGATAGATAGATAGTAAACAAAATTTTAATGTCCCAACAACCCATGTATGTTTCCACTTAATATCTGATGAAGGAAAAAATGAGTGCACATAATGGTGTTTATATATTATGTTAAAACTAATGTAACACTTTATGTGGGAATTATTTTTATTAGCATAATTACCTTTACATTTTTACATATACTTCCCTTACATAATTTGTTCAAATTTTAAGGGAAAGACATTGAGAACTGTTGACACACTAATTTTAGCACACCCAGTGAACTATGCATGATGCACTGTTTTTACAAGAGATGGATTCTTTTCAGTTAAAGTTGTTGGGACAAATCCACTTTCACTATCACTATTGTTCACTGTTGCCAATGAAAAATGCTGCAGCTTAGGCTGCTGACCAGAACCAGTTTTAAAAAGAATTTCACTGGCTACAATTATGCTTCTGGTCTCAGGTGCTGCAACAGATATTTAAAGCCCTAGACAGCTTAGGCCTTTACAGACTTCCAGAAATAATGCAGCTTTGAGGCCACTTTAACTGTCCTGGCTCAGTGCTAAGGAATCATGGGAACTGTAGTTTATTGTGGCATCAGAGCTCTCTGACCGAGAAGGCTCAATGTCCCCCAAAAAATAAAATTCCCATATTCCCTAGCACTGAGTCAGGACAGTTAAAGTGGCCTCAAGCTGCATTATTTCTGGCAGTCTGTAAAGGCCCTTTGATACTTGAAGGAGGATCTCTCTCTGAATATGCCTGCCTAAAGTTTGAGATTTGCTGGTGAGGTCATCTTTGGTGTCCCGTTAGAAATAATAATAATAAAAAAAACTCAGCAGAAAAAATAATTACAACAATTTTCCAGGTTTTCCAGGTGCCTTAACACTAGGGCTAATAAAAGATTTTTGCATGTCTTGGCTTATGTGATCAATGGCCAATGTTTGTTTTGTATGAATTGAATTGCTTTTGTTTTCTGCATCAAGCATCACTATGATTTTCTTAATGGTTTTGGTTTTGCAGACTAAAGGCCTAAACAAACTGCCAAAAATAGTGCACATTAAATTGAGGCACTGCCCTGGCTCAGTGCTAGGGAATCATGAGAATTGTATTTTCTTCTGAGACATTGAGTCTTCTCTGTCAGAGAGCTCTGGTGCCACAATAAATTACAGTTCCCATGATTCCCTAGCACTGAGCCAGGACAGTGCCTCAATTTAATGTGCACTATTTCTGGCAGCCTGCTTAGGCCCTATCTCCACAAAGTATTACTTTGCATCCTGAATTGATGTACATATATAGCTATACAGAAACATGCCAGGCTGAAAAATTGACACTTGAATAACATATATGAATCTCCTCCAGGAAATTATGCAGTGAATTTTTGTTTGTTGATTCTTCATCATTTGCCTTTGATATGGTGGCCAAATGGCTGTAATAAAAGATGCTGTTTGCTGCTGCTGATTTGCCTTTGATTATAGCTATATGTGCAGAAGTGGGTAATAATTTACCCCCAAACTTGAGATGCATAAATTCATGGGGACAAAGTTTAGATGGGGACCAGTGGGATCAAAAAGCTAAGCTATGCCAGAGATGAATACTAGATGGATGATGGATGAAAAATGGATAATGGATATTATTTGTTCCCAGCTTTCATCCTACATTCATTAGTGCCCCCTCCATACTTTTGTTTAAGACAGTTGAAGCTCTCCTTCTGGAGTTTGGGTCCTTATTCTTCACCAGGAGAAATGTACTTTTTTTCCTTGCTGTGAAAGTAAAGCATTTGTTCTGGCTCTGATGTCCTCAGTCATAAAGGAATCAAAGAGGAACATTTGTTTAATCAGTGCCTGATGTGCTGAAATCAATAGCTTTAGTATTCAGTCTAGGATTGGCCGCATAATGCTGTCTTGTTTCTGATCTGTACAGTTGCCGCTATTAAAGCTTGATCCTTTTCTGAAGGGAGCCTGCCAAACAGTACGTTTTGCAATTTAGGAAGTGTCATTAGTTCCATGAAACAGGCATATCTGTGAAATCCTATATTCTTGCAGATGTGGCCTTTGTGATGCAAGTATGTATTGATGCAAGTAGACTGACATTCAATATTGAACAGCTACTACATTTGCTGAAATAAATTTATAGAGGCCTAATCAATATTGACATTTGTTTTGAAATATGATACTGGAGACATCATAATATGAAAATGTGAAAAAGTTAACTGTCCCTGAAGTATTTATCCGGGTCTGTGAAATATATAATATGTTAAGCATATGAAAGACTGAATCTCCCCATATGAACTTTCAAGGGTCCTAATATCTACAGGGGAGGGCTTTTACTTGGTCCCACCACCATCACAGACACAAGAGAGAACCTTCTCAGTAGGTGCTTCTGGAACTTGATTCCATGGGAGGCTAGGCTGTCTCCCTCCTTGCTTTCCTTTTGCCATTAGGCAAAGATGTTTTATCCAAGCAGAGCTTTTGATACTGTATAATGTGAGTATCTAGAAATGTTGGTCAAAAAATTGACCCAAAAACTTGAGTTGATTTATCCACAGGTCAATGTAAGGACTGTACTTTAACTCTTATTTTTAAAGGAGCCATCCCTTGATGAAAGGCAAGAGTGTAATCTGGCCTGGAAGCACTGACCCCCCCCCCCCCCATTCTCTCAACCTAATGTGAGCATTTTCTTAGCCCTGCCTTTACCTGGTCAACTCCTCCACATGTAGCACAGCCACCATTTTCCATATTTCCTTCTTCATCCATCCATCCTTTAGGGTGAGCGCAAACAGTTATTTTTGTTGTTAACTGCCTTTAATTCGCTCTCAACCAGTGGCGACCCTGCTGATGAGACATCTCCAAGAGCCCCTGTCCTCCACTGCTCTGCCCAGCTCCTGTAAACTCATACTCATGACCTCTTTAATAGAGTCCATCCATCTAGCATGCGGACTTACCTGTACTCTCTTTCTACTTTTTCTACCTTTCCTAGCATTATTGTTTTTCCAGTAATTCATGCCTTCTCATGATGTATCCAAAGTACACCAGCCTAGGTTTTGTCATCTTGGCTTCTAGGGAGATATCTGGCTTGATCTGCTCTAGGACTCATTTGTTTGTCTTTTTGGCTGGCCACGGGATCCTCAGCACTCTTCTCCAGTACCACATCTCAAATGAATTGCTTCTCCCCCCCCCCCCATCTTTCTTAACTGTTCTGCTCTCACATCCATACATGGTAATAGGGAATACAATGGCTTCTGGGATTTTAACGTCTGTGCTGTGTTGTATAAACCATTATACATCATGGCATCTTGTAAGTTCTTTGGCATTGTTTCTCTTGCTTTATCATTTAGATCCTTTGTTAAATACCCCTAGGTTTTGGCCCCAAAACTGGCCTCTACTTATACATGAGGTTATATATACATGATATATAATTATTGTCAGGGAGGCTTTTATATGGGGTGTTTGTTCTAGTATAGTTGCCCCTCCATTCTCACAGACTTGAGATCCTTGGTTTTAAATATTCACAGAAGGGTGACCTCTGTTAAAATCAATGGGGTATGCCCCCATGGGTGTGTGCCCCATTCAAGCCTATGGGGCTTGAATATTGGCGAGTCTCCATTTTCGCAGGGGGGTCCAGAACAGATCCCCTGCGAAAACGGAGGGCAGACTACATTTTTTAACTTTTGTGTTTTATGTCATTTTATACTGATTTAGCTAGATTATTTTCATTGCTTTTAAATGTGTATCGTAAAGTTTTAAAATGATTTTATCTATGTGCCACCTTGCATCCCTTTTTGGGAGAAAGGTGGCATAGAAATGAAAAAAATAAAATAACATAAATAAAAATAAAGCAGAGCTTGAAGCCAAAATATTTTTTCAGTATCCATTGTGCAATACAAATTAGACAGAATGTATGGGTAAAAATGAGTAACATCATCCAAAGGTCAGCATCTTTTGCCACATTGATTTCTTCATTATGTCTCATTGAGCTGAATGGCACCTAAGAGGTCTGAACTTTGAATTATATACAAAGGCTCAGATATAAGAAACTGGGCAAAAAGAGAAAATGCACTAAAATTGTGAGAATGCTCCTTATAGCATTATCTCACAGTGTGATGTAGTGGCCCAGTTTACATGTAATGTAATTTGTGGGCAGCATGTTTATTCATGATGCCTGATTACTCTTGGTGTAATTGGGAACAGTTAAGTGAACTAAAAACCTTATTAGACATAAACTGTGGGATGATTTCTTACTGGGATTATTTGCACATCACAATAAGCAAGATAATGAGCCAACTATATTGGTTTATGCTGTTTTGTTGCCTCTGCTTTGCTCCTCCTGTAACGAAGCAGGTTTGGCTGGTTTGAACTAGGTTGGTTTAAGCCATAACCACATGCCTTAAAAAACAACAGCCCACTCATGATTTTTAAGATTGATTATTCATATGTTATTTGTTTAATTATTTGTTGTTTCTTGCTGTTTAAATTTTATGATGTTTAATACTGTTTTAAGGGGTGGGAGGGTTTTTTGGGACTGTACATCTGTGATGTTTTATTACTGTAAGCCACCCCGATTGCATTTGCAGAGGGGTAGGATTTATTATTATTATTATTATTATTATTATGTTTTAAAGGTCTGTGCGTTATTACTATTTTCCAGCCCTCTTACTACAACAACAATAACTGTTTAAATTTAAACATTTTTTAAGTGTAACAGTTTATTGGCAGTTGTTCATTCTTAGACCATTATCAGTTGCTTCTTTTTAATCAGAAATGTCATAAAGAGTATTCATGATTATTTTCTACTAATGAATGTAGAAAGTTTGAGGTAATGTATCCAGAACTGGTTTAACAAAGCTCATTTGGGCTCATATGATAGTCTCTTCTTTGTTTCCCCCCCTCTATCAATTCAGGCAGAATATTTATGAATAGCAGAATGAAATGAAAGACAAGTATATGGCAATTTGCCATGGATAAAAATAACACGTATATTAAAATCATACATTTATATAATATAGATCTATATATGTCTACTGGGAAGTAAGTCTAATTGAATTCACTGATACTCACTCCCAGGAGAGTGAGCAAAGCATTGTTGCTGGTATAAAATACAATTAGACTGCTGTTTTGTACTTACCCAAAATTGATTCTTCATTGGAGCCGACATTCAGAACAGTGACACCAGAAAAGATACTCTATGGCAGGGGTAGGCAACCTTTCCCCTTTAAGGGCCGAGGGACTCCAGCTCCCAGAATCCCAGGAGCTATTGGCCAACATGGGACTATTGGCCAACATGGCTGAGGCTTCTGGGAGCTGAAGTCCCTCGGCCCTTAAAGGGGAAAGGTTGCCTACCCCTGCTCTATGGTCTCCCAGTACGTCAGTATTGTCATGACTGACTTAGAATAAAAAGATTCTTGGCTTCTGTCACTGAAACAGGTGAAGATGGCTGACTCTGCAAAGGACAGATCTACATTTGTTTTATGCCAAATATGCTGTTTTGGGCATCACTCATATAGTGAGGATTTTTTTTCTTTTTTTCCTTTTTCATTCCTTTTATTTATTTATTTACAGGATTTATATCCCACCTTTTTCCCACAGTGGGATATTATCTCCCCCCCCCTTTTTTTTTTTTTTTTTGAGCAAGTAAATTGAATAGAAAGTTGCAGGTGTGACATAGGGCCTGAGCAGATGGGCAAGATACATGGGCTTGGTCTGTGATATCCTGTCCCTGGTTCTGACCTGGATCAGCCTCAGGGCTCGCACGGGGTTGTCAAATCTTCCAACAGAGATTCCTAGAAACTCCACAGCAAACAGCCAGTCCCTTTGGGCCAGGACTGGTCTGGGACTGCTGGATCGACTTCCAGACAGGCTGATGCAAGTCTGTGGGAAACACAGACTTGTTGGCCCATTCATACAGGGAGACTCTCACACAGAGTGGGAGACTGGAGAGCAGTATTTTATGGATGGAAAGAATAGAGGGGGAAAATCAGTCATGGATGAATCATTTCCTGGTCAAGGTTGGACTAAGAGCCACCCACCAGGGGTGGAGGACCTATTAGAATGGTCCACCCTCGAAGACTAATGGAGCCAATTGGATTCCAGAGAGCCTTGGAGGGTTCCTTGGTTGGTAAAGCCGGAAACCCTGTCGAAGCCCTAGTTAACACATAGAACACTGATCTTACTAGGGCTATTGACTCAATCCATGCTGATCACTGGAACATCGAGGAGTGATCATATTACACCTATTCTGAAATCCCTCCACTACCTGCCTATTGGTTTCTGAGCACAGTATAAGGTGTTGGTGATGACCTTTAAAGCCTTACATGGCCTGGGTCCAACCTACCTATGGGATCGCCTTCTCCCTTATAATCCACCCCGCACCCTCAGGTCTACTGGGAGGAACCTGCTTCAACTGATGAAAACTAGGCTGGCAGCTACCTCCAAGAGGACATTTTCTGCTACCGCGCCCAGACTCTGGAACGCCTTGCCAG
>CM034703.1:36643064-36680453 GCA_020142125.1 Phrynosoma platyrhinos | reverse complement strand
AACTCAGACTTGTATTTAATTCATTTTTAAGGGGGGTTAATAGTGTTATTATTGTTTTGTAACCTATTGTAGGAATTGTTTTATGTATTTTAGATGTAAGCTGCCTTGATGGCTATGGCTAAAGGCGGGGAATACATTATTATTATTATTATTATTATTATTATTATTATTATTATTATTTTGCACACATGACATTATAACTTTATTATATGCTGTTGCTATCTTGTAATGGTTTCTCTTATGTCTCATATGCAAAAAGCAAAGCAGCTTCATTTATATACTGCTCCATATCACACTATGGGATGTCTAAGCGGTCAGAGTGGCATAAACATGGATCTTCTATCCAGTCATTGATGATGTACATGATCACTCAGCTTCAATTATGCTTACATTCATTATTGAATTATTTGGGTTTTTACAAAAAGTTTGGATCTTTTATTTGAAATGCAAAAACGTTAATTCAGAACCTCTCATTCTCCATGCCACCTAAGGACAACCTACAGGAATATCTCAATTAATAAACCTTCTGACTAAGATGCTCCAATTTACAAAAAATTTTAGTGCCTTCTAGCACTCCTTTTCCTCCTCATCCTCAGTCTAGTTGGAGTGAAGTAATGTCCAGGAACACATCTACTTTGTTCACTGAGTATACTTGTTTACAATGAAGCAGGTTTCCATGCATAAGTATACATAAACATTTGTGTTTATTACCCCCATCTCATCCTACCGCATACCCTCCACACATGGATTCAGGGATGAAGGATTGTGCAGATAACCATGAAACAGATGATCAGAGTGGGATTGGGAAGACAGTGTAGGTACCCTCTTCTCACTATAGCTGGTGGGTATTACAAAATGTGACATACAGGCCAGTTGCACCTGAAAGAAATCCTTGCATGTAGTAGTATAGAACACTTTTAAATACTTAATCATAATTTCCCCCCATTTTAAAACAAGTCAGTGTTTGTGTTTTTATGATTTTAAAAAGGCTAAGCCTGGCTAGATCATGTCTTTGGAATCTCTCTTCAATGTCAGGAGGGGTTTCATAGAAATTGAAATATTAATGATTTTCACTGCTAGCACACAAAGAACTTTTAAAGAAAATCAAGAAGGGACTCAATGTATAATTTAGATAAACTAGTGCACAAATAATAATAAATAGTTAGGGTTTAAAGTTAGGAAGAAAAAATGCTATAAAGTAGCAGATGATTGTAAAATTCAGAAAAGTAATAATTACAAATGAATCTGGAATTACAAATGAATCTGGAACTACCTGAAATTCCCTTCTTTAAATGACAAGATTGGTGATTTCATTCTCTTCTCCCCAAAACAGGAGACTCTGGAGTGTGGGGTTTGAAAAAAAACTTTGCTCTATTGGAACTCCTAGAGCGACTGCAAAATGGGCTTGGTGGTCAGTGTGGGACAACTGAAGAAGCTATTGGCCTCTCTGGAGAGGTAGTAATTACTAACTTAATATTTGCTTGTAAATGCTATTTTCAGTAATTTTTGGCTTACTTTGGGGTTTGTTTGTTCTTTATTTGTATTTTAATGTGGTTGTCCTTCTCAGTTACCTTAGATAAATGTTTGATTTAAATCAAGTTTTCACCATTACGCCTTTTTTGCAGTGTTAATGGATGAACATAATCCTGTTGTAGAGGAAAACAAGTTCAAAAATATCAAGTAATACAGGGTATTCAGGACTTCAGATTGTAGACACATCAGGAGCGATCACATTTTACATGCAAGAGCTTTCAGATATTTCTTGTCACAGAAAACAGGTTGGAAAATTGGTTGGTTTTGTACCTGTGGCCATTTCTAGGCCAAAGAGTCTGGTCATGATAGCCAATGTTCTGATAACCTTTTTATTGGATCATTGGCATGGTTTGTATGAGGATCTGTCCTTGAGACATTTTGGAAGCTTTGGTTATTATCAAGGGCTATCACCTTGTGGTGTAGATGAAAGAGACTGGATTAAATAACAGTCCTGTAAGGTAGACTGTTCCCACTCCTTCAGTTTGATATGGATCGAAAGTCTTCCAGACTTCACAGGACAGTCCTTAGTTCCAAGGCAACAAGGGGCAAAAGCTATGCATTCTCTGTTCTTAGAATCCCAACCATAAACTAATACAGGTTGAGTCTCCCTTATCCAAAATACTTGGGACCAGAAGTGATTTGGATTTTGAATTGTTTCAAATTTTGGAATATTTGAATTTACATAATGAGATCTTGGAGATGGCACCCAAGGCTAAACATGGAATTCATTTATGTTTTGTATACACCTCATACACATAGCTTGAAGGTAATTTTATAAACAATATTTTTAATATATTTGTGCATGAAATAATGTTGTGTACATTGAACCACCAGAAAACAAAGGTGTCACTATCTCAGCCACCCATATGGACAATTTTGGATTTTGAAAAATTTCAGATTTTAGAATTACAGGTAAGGGAGACTCAACATATAACCAGCATTCAGCAGCAATAAGACAACCAAGTTAGATGCAGGATTCAGAATCAGAAGCTTTAGTTAATGATGCATACATGCATGAACAAACAATGTAAGGAGATATGTTTATTTACAAAGATGTAGGGAAAGATGAATGAAAACACAGAAAACCAGTTCAAGAATACAGAAGGCAGAACATAAAACAAAGTTAACTAGCCTCACTTTAACAGGTACCAAGGGCAGGATCTCTGGCCCAAAGTAACAAGGGAAAGATCACAGAGAAAATGTGAGGTTAAGAACAAAGGGGGTAATCCCAGTGTGTAGTAGAATATATCAATAGCTTGGTGAGTGTAGTTACCCTGTCAGAGACGGTAAATGCCCAAACCAAACTTGAGCATTGTGACATGCATGCTGGTTCTTACTAAACTCTTGATATACTTTAAGGCATATTTTATCTAATGTGCAGGCCTCTTAATAACCCTGAGAGCTGAAAACAAGAGAGAGTGCAACTACTTTGAGAGTACAGCCAGCCTTCTGTATCCACAGACTCTTTATCCATGGATTCAAGCATCCTCGGCTTGAAAATATTTTTTAAAAAGTATACATTCCAAATAGCAAATCTTGATTTTGCCTTTTTATATATGAGACACCATTTCACTACACCATTGTCTTTATTGGGACTTGAACATCCACTGATTTCTCCATTCAGGGTCCTGGAACCAAACCCCAGTGGATACCAAGGGGCCACTGTATTGCAAGATCTTGGGCTGTTAGAAAATAGATTCTACAGGAAGACACTGAGAAGGAGCTTCATTTTTTTTAATAGTGCTTGCTAAAACATCTTTCTGTGCCCATAGAGGCCAGTATTAAGAGGGTTTTATTTACTGGCTCTGTGCTTTCAAGCTAAATTCAAGGTCCTGGATTTTGGCTTTAAAGCCTTAAATGCTTCACACTGTAGTATCTAGAGGCATATCTATCACCAAATCAGTCCATCCTGGCCCTTTTTCATGTGTCCTTTTCCATCAGGGGCATGAGGTTCTTTTACAGGAGGGAGAGTTTTGGCAGCAGTGATGCCCTTGTTAAGGACTGCCTCCCCACTGAGTTTTACCTGATGCCAACACTGCTATGTATTTGGGCCCAGTCAAAGAGTCTTTATTTATTCCAGCATTTTAATACCCTTTATTCTAGCTGAACAAATTTAATCAGTTTTGGGGATCTTCATAATTTTTTCACCACAATGCACTAACCCAATGTCTGATATAATGAAGGACAGTCTAAAAATAGTTCAGTAGGTAAATAGAAAATGAAGAGTGAACAGTGATGGCAATATTGAGGAATGCCTTTTATCAGCTAAATATATAATACAAGGTTCAGCCCTTTGCAAAACTGATGTATTTAGCTGGAATAACTTGTCCCTCTAAACTGGTTAATGGTAATAACAGTTATATTTAGCTTCCTCAGATATGCACTCAGAAGTTCATTGATGCATGTGTCCAGTGGTGTTGAGGGATAGAAACTCAAAATGTGACACTTCTTTACAACCATTTAATTTGGTTACTAGTATATAGAATCATAGCGTTGGAAGAGACTACAGGGGCCATCCAGTTCAACTCCATTCTTCCATGCAGGAACACACCATCAAAATATTCCCAACAGATGGCCATTCAGGCTCTGCTTAAAAACCTCCAAAGAAGGAGACTCCACCACACTCCAAGTCAGCATATTCTACTGTTGAACAGTTCTTATTGTCAGAAAATTCTTCCTAATGTTTAGGGGAATCTTTTTTGTACTTTGAATCCCTTGCTCCATGTCCTAGCCTCTGGAGCAGAAGAAAGCAAGCTTGGTCCTTCTTCCAGATTGACCTCAAAATGCTGGTTATTACCTTTACTGCCTTAAATAACCCAGAATCCGGTTTCTCAAAGTACCACCATTATCTGCAGGATTCTACCAGTACACTTGAGACCTAGGTCATAATCAGGGGCATTTACCTAACATATAGAACAGTTAGATTAGACAGTTCAAGGGGAAAGACATTCTTAATTGTGGCCCCTCATTGACAGAACTCTCTTCCTGTATCTTTTCACCTTACGACAAATACTTTAAAATGTTTTTGTTAAGAATGACGTCTTATGAGAAAAGCAACTCAATAGCATTGTGTTTAAATATTTATATAGGCTTGTGGTCCAAGCATGTTATCATTTGTATTGTGAGGATATGTCATTGAAGAGCAGGCTGTATGTTTATTGGATTAAAAACTGCACTTTTTTCCTTTTCTTTTAGTGTATCATCCGCTGTGATGAAGACAACACTCATCTTGCTTCTGTATATTGCACTGTTTGTGCCACTCATCTGTGTGCAGAGTGTTCCCAGCTTACGCATTCTACAAAGACACTAGCAAAACACAGACGTGTGCCACTGGCTGATAAACCTCATGAGAAAACAATGTGTCCTCAGCACCAGGTGCATGCCATTGAATTTGTATGCTTGGAAGAAGGTTGTCAAGCCAGTCCCCTTATGTGTTGTGTCTGCAAAGAATACGGAAAGCACCAGGGTCACAAAGTAGGTTGTCTGTGTTCTTTTTTTTCACTGGTGCTCCGTGCTAATTCACAGCTAACTGAAAGAAATGCATATCTTTCTTCTGTACTAATTTTAGTAATTACTTGACTGTATTTTTTTCTTTTTCCTGCTCTTCATAACAGTGCTTCTTAAGCTGTATGATGTTGAGCAGTGACAAGATGTTTTACCAATGTTCCAAAAAACAGTATCATATTTGTGCCCATTGACTATAGCTCTTTCATTATTTCATGGGAACCTGTTAGCGACTGTCAGCCAATAGCTCACAGATCAGCATCAATCGCGGATCACCATTTTGAGTAGCACTGTTTTAGATTACTACTTTAATAACGTTACTGGCTTAAATCAGTGGTGGAAATCATATGGCTTTCCAGATGTAGACTCTGAATGATCCTCACCATTCAGTATGGTGGCTAGGGCTGTTGTGAGTTGCAGCTACACCTTCTGGAGGAATGCATGATTTCCACTCTTGGACTAAATGCAAATGTTGGTCTCATCTAGAATAAACATGTTGAATAAATGAAATTTACATCACTGTTGATCTACCAAGCTTTCACTGATTCGGTGTGTCTACTTTAGTTGGGATTAATGACTGGGTTAGGCCTTTAGCTGTATGATCTACCAGAGCATTGCTTATCTTGAAAGCCATTTTCTTGCAGTCTCATGGTAGGACTGCTACCCATGAATTTGGAGTTTGGATTGTAATAGCATACAAAAGTTGTTTTTCTTTTTTTAAAAAATCTAATGTTTCAGAATTAATAATAATATTTATTTATTTATTTATACCCCGCCCCTCTGAGCACAATCGGGGTGGCTAACAACAGTTAAAAATACATGGATTACAAATTCAAAAACCAAATATCCACCCCCACTTAAAAAGTATTAAACTAGACACTAATTAAAACAAAACTTGGGTTAAAACATAAAATTAATTACCGTATTTTCCGGCGTATAAGACGACCCGCATATAAGACGACCCCCCCATTTTCCCTGCCAAAATATAGAGTTTTAGGACCTCTAGCCTCATTATCCTTATATCCGGCGTATAAGACGACCCCCCACTTTAGCCACAGATTCTGCAGGTAAAAAAGTAGTCTTATACGCAGGAAAATATGGTAATTAAAACCGCTAACCAAACAAGGAATAACAAACAGCAGAGATGATAAAACAAAGTCAGCAAAGTAGTGGAAATGGCAGCAGCGATCAAATTGGGAGAGGGCAGAATAAGGGAGTTCATATGTTTGAATTATTTTTTCAAACATCTGCAAAAAAATCAGTGAGCCTATGTAATTTCTCATAGTAAAGGTAAAAAAAAATGTGGATTCATGTTTTATATTTATAATCTGCCCTTCTGTACTAGGTATTCAGTATAGAGAGTCCAGGTTGTAACTTTTTTCTGTCCCATAAATGTGTCCAGACAAAGAGGTACAGATGATAAGAACTTCAGGAAAGGATTTCACACACATTTTTAATGCTTTCCCTTTAGCACAGTGTTTTGGAACCAGAGGCAAACCAGATCCGTGCTTCCATTTTAGACATGGCTCACTGTATAAGAACTTTCACAGAAGAAATCTCAGATTACTCCCGGAAATTAGTTGGAATAGTTCAACAAATAGAAGGAGGAGAACAGATAACTGAAGATGGTGTTGGAATGGCCCATACAGAACATGTAAGCAATCTTATATTTTTCTTATTTTGTAAGAGATTAAATGCATAAATATAGCAGTACTAATGGAAAGCACATAGGAATTCCAGTAGAAAATCAACCTATGCTCTATTGACCATAGCAAAGCCTTTGATTGTGTTGATCATGAGATGTAGTTTGCTATAAAAGAAATGGTCGTACTGCAACATTTAACATACCAAACAAATAACATACACTCAGCATAAGAGGTTGCTGTTAAGTCATATTGCAAATATATGTTGCCTAATGCAGCTCAACAGAAAATTTGAAAAGAAAAACTGTGGATCACTTTAAAATAAGTGGGTGCTCCACATTTGGTTATTTTGATGTATAACATAGTCCTATACTCTGGACAAGAGGCCCCTGTCAGGACACAGTTGTCAAAATGGTTTTCTGGTGGCAAGGGGGTCAGACAAGGCTGTATTTTTTCACTCTGCCTCTTTATTTTATATGCAGAACATATACAAAAAGTGAGATAGAATTAGGAAAAAAATAGAGTAAGGAAGTGGGATAACTTGAGATATACAGATGGCACCTTATTACTTGCAGAAAATAGCAAAGACTTGGAATGATTACTGATCAAAGTTAAAGAAGAAAGTGCTAAAGCAGAGCTACAATGAATATTAAGAAAACAAAAATAACAACCACAGAATATTTATGTAACTTTAGTGTGCAGATGACAACATCAAAATAGGTACATATTTTCTGTACTTCAGCTCAGTCATAAATCAAAATGGAGACTGCAATTAAGAACTTAGAAGGAGATTAAAATTTGGAAGGGCAGATATGAGAGAATTAGACAAGATTCTCGAGTGTAAATACCAAACTTTTTCTAGTGTGCTTGTGAGAGCTGAACAGTGAAGAAAGCTGACAGGGAAAGGATTGACTCATTTCTAATGTGGTGCTGGAGGAGAGTTCTGCTAATATTATGGACTGTCAAAAAGACATTGTGAATGTGTCTTGAAGCAAATCAAATCTGAGCTCTCTCTAGAAACCAAGATGACTATACAGCAGCTATCATACTTTGAATTTATTGTGAAGTGATGAATCACTGGAAAAGACAGTACACTGACAAAAGTTACCTAAAAGCAACAAAGAAAGATCACATTACTGAGTTTTCAAGGCAAAATTGATGACCAAGGCTCTTGTAGGTTTTCCCTTCATGGGGTTGCCATAAGAAGAGGCCACCTTGACAGCAAATACCAACCACAGGTGTGCTACATTGTCAAGTATTAATTATTGAAAGCTTTTTTTGAGGCCACCTCTTATAAGTAAATAGATATCCGAAAGGGCACAGGGCATTCTGCAAAGAAAGAACAAAGCCAAAGTCTCTACTGTTAACTCTTTGGTGATAAAGGACATTTTGCAAATGTGTTCTGTGGAAGAAGACATTGGGGACATGTAGGAAGAGCAAATAATTGAGTTTGGAGAAAGTGGAAAGATGATAGTTTAAAAACCATCTGTGATATGGAGAGCTGCTTTAGCCATGAAGCCCAAGGCCTTAATGAGATTTCTATTTTTTCTCCTTAAATAGTGTACTGTGGCATGGCAGCCTGCTTTTTAAGAACTGTAAATCCAAACTTCACTTGTGTGTGTAGAGCTAGTTACACGTAGATCTTAGGAAAGCAGCCTGTATTTATGTGGATTTATTATTAAAATCTGTTTCTCCAGATTATATTTCTGGCTGGTTTGACAAGGAGACTGACATTTGTTTTGTACAAGCATGACAAGGTTTGTTGCTTAAGATTTTCCATAGAGGCATCTAAAGTACAAGAGACCCAATTGATATGTGTATTTTGTTTGTGTTTAAATGAATAGGCATAGCCTTTGCTTTTCATTCTGTAATTTGAGACAGGAAAAAGAAGAATACATCCCAGGTGGTGCAGCAGTTACCAGAAATTTATTAAAAGAATAAATACTACAGAGAAATATCCCAGTGTTAAGATTAATTCTAGCAGTTCCAGTGAATCTGTAGTATATAGTGTGGCGTATCCTGTCTTTTCCAGCTAAATTGATTCAGAATCAGTAGTTAGCACAACATATGAGACATAAGAGAAACCATGAAAATTGAAAATAGGTTCTTTTTGTTCTGTTTTAATATTCAAAATGTACTTCTTTTTCTTTCAGTTTTCTCCACAACATAGCAAGCTAATAACATATTAAAAACAAAAAATGTTATCTCTTGATATATTTGACCCAGCCTATAGAAAATATGTTTGCCCATTGTATAGAACTTAAAGTGAGAATCTAGTTTAGTGCATGGAAATGAAAAGTGTGCAACAGCTTAATGGCTTGTCTTCTTGTTTCCTAACCATCCAGGTCCCAGGTACTGCAGAAAATGCTCGTTCATGTGTCCGAGCCTATTTTTCTGACCTTCATGAGACCCTGTGCCGCCAAGAAGAAATGGCACTTAGTGTGGTTGATGCCCATGTACGAGAAAAATTGATCTGGCTCAGGCAGCAACAGGAAGATATGACTATTCTGTTGTCACAGGTTTCAACAGCTTGTCTTCACTGTGAAAAAACTTTGCAACAAGTAGGGAAATCTTAATGTTGTTGAGATTCATATGCTTCTTGGGCTATTGTTTTCATGTTGCTAATATTAGGTTAGTGTTGTTGTGTGCCTTTCTGTTTCTGTTTTAGAGCAATTCTAAGGTGAACCTATCACAGGGTTTTCTTGGCAAGATTTGTTCAGAGGTGGTTTGCCTTTGCCTTACTCTGAGGTTGAGCGAATATGATTAGCCCAAGGTCACCCGTTGGATTTCCATGGTCAACCATGAATTCCAGTTCTGGCCTTCAACGTTCTAGGCCAAAAATGAAACCACTACACCATGATGACTATCTAGGAAAACTTCAATCTTGTTCAGTCTGTAGTTCACATGTAATTATTCTGTACTGTTATTCTGTACTGTTGATTTTGCAGATACTTGTTTGGAGCCCATTAGTGAATTGCAAAAGTGGACAGACTTGATGCTTGATGCAGGAACAAACATTGATGTAACAAGATAGCTGAGTTAAAAGCTGGGTCTGAACTAAATGTTGTCATCAGACTATGTTACCTGTACTTTTTTTTAGTAAAATGCTTGGAAGCCACATGCCTGAAAAATGTAGTGTCGTGGGGTGGGAGTGAGGACTAAAGAACAAAACTGATTGTATAACCAGCACAACTGTTTAATCCTGATATATTGCCATATTTATTGAAGCTATTGTGAATTGGTCAAATTCCATTTTAAATAATGAGAAAAAATTCACATATTTTTTTTCAGATGAATAGAACAAATGAGTAGCTTTCCTGTTTTAATTTGTTGTTAACAACTTACATTTTTGTCTTGCATTTCTTTGTTAATGTATTCTTAAACAGTCAAATTTGTTTGCAGACTTTTAACTCTACTTGAGCTAAAGCTCCATTTTAATTTTACAGCTGTTGTTGTAGATGTCTGTGAATGTAAACTGCTGTTCTAATGGATTTTTAGAAGGAAAACACTAAGTGACATTAATTTTAATTTTTTTTAGGATGACTGTAGAGTTGTATTGGCTAAACAAGAAATTACAAGACTTCTAGAAACTCTACAGAATCAGCAGCAACAATTTACAGAGCTTGCAGACCACATACAGCTAGATGCTAGTATTCCAGTTACTTTTACAAAGGTACAGTCCTGTAATGTTTAGAATGCTTTGTAACTTTGTGTGTAAATCAAGTTAGGAAAGACCTTTATGTATTTTCTGTCTCTGTGACTGGGATATATACACACTGTTTTGAGACTGGCTTTTAAATTTGGGGAGTTTCAAAAGCAATTTGCAACATGATAGGATATGATACTTAATGATTCACTGATTCATAGTCTATGGCAAAAAGTGCAATCTGAAACATGATTTTAAGACCCATTTGTTTATTGAGTATAACATCTTTAAAAGATTAGGTTTCGTGATTTATTTGGCTGGGAGAAGCTCTTCCTTTAATGTTTCTTCCAAAGTAATAGAGGGGAACCTTCAGCCCCTGGGTTGAAGTTGGCCCAGGAGTGCCAACTGCCAAGTGTTGTGAGAAGGCACTTGGCCAAGCTGCATGCACCACAGTGTTCAGGAGTTCCCTACATGCCTCTTAACATCCCCACATGGGAAGGCTAGAAATGTGTGGAAAGATTTGCTTTTGTTTCTGAACACTCTTTGGGTGTTTGCTCCTCACTCCCACCACCACCTCTCATTCTGCCAATTTGAGAAAGCCTACAGTGTGTAGGAAATCCACACTGTCACTGGATTGCAATGGGTTGCAGGAATGAACCTGCAGCTGGCACCTGCATTGGGAACCAGCTTCACAGCATGTGGATCTGAATCCAGGTGCCAACTGCTTTGGAGCCAGTACCTGTATCAGGACCTCAGTTTCACCATACGTGGTGAACACCACACCTGATGTTAGAGCTATGACCATGCACCTTCACACTGTCAGCCCCAAGGATTCAACTTTTACCCACCTGGCACCTTGCCCTGTTGCAAATGACAAATAGTTGGCAAGGTTGACTTCTTTGGACTGACAGTGTGAGCAGCCATGGTCATTCCTTCTGACATTATGTAGCTGACAGAGAACTTACTATGAAAAATTAAAACGTCTACCGCAAAACTTTTCTCTGCTTGTTCTAAATTGTCCTCATATAGAACACAAGATATGGTGGCCGTTACCCTCCATGATTCAAAACAGTTTCCAAAGAATCTTTTTTTAAACTGCTAATGAAATACTGTGCAGCATTTGAAAGGCATAGATTTGACAGTTGACATATTTGCTGCTTCAGTAATAGTGCGATGATTGACTTCAGGATCTTCTTTCTACAGATGAAGTGGCTCGTTCTTTCCGCATGAGGTGTCTAGTCTAGAAACATAGAGTCCACAAGAGCTATCAAGTCCAACCCCCTGCCATGCAGGAATATAAAAAGTACCCCTGACAGATGGCCATCCAGTCTCTGTTTAAAAGTTCCAAAGAGGGAGACTCTACCACTCTCCAAGGCAGCGTATTACACTGTTGAACAGCTCTTACTCTCAGGAGGTTCTCCCTAATGTTGACATGGCATATTTTTTTCCTGTAGTTTGAATCCATTGCTCTAGATCCTCTTCTCTGGAGCAGCAGAAAACAAATATGGCACCCCTTCAGATATTTAAGTAGGGCTATCATACCACCTCTTAACCATCTCTTCTCCAGGCTAAACATACCCAGATCTCTGAGTCTCTCCTCATAGGGCATGGTTTCCAAACCTTTCACCATTTTGATCTCCCTCCACTGGACGCACTCCAGGTTGTCCACATCCTTCTTGAATTGTGCTGCCAAGAACTGGACATAGTATTCCAGGTGAGGGCTGACCAAAGCAGAATAGAGTGGTATTATTACTTCCCTCGATCTAAACACTATACTTCCATTGATGCAGTCTAAAATCACATTGGCTTTTTTAGCTGCTGCATCACACTACTGACGCACATTCAACTTGTGGTCTACTAGGACTCCTAGATTCCTTTCACATGTACTGTTGTAAGCCAGGTGTCCCCCATCTTATATCTGAGCATTTCATTTTTTAGTGCCAAAGTGTAGTATCCTACATTTGAAATTAATTTTGTTAATTTTGGCACAGCTTTCAAATCTATTAAGGTCATTTAAAATTTTGATCCTATCCTCTTGGGTATTAGCGACCCCTAATTTGGTGTATGCAGATTTCATAAGCAATAATAAGAAACACATACAATGTTTCACAGCAATGTTTTCCTTTGCTACAGCACTTGGACCTGAAGAATGTTTTTGGAGAAAGAAAAATGCAATGTCAAGGCTCTCTTTAAAAAACAAACAAACAAACAAAAAAACCTTTCCTCTCTTCTGCAGGATAACAGGGTACACATTGGGCCAAAAATGGAGATCCGGGTTGTAACTCTTGGATTAGATGGAGCAGGCAAAACAACTATTTTATTTAAGCTAAAGCAAGATGAATTTATGCAACCTATTCCAACAATAGGCAAGTAACAGTAATGGCATAAACTGTGAATATTAGGTATATAAACTTTTTGTTGGAGATGTATGATTAAATGCCTGTTCCTTTCTTAGGTTTTAATGTTGAAACTGTTGAATATAAAAACCTGAAGTTCACTATTTGGGATGTTGGTGGTAAACACAAGCTAAGGCCTCTGTGGAAACATTATTACCTCAATACACAAGGTAAGAGTGCAGCATTTTTTTTTTCAGTTAATGAATTTGATAAAACACAATATAAATTTAATTATGGCTAAATTATGGTAGAAACAGGATAATGTTTGCTAGGTTTATGATTCAACTTGCAGTCATAAGCATATCTTATGCTTCTACATATGTTCTGTGGAAATCCTTGAGTACTGAATTTCAAGGGGAAAGTTTCTAAAGCTTTCTTGTTGAGAAGTTATTTTTGTTTGTTTAATCTTTCTTTGTGTTTGTACTGAGCTATACAAATGGCCCCTGAGGTCTCTCCCAACTGATTCTATGATTTTAAGATTAGTCAGGTTTCATTTTAAATAGTACTTCAAACATTGGTGTGAATCCTGAGTTGTTCTGTGAAGAGAAAGCTTCATTCCATTTACAGAGGTAACTGGTCTTCAGTGCCATCTGCCATGTCCTTTGATTTTCACAATAAAACTATGAGTGGTTGCAGGAGGGAGGGCAAAATAATAAATATTGCCTTTTCCCCACAGTTTTCTGCTTGTGGGATTATCCCATGCAGAGTTCTGCTCTGTACAAATCTGGACCCAATTCACCATTTTGGAACTTCATGCTGTGTTCTTACATTCTAGTGTACTTTTTCGTTCTTCTTCATACCAGTGTCAGTTTAGAAGTCTGTATTATACACGTTAGGATGTATCCAAACTTTAGAATTAAAGCAGTTTGACCTCACTTTAATGGCCATAACTTATCCTATGGAATCCTGGGATTTGTAGTTTTTGAAGTATTCAGCCTGGAATGTCAGAGAGGTCTAGTGCCTCACCAAACTATAAATCTCAGGATTCTTTAGGATAGAGTCATGGCAGTTAAAGTGGTGTCAAACTGCATTATTCCTGGAATGTGGATGCAGCTTTATATTTGTAAATAAAATGATTTAATATTTTTTTAAGTTGTTATGATGTTCTTTCACATCCAACTCCAAATTACAGCAGCCTATCATAGGATTCTCTTGGCAAGATTTAATCAGAGGAAGATTGTCATTGCCTTCCTCTAAAGCTGAGAGTGTGACTTGCCCAAAGTCACCCATAGGTTTTTATGGCTGATCAGGATTCATACCCTGGACTTCCAAAATCTTTATTAACATTCAAACCATTATACCACACTAGTCCTAATAATTTAGTACTAGTAACTATTGTCAGTAACAACTAAAATCACTAATAATAATCAGTACATAAGAAGTAAACAAATCCTGAGCAGATGTCAGCTATTTAACACCAGTTATCGTTTAATCCAGAGAACAGCTGATAGGCATCCTTTCCCTGCCCCCCTTATGAAACAGGATGCTTCAATTTATCTCAACACAAATGAAAATGTGAACAAAATCTAACTGTACATGTTCTTTTCCTATAGCTGTGGTGTTTGTTATTGATAGTAGCCACAGAGACAGAGTCAGCGAGGCACACAGTGAACTTGCCAAACTGTTAACAGAGAAAGAGTTGCGAGATGCATTGTTGCTGATCTTTGCCAACAAGCAGGTATTGTGGTCCCTTCTTGCTCTTCTCCCTTCCCCTTCCTGTTTTGCTTTATTTTGCTATTGTGAAATAGGAGTAAACAAAAGCTATCTTTAGAACAGGTTGGTTTATTTTATTCACATTTGATAAAAGTAAAACTACACATTTTTTTGCCCCTGGTGGTTTTATCCATCAAATTTCAGTAAACGTTGGGTCCCATTTCCATGGAGAAGGCCCTAGGGTGCACTGTAAGGGTGGACACAATGTCACATGTAAGTCACAGTTTGTCGCTCTTCAGTGCAGCTGATTCTTTTTTTAGATCAGCTTTAGCTCAGTCAGAAAGTAGCTGAAGGAGAAGAAATGTTTAGGAAGACCAGAAGGAGAACCGCTCTTCCCCTGATCCATTTACTGATAATAAGGCATGTCTCCAGAAATCCACTTACTGTGTTTCTGAGCTTCCCAGCTGCTTCCTTCTTGCTGTATTAGATCAGGGTGGTCAACCTTGTTTTTTCAGATGTTATCGAAGGCAGAGCCTGTCAGTCCTGGCCAGCATAACCAGTTGGGAAGACTGATGGGAATTATAGTTCTACAACACCTGGAGGTTCATAACTTACTTTACTGGTGATGTCTAGCTACGTTTAAGCTGCATTGTATATTGCTATGAACCCGATTTTAGCTACTGGCTGTCAGGGCTGTGAAGGAATACTCTTGGTTTCCCCAATTCTCTTGAGTTTTTGCCTTCCCAAAGCAGTGTATGCTAATTTCCCTTGCAGGATTTTGTTTCTTAGGCCAACTGTTCCTGCATTTGCCACTGGGGCATCAGTCAGGGTCCTTAGGTGAGATGGGAGTGAGCTGATAGCTTATTCATTGTTTGCTCAGTTGAAGTTCTGATAGTGCTGCCATGCCCATGGGTACTTGGGAGCAGTTGTGGAAACAGCTATAGCTGTTAGCACCTATTGCTTTCCACCTTCCAACAGCAACTGAACTGGTCTGAGCTCTTCTGATAAGGATGTTTGTTGGCAAAAACAGGATGCTTGCCTCTGTACTATTGCTTTCTGCTCTAAGCTGTATTGAATAAAACTGTGGTCTCTGTCTTCTCCACTCCACTGTCCATTGTTCCTTTCCTTCTCTTAGCCAGCACCACTCCTGCCTTTGGACCCAAGCTCTTCAAATATAATACATCCACACTCAAATTACTGTTTTTATTCACATTTAATAAATATATCATTTTCTTTGCAGGATGTAGCAGGGGCACTTTCCGTAGAAGAAATCACAGAACTGCTAAGTCTTCACAAACTCTGCTGTGGTCGTAGCTGGTACATTCAAGGTTGTGATGCCCGCAGTGGCATGGGACTGTATGAGGGACTGGACTGGCTATCGAGACATCTGGTAGCTGCAGGTGTACTGGATGTGGCTTAAGGCCCTACTGAGAGGCATTAAACTTGAAGATCTGTTAATTTATTTGTGTGACTTGAGTATCAAAGATGAACTTATATGTTTTTCCTACAGAAAACACTAACAGTTTTGCTGGAATGCTTATTGAAGTGTAGTAAAGTGAGTGTGTAACTCCTATAAATTATGGTAGTTGAATAACATAGTGGATTTGCAGGAAAGGTGCCTTGAGTCTTCTAAAGAAATGAAATATAAAAAGTCTTTAGCTTCCCGAGTAAACAAATTAATGTATTGTTAAAGACTAGGGCTTACCAGACTTGCATTTATTTGACCTAATTTTTTTCAGAGTTGCATTTGTTGCATTCACTTCAGATTGGATCTAGATTGAGGAACATGGGAGTAGACTTGTGAAAACATTTCCCCCTTCCTCCCCCTCCCTATGGCAGATTGCTTTCCTGAAAATACTTCACAGTGGATTAGAGGATTATGTGAATGCTATAAGGTGTGGGGCAGGGGAGATACCTGAAAATTGGACCGAAACACCTTCCATGAACATAGTCCTGTTGCTTATAGAAGCTGGATCTTGGGTTCAACTGGGTTTCTCATGCCTGAGAAACTTTTCCACGGTTCAGTTGCCAACATATGTCAAAAGATATGCAAGTATAGCATGGATTGAGCTGTCCAGCCTCTTTTCTGGTTTTACAGCTTTGCTTCTTTTCAGAACAAAACTCAAGTATGTATCTTGAGCAGATCACAGCACTTGTTTTGGTTTGGGGAATGGTCTCTCTACTGCTTTTCTAAGAGGCTCTCCTACTCTCCTGTGCTTTCACTTAATTGCATGGTTTTTACATAGATTTCTTAGGTTTTACATATTGAATTTTTTTTTGCACTTATCAGAGACTCACTTATTCTCTTGCAACATGTCAGTTACATAGTATCTGTGAGTGATGCTACTTTTAAAAATTGTGTCAACACCAATAACACACTTTTTCCTGTTACGTATAATAAAATTTGTAGAAACACAAATTTATAGTAGCCACACATTCAAAATTCTCAAAACAAATAGCTATTTAGTAAAACATTTTAAATGTGCAAGAAATAGTACCTAAGTTAGAGAAGCTGCTGTGAATGATTTGTTTTGGCTAGTCTGCTTCATGAAAGAACTTATGGCATATCATCAGTTGAAATGTCTGAACAAATATGTTGTATACCTTTTATTAGCCTGATACCATAATTGGTTTGCTGGATTTTTAGTTGCTTACTCCCGCCCCCATTGTTGTTGGACTTCTTAAGATGTTATAATTATCAGAAGCAGTATTTGTTGAGACTAACAGTGAAACCGTGTATGATAAGAATTCACTTGTGGTATGATGGACACAGGCCTTTTTGTGGGAGTGGGAATAGCAATGGAGAAAGAGATAATAGGGGTTCAATGGCTATAGTTGGGGGGGAATCATAACTCATGTTGCACCTTTTAAGAAGATAGTGATATGACAACAGGGGACTTGTACAAAATTAAGCTAAAGAAGGCAAATTAAAGCAGAAACACAGTTGTGACAGGAAGCAGGTGGCATTTGATCGAGAAAAAGGCAAAAGAGCAAGGCGGATGAGTGAAGATGGTTTCTGAATGTTGAAGGTTGTTGCTTACCTCAGGTTGCTTCATTTACCTTCTTCCCTTTATTGGGTATAAATTTGGGATCCCAAGCTTCTTCTGCCCCTTATTACCTTTCACCTCTTCTTTTACTTGGCCCAGCAATTCTATGTGGAAACTGAGTTACCTTTTCAGGTCCTGAAGGCTGTTTATTACTACTTTTCCAAATGGCTTTCCCTAACAATCGAGAAATTTCCATCCTCTCATTGGAGCTGCTAAAATCAATTCCCACACCTCTAAAGATTTGCTTTCATCCTTTCTATTTCTTCACCTCCTATTTGGATGTTCTTAAGAGAAGGAAAACCCACACTTTGCAGAAAAAAACAGCAGTAAGACATTGAGTTTCTCCTGAGTTTCTCTTCAGAAACTTTTTAATGTACAGATGTGTGAACAGTCTTTGGCCAGCTGCTTGTAATACCACAGCTGGAGCAACAGTTTGTCTGCTAAAGTGTATTAGGATTGATGGGAAACACTTAAAGGAAAACTGGTTTGAACAAAAGTATTTATAACCATCTCCTCCAGCTGCATCCTGTTCAGTTGACACCACTTTCTAAAGGCTTGCCACATCAAATTGTAGAATTTCTGAATTGACAATAAAAGAGTATCTCTTACTTTATTAGAATAGCCTGCTAGCTGCAAATCAAGCAATTCAACTTCCAAGGACCAAGTCTCTGCCAAAATGGATCTGGCTTTACAGTTACTCATGATGTAGCAGATCTGCTCATAATGGAAACCAAAGTGGAGAGTTCATTCCTAATTGTAGAAGCTGTGAAAACCACACCCTCATTTACTACTTCTACCAGAATAACCTTGTTCAGAATACTTGGTATTAATGGCAGTTGTGGAAAAACATATAGTCACCTAGTGGCAAAGAAGGCATCAAAGCACATTACACATTGTAATGTGCAGTGCGAATCAGTCATGTTCTTCTCTTTATGAAATAAAATCGAGCCAATTTGTGGATTTTGCAAGTTGCAGAAATGGCTGCTGTGAAAGGACCTAATCCCTCATGAAGTTGTATGAATATCTCTCGATCGAAGCTCCACATTCCTGGGAGCATCACATTTTCTCCAAAACAATTGGCTTGTGTTTTTACCTAACAGGTAAGTCGTTGAAATTGAATTAATTTTTTTTCTCTGACCACTTTTGGAGCTTTGCTGCCTCTTTGATTAGCCAGGAGGATCTCTGACCCAATTGCTTACATAAGCATAGACAATTGTATTGTCCAACTAAGTTTAAAAGTGCTTGCCTCTGACCAGTTGGATAAATTATTGAAGAGCCAGGTGAACTGACTTCATTTTTTTTTTAAAAAAATGTGTACTCTGCTCTCCTTCAGGCAGGCTGCATTTGATTTTAGTAGTAGCTGGTTGACAACTAACCCTCCAAACAGTTGGAGTAACAATTGTCATGTCTGACTTGGGGAAAGGAATTCCTTCCTCTAAATTTGCTTTGTGGATCCTCCAATGGAAAGACGTCTTTAAGTCCTTTGTCAACTGTACTTGTTAAAGATGGTTGCTCTGTATTGTTAAGGAGTGTAATTGCAGAAACAGTTGAAGCCACATATAAAAACATGTTCACAGAACTAACTGCACTGTTGAAATCAAAAAACCTTGAACCTGAGCTAGATCCATAACATCTGCAGATTCTGCTGCTATCGAGTTTTCTCCAAATTTTCTCTTTCAGCTTTGTAGAAAAGAGCAGCCAAGGTTCTATATCTGTGTTCGCTCCTAAATGCATGAACTACTTCATGAGGATCAAATTAATCTTTAAAATTCTGAAGGAATTGTATTAAAAATAACAGTGTACTGTCATTTTTCCACTTTCCATCTGGTCTGGATTTTAATAATGTATTGCCAAGGTAAAGGAAGAGCTCAGCTACATCTCAGATTTGCCATCAGAGTACGAACAGTTCTGCAAACACCCATGAAGCTGATACAAACTATAGGATAGTGCCTTGAATTGGCAGTGCTTTCCTAAATGCAGTGCAAAAGAACCTTTTCCAGTTTGCAACCATTGGCACATGCAGTAAGCCTCCCTCTCAGCTATTGGAGTTAGGTAACTATCCTGCTGCAAATTGTTTTTGATTGGTGTTTCTGGCTTGAATTGTTGGTACTTTGCAAAACTATTTAGGCACTTGAAATCTAAAACTGGGTGGTTCCTCACTGTGAAAAGGATGTTGAATAAACTCCCTCCTCTTTGAAAGAAGGGAAAAGGCAATCTGAATTGCTTCTTGCCTGGTTTTTGAACAACTGCCATAGCCTATTTCTTGTCTTTGGTTTCAAGTAACACTTTCTCCGACAGCCTTCATCTGAAAGGTACATTGGTAGATTTGCTGTGAACTTTTGGTCCATCTCTCCTGATGATGGAGCCAAAGAGATGCAATACTATAGCATGTAAATGGGAGTGCCTCTTAGGAGCTGGCATGTCTGCCCCTCATTCAGGTTAAATGAGGGGCCTCAAAATTCCTTCTACTCACTGTAGTGCTCAACATATGGACTAGTTGCCGTCAGGCTCCTTAATTACTAGATCCTAGCCTTGTGCCACACCAAACTAAATTGCAGTCTGTAAGTTGTAGCCATTTATAACCTATTCCTGGTTCCTGCCCCTTCCATACTCTGCATTTCTGTTGAATATACAAAATATTTCAAAAAAAGACCTGTACCACATCTTAATGCTGAAACAGTCTCACTCATTTTAGGTATGCAGTGAAACCTATACATGTTTAGTTGGAGGTAAACTCTTCACGTTTAATGGGGCTTTCACCCTGGTAATTTTGCATCTGATTATATAGTACTATCTACCTCTCCAGTCTAGCTAGTGGAATGTTCCATGTAAGCCGATACACAGAAATGTTACCAATTTTGTTTTGCCATTTGCATGCAGGTAGAATTCAAAAACATGGCTGTGATAGTCTGGAAAATCAGTATGAAAAGGGATCTTGTAGCATCTTTGAAACTAACTGAAAGAGAGAAGTTCGTAGCATGAGCTTTTGTAGACTTGAGCCTACTTCATCAGACTCTACCACATGCATCTGAGGAAGCTCGTGCTGCCAGCTTCTCTAAGGGCCTTTACAGACTGCCAGAAATAATGCAGCTTGAGGTCTCTTTAACAGTCCTGGCTCAGTGCTAAGGAATCATGGGAACTGTAGTTTATTGTGGCACCAGAGCTCTCTGACAGAGGCTCAATGTCCCAGAAAAAAATACAATTCCCATGATTCCCTAGCACTGAGCCAGGACAGTTAAAGTGGCCTCAAGCTGCATTATTTCTGGCAGTCTGTAAAGTCACTAAGTTAGTCTCAAAGGTGCTAGAAGATTCCTTTGCATACTGATTTTGTTACGTGCAGTCTTGGATGAAGAACAAATATAGTATATAGTAGCCTGTGACAAATTTCAGGGTTAAATGTAAGCACAAAAATTATGCTACCCATCTGATGTAAGGCTTGTACAGGGTCTCTTTTTTCGCCTGCTTTTCTAATTGGAGAGGTTTCTCCAATTGTCTCTTAACTGAAATTGTGGTTGCTGCATTCTGATTTGTTACAGTGTCTGGACATAAGTTTCCTAAGAAAAATAGATCCCTGCAAAATTTTCTGCTTTCAAATGTAAAGCCTGTTATGTGTGTACATAATTTGAAGGCATTATGTTACACTCACTTTCACATTGGTATTTTATTTTTCGCTAAATGACCTCACCTAATAACGCAGCAATTTGGAAGGCAGAATGTGAATTGTTAGTTCCTCAGTGGCTTTGATTGCTCTAGCTTTGCAGTTGTGGGCCTTTTGCTCTTTATAAAACACTTAAAATATTGATTTTAAGACACTTTGGAAAAATAGTTTGGAAAATATGTTAATTCCTTAACACTGACAAAAATCAAGCTCTGTTACAAGTGTGGTTTGCCTGCATAAGTATTATTTAATTACATTCAAGTGACTGTGAAAACAGGTATTGCAGATGTTTGTTTCCAAGTTTTACCAGATTCACTTAGCTTGTTTGAACTGTATGTAATAACTTAATTATAAACTTAAGCTTCTTTCATATGTCATTGAGCTTTAAATTCACGTTAGTGTACTGATGTGTTGCAGTTTTAAAGTGTTTGAATTCCATTTTTTTAAAAAGCTAGTATAAGCTGTTTTTAAGAGCAGACTGTATTTGACTAAATACTTGTTTGTAAACAATTGGATCATAGTCAAGTTTTAACTGTGAAACTAAAATGCAAATTGTGACTATAAAGAAAGGTATATCAATATCTTGCTTTAAATGTAACAATGCGTAGAACTTTATTTCTTAATATACTCTAGCTTTTAACAGTATGTAATGACTTTATGATTCTGGGTTGGGAACGAAAGGGTAGTTATTGCCCCATGATGGCATGCTCTGGAGAGACACTATGTGTAAAATAGTTCACAAAAGGAAACAGCATGTAATATAACAGTTGTACTAGAGTGGATTCAAGAGGGCCTTGGAGTCCTAACAGTAAAAGTTCTCTTAACAAAAGTCTGTCTGTCTTCTTTCTGATGAAGCTAATTCTGTCGTTTTTAAAATTCTTCTAAACTCAACATTTAAATTCATTGCTGAAGAAAATGCCCTTCTTGTATAGATACTGATCTGTTTTTCAAAAGTAGTAACACAAGGTAAATACAACTTCCAGACTTGGCTACATACGATACAGATTTCTGCAATTTAATCAGCTATTCTACATTGATCCATCAAATGTGTAAAACTGGCAACCTTATCTTACCACATTTTTCTTTCCAAATTGCCTATTAGGGTTTGCTTTTCAACTGCTCCCATTGGTATGTTTTGAATTGCAGTCTAGTCAGTGTTATAAAACTATGAAGCACAAAATTAAGCAGAATCACTTTATAATGAAAAGTATAAAATTAATGCCAAAATATAAGCATTTTAAAAACTGATCACAAATCTATGCAACAATATTCCCTCTAGTGTATTAGCTACTTTTTGCATGGTGAACATGATGGCATAACATGACTTGCATGCATCAGATTTTCCTGTGCCATTCATTTTTTATCAGCTGGATCCCCCTCTCTTCCATTTTTTGGGAATAGAAGTTGAGATTCTGCCAGTGAATTTCCCATTTGCTATACAATATCTAGTTTGTCACCAAGTGCATAAAAGGAGTACAGAGACAAGGAAATACATTTTGAGGTTATATCTGAAGAAATTATCCTACCCCTGGCCTAGTTGTCTTTATCTCATTCAACCAAACCTGAAATTATTTGGCCAGTTTATCTCTCTGTTGAAATCAGTTAAAATCAGTTACAATAATTTAAGAGATGAAATTTCCAAGACATGTTCTAAAAAATCTTATGTGCCTTTGTCCTTGACAGCCCTATTAAAGGGCAATGTTACTGAGGTTTGATACTGCTCTCCTTTGAATATTGCTTACAATTCCTGGTAGTGTCTCTTCCAAGTACAGGCTTAACTCTGTATAGTTCCCAAGTTCAGGTAGGATCTTGTGTCCTCCAAGTATTTAGACACTGGCACACACAGAGTGATTATAAACAGCAGTTCTAGAGTCAAGTGAGAGGTGGCAGTGTCTGGACCACTCAATACAGACAAATAGGAGGAAAGAACATGGCTGGTAATTGCAACAAATGGTTTGAGAAAGACACTGCATTCTATATTACACACTGACAAATAATTCACTTCTATTTTATTCAATTTTGGATATGCTTGTGTTACTGGAAGGCATCTATATATTTTTGTGAGGGTAATGCTATTGAAACACTTTCCATGGATGTGAAATATATATTTAGGAAAATACAAAATCCACTCTTCTAAGATGGGTATTTTATTTTTTTTATACAAAACATTAGAAATACAGTTCCAACAAATCATGATTAGAAATGCTGTTCTGAAACTTTCTACAGCAGAAATACTGAGATACTGATTGTAGTGTGAAGACCTGAAGAAACCATGGTGTTTCTTAGAAATCATGTTTCATTTCACTGTGATATTAATAATGCTGACATCTTCATAAGGTTTGTCAGTTTTTGGATTTACTTTCACATTCGATATTCTCTGAACGACTTCCATCCCTTTAGTTACTCTTCCAAACACACTGTGCTTGTTGTCTAGCCAAGGCTATACAGTTTTGTTAAAATAAGGAAGAAAAAGAAAGATAAAAGCATGATTAAAACTCTACATTATAGTATAGGGCTAAATTCTGGGAGGGAGGGAAAAAGGGAAGGCCAAAAATACAAGCGTATTTCATCTTAAACTTCAAACTGTACAATCTAAGCCTTAGCAGAGGCATTTCAATCCAAATAGGGGGGGAAACATACAAAAATAAGGCAACTACTGAACACTGGTGGTGTATGGAAAGGCTCTTGGCTTTCTAGGAATGTCAGCTTTGGGTTCAAGCTGAAGTTTCCCATTCTCTTGGACAGAACTCTTACTATGCAGAATGGACAAGATCATACATCATCATTGTGTTTATATCTGATGATGCCTGCTCCCCCACACCATTTTTGCAACCTGCCAGCTCTCCGACTGAAGTGTTTTCAAGGTGCTAGGACATGTCTACATTGTGAAAAAGCAGGAGAGATCCTCAGGATCCCATCACAGAGCACTGCAAACGTCATTTCACAACACGGTTATCTCCAGCTCTTCAGAAAAGTTTTTGCTTGTATGCTGCCACGCTGCACAGATAGGTTTTGAAGTCATATTTGGTTGTCCTTGACCATAAACATGAATCCCAAGAAGGTGGTAAGATCCTAAATTCATCTTATGATCTTGTAATTACTGAACAGAATGCCAGCCATGTATCTGTTTACTGGCATGCATATATTCATGCATGGAAGAAGGCTCTTGCACACCATTTGTAGAATGCACTGGGGGACCACATATATAAAATAGGTGCTGCTACTCCTTTTATAATAATTGTCAGCAGTGTTAAACATTTGAGAAGATAACTACAGCTTGCAAATTTTCCTGAAATGCACAGAATCATAGCCATATTTTCCAAAGTCAGCCATGATGAGTATAAACAGTAAAGAACAGCAGGAAGGGAAAAAAATGGGAAACATGTAATGGAGGTACAAGAAGTGGTGAAGTTAACAAACTGGGCTGCAAAAAGACAATGTGTAGCAGTAGATAAAGAGAATCGAATGTATGTATAGGATACAGCATGTAAAAAAAGTAGTCATAGGTCTCATGGTCACAGACTAGATGGTAAATCTTTTTCCCCTCTGTATTACTTCAGATTGGTGGCAATGTTTACACGACTGCTAACAATTTTTAGTGCAATTTGGCCAGGATGTTATTGGATCAATGTACTTCTGCAACCAGGGATTGAGAGAGACTTATTTTACTCCAGCTTCTGAAGGATATTCTTATGCAGGTTGGCCATGCAACAGCCTAGCATACATATTGTTCCAGCAGTCATGTATAGCTGCTACACCCTTCCCCATTGGCCACTGCTTTGACTGTGCAGTATACAGAAAAGCTTCTTGCCTGTATGCTGCACCACCAGGCTAATTATTTCCTTACTATTTGCAGTCTTGTAATCCATTGGCAAAGCTATTTGTTCCACTGGCATTACATATATCTTGGGCTCTGTCACTCGAGAACACCAACAGCAAGCATGTCTTAGCCAAGCAAATGCATTTGTGGCAAATACACAGAAGGAAACTGGGTGAAACTCTCCTCTAATCTTGCCTTAGATTTCAGAAACATGCTGAGGTTCTTGCATTTCTCACTGCTTCTGAATAGCATTGCTTGCAGGTGTCAAGACTGGCATGATTCTACCTTAACCAGGGGTCGGCAACCTTTTCTTACCTGGGGCTGGTCCCTTCTGGCGGTCCGAGGGGGGGATGGCAGCGTGCGTGCTCATGCACGCACGCCGCTGCCTCCGCGCATATCTGCGCCATTTTGGAAAACAAAATTGCGGCCGCCCAACGGAGGTGGCAGGCGGCAGGGTCGGCGGGGACCAGTAAGCAGGGGTTAGAGGGCCGGAACCGCCCCATGGGGCGTAGGTTGCCGACCTCTGACCTTAACTCTATGCTCCGATACTTCCATCCCACAGACTACAAATGGGCAACTTGTGGTTTTCCATGTATTGTTGAACAGCCAGTCCCATCATCCCTAGTGAGTTTAGCTGATGGTGAGAATGATATGAATTATGATTCAAGAATATCTAGAAATCCTACAAGTTACCAATTCTTGCAGTAGACTATAAACTCAACTGAACTTCTGGTTCCAGTTTCCACTATTAATTCCCTCAAAGCACCTTGCTGTTTACCACAGTTAGCCTCTGGGCTCAGTACATAGCAGAGAGGATCCATCTCACAGAGGCAGGATGAGGACTCTCCTCCCCACAGCATGAGTTGACCATGATGTTCATAAAGAGATGATTCCTTTTCAGTTATGGTTATTTATAGATGACTGACATGTTACTTACAGTTGGTACTACTGTTATGAAGAACTGTGAGCCATTGGTGTTTGGTCCTGCATTAGCCATACTGAGTGTGTAGGGCCTGTCATGTCGTAAAGTTGAATGAAACTCATCCTCAAATTCTCCTCCCCAGATACTTTCACCCCCCATTCCAGTGCCAGTTGGATCACCAGTCTGAATCATGAAACCCTGCATTGAAAAGAAATATTGTACCTCCACATTGTAGACAATTTAAGGACATACAAAAAAAGCCCTACTGGTTTGGACCAAATGCCCATTTAATCCAACAACCTTTGTCTCACTGTTCTGAGCAACATCTTTGAAGCAATGCCTCCTTTGAACCTGAAGGTAGAATGTAGCATAATGACATGCAGCGACAATTTTATCTTCCATTAAATCTAATTACCTCCTCCTATAGCTCAGCCATGTAAACACATTGGATAACCTTGGACAAGTCACACTTAAATCCTCAGAGGATGGCAATGGCAAACCCCTTCTGAAGAAATTTGTGGCCTCCAAGGAGATCAAATATTTAACTCCAGAATGCTCTGCCACATTGTGGGCCCACCTTGGACCAATTTAGGCCCAAGGAAGGACTTTTTTTGAGCAGGAAGTGAATTCTACTCACTTCCTGTTAAAGAAAACCCTGCCTCTCCTGGGTCTAACATGACCCAGAAAGGCTCAAAAACATAATGAAAATGTTCCCTAAATGGCATTTTGGGGCAAAAATTGTTAACCTTTTCTTTGCAGGTATTGATACCATGGTAGGGTAAGGTCTCCTGGGAGATTATTGCAACCCCCCAGCCTTCACAGTTGGTCACCCCTGTTTTAAGAGCTGGGTGCTGGGAGTCTCTTTGCTACAGAAAATCCCTGTTTTCCTGGCTACTGCAGTGCTGAAGACTAATTTTCAACCATTTTAAGATCCAAGATGCCCACCTCATAAAACACACACATCCCGCCGTAGAAGACAATGAAACAGAAGAGCCAGTGACCTTATAAGATATTAAGGACATTGTTGGTGGTAACTGTTACATCCTTGTTACTGATATGCTATGAATACAATGAGGAAACAATGCATACATTTCCTCAAATACAAATTCCATAGGAAGATCTTGGTTATAAAAACCTCTACATATCATGCCCTAGACCATTCTGAGACAGACAAAGCTACTGCAACAACATTTATGTAGACAAAATAATCTAAAATAATAATAAAAATTGAAGAAGATGATAGTGTTAAAATGCTATGAAAGATTATCAGACATCATTTACCTTTATGATGCGGTGAAAGGTGTGACTGTTGTAGTAACTGTTCCTGGAATGCACACAGAAATTTTCCACTGTTTTGGGACACCTGTAATGGAGGTCTTCAATGTTAGTATATTGTATTATGTTAACGTTTTGAACAGACATAAAAACATAAGGAAAGCTCTGACAGATTAGAACAGAGATGGGCATAGGCATGGGATTACAGCCCATTTCTGCCTCCACTGGTTCTTCCTGGCACACAGAAGTGAAACAGCATCATTTTCCGTCACAGTTTTGGGCCAGCTTTGGCTACAAAAATGGTAATGGTGGTGTATCACCTGTATATAGGGCCCCTGGTCTGGGATGCACCCCTACTGGACAATGCTAATAGAAGACTGACTCCCAAAGCTTGTATAGGGCAGAAGCCAACAAAGGAAATCGAAATGCGCAAGTATGACCCATTTCCTCCTATAAGAACTGTGCAAACAGATTAATAACAGAGGAGAATTAATTCCTCCAGTCTGTTCTCACTTTTAATATCCTTTTCCAGCCTCATATTGCCAAACTAATACAAAAAGTATTTTAAGTCACTAATACAAATTTACTTTTTCATGACACTGGTCAGATGTCAGCATTTGGCCATGATGCTAATAGGGGCTTCAAAACCCGTTAGGTCCAATTCACTACAGAGGTAGTGTTACGGGGTTAGTGGTGTTAAACTGCTGCCCTTGCAGGTGTTTTCTTCATTTCTGGTTCACTCTGGACCAGGGGGGAAAAAGCCAGGAAAAGGATGTGATTTTTTTTAAAAATGTTGGAAGGAACCATGAAACTCTGAAAAACTGGCAAGTAGCCTTGGGGGTTGGACTTTCTCCTCCCCTGAATTAGACCCAAGGTCTATGTAGTCCAGCATAGCATTCCCATGGTGGCCAACTAGATGCCTATCGAGAATAACTAAGCAGGACATTAGCATAAAAGCAACTTCCAGTTGTGTTTTCCAGCAATTGATGGTGAAAGACATACTATCCAACAGTTATTGGAAAACATGAGTATGATAGCATCATGTATTCAAGCTGACTCATGCCGCATGCTGTACTCGTGCTGTCTCTGATGCTGAAGATAATATATTGCCCTCAAGATTAGTAGCCAAAGACAGCCTTATTCTCAAACAGCCTGTCCATTCCCCTTTAAAATATATTTGTTGAGATCCATCACTACTGCTTGTGATAATAAATCCCATGCTTTTACTGTATATTACCCATTAATGCTATTTTCCTTAAAAGAGGAACTCTCATAAGGTTCTTCCTTGTTTCACAATTTCTGAGGCAACAGGAACAGATGCAAATTGATCTCTATAAAAATCAAGGCCAAGCTCCAGGATCAAACACACAAGTACAATGATAAGAATTCCATAGTTGTAGCCACATTTCCCAATGTGACCCACAAAAACCCACCTCAGAATCCAGAATCCACTAACACAGGATTTCTGTGGCAGTGAAGAGTGGGGTGGTGAGTGAAATGCCACAGGGTTCTGTCACAACTGTTTTTGCAACACGTTTCACTGCCAGAGGAGAGGGGTGGATGTTTCTTCCCTACCTGACCTCCTCTCAGCAACTCAGAAATCCTTATATTGGTGGTGTGACCTTGCTTCTAAGGTGGGTTTTTGGGGACAACATTAATTAAAAATTTTACTATGTCACAAGTCTAGCTTACAACACTGAACAGTATCAGCACAAATACCTAAAATCCGGTTTTGATAATCTCAAACTGGGAAAATGCATGCAAAGAGAAATGTGTGTCTCAATGATGTTATATCTTCCCTGATCTTCAATATGTATGAATCTATCAATGTATAGGTTACATCAGAGAGCAAATATGAATACAGCAGAGATAAAGTAATGGAACAAGTATAGCTCCATCAAATATGTAGAATTTAACTATTTTTAGATAATAAGCAGTCACAGAAAGTTCTTTATCAAAACTAAACTAAGTGGAAAATAACTCTTTACATACTCGACAGGGAAGAGCTTGACATGAATATCTCCCATGCTTGTGTGAATAATGGCACTATCAGATACTCTTTTGGGCCCTTCTGCTTGGGTGGCTGCCATGACCTCTTCTTTAGATGGCTTCTCATTAAATACATCTCTATCAGAATCCGCACTCTTGGTGTCTTCTGGTTCCCGCTTGGTAAACTGGAGGAAGAGACAGTAGCACCCTTGTTTCTCTTTTATTAATAAGACTTACCATACCAGAAGTATCTAGCAATCATACACTAAAATTACCCAAGAAGTGTGCCCCATAACAAATCTTCCTAGCCAGCTTGTTCTACTGCTGAATTAATCAAATTTCTGTGTTCCTATAACTCTCAATTGATTATTGCACTATTGTCCTTCTATATCTTTTTAAATACTGGAAGGCAGTCTCCATATTGCCTCTCAAAAATCCTCTCCCCCACAAAAAAGGAAAGTTGCATGTTTTCTTTGACTTAACTTATATAGTATTTTTTGTTCAGGGGTGGGGAACAAGTGGACTGAATGTACCTCTTTAAACTGCTCAGAGTTCATAGGGAAGGGCTGGTGCAGCCACCAAATGGCCCTGAGAGTGGATAATTTTCCAGCACTTAGGGCCTTTGCAGACTGCTAGAAATAGTGCAAATTGAGTCTGCTTTAAATGCCCTGGCTCAGTGCTAGGGAAACATGGGAATTGTATTTTTTTCTGAGACATTGAGCCTTCTCTGTCAGAGAGCTCTGGTGCCACAATAAACTACAGTTCCCATGATTCCCTAGCACTGAGTCAGGGCAGTTAAAGTGGACTCAATTTCCACTATTTCTGGCAATCTGCAAAGGCATTTAGTTTTTAAAGGATTTCCACACACACACCCAAAAAAACCTGAGTTATCCTTGCAATTTTCCTCTGCATTTTCAGCTTTTGTAACTACATTTGTATTTGTAACTGCAACTGCTTTAACCAAATTAGTACCGTTATACTGTTCTTGCTCCTGCCCATAGTCTAGAAAAAGATACTTTTAGGCAATGAACTGGCTGTGTCCAACTGTGAGAAAGATCCTAACAGAACAAAAAGGTTATGAAAAAGAGCACAACAAAATGATTCAATGTGCTATGGCAGCAATTTTTAAAATGAAATTTAATGTTAAGAATTATAAGGAGGAAGACTAAAAATGGAAGAGCAAATTATCATGGAACTATAAATAGGTTTGTGGCAGCCACATTCAAAACACTGGTTCCCTCATTTCAAAAACATTAGGGAAAAATTGGGAGATACATGAAATGACCAGAACAGAGTTTCTTCTTATGAAGAAAGGCTTAAGATGTCATGGAACTTTAACTAAAGCTAAAAGGGAAAAGTGATCAAGCGAAAACTGGTGAACTATTAGTTACCTCTAAAAACACTGGGGCTTGCTATGAGATATCCCATGACTCAAGGAAGCCAGTTAACTGTCTAGGGAGGGGGAAATGGCTAATTCAACTGGAAAGAATAAACTTACCATATAAAATCTGTTTTTTTTAAATGCAGTGCAAATTATAGTTGGATCTGCTTGAATATTCTGGAGAACCGGATTATCAGATGCTTTCATCTCTACAGTAACTGCAGCACGATGTTTCTTTGCTACACCCTGGAACAGAGCCAGCTGCATAATTCTGATATTCTCCTGTTTGCCTAAAATTCTAACACATCTATACACAGGAAACAAAAATGCATATTTACTATTATTCAATTTCAAAGTCATTTTGTAATCTGCTACTCTTGAATCAAAAACATAACTCTGCTGAAATATTTCAGAGCAGCATAATCTCCATCTACTATATTCTCATTACTTATACAGTATAAATTTCCATCAAATGCATCTGAGGAAGTAGACTTAAGGGCTTTTGCAGACTGCCAGAAATAGTGCACATTAAATTGAGGCACTGCCCTGGCTCAGTGCTAGGGAGTCATGGGAATTGTATTTTTTTCTGAGACATTGAGCCTTCTCTGTCAGAGAGCTCTGGTGCCACAATAAATTACAGTTCCCATGATTCCTTAGCACTGAGCCAGGGCAGTGCCTCAATTTAATGTGCACTATTTCTGGCAGTCTGCAAAGGCCCTTAAGTCTACGAAAGTTCATGCTGCTAACTTCTTTCAGTTAGTCTCAATGTTGCTACAAGATCTCTCTACATAGTTATACAGTATAATATCCTTGCAAATCTGCTATGAAATTTACCAAGAACACAAATGAAAATAAATACGACCCCTCTTCATGTAGCCATGTATTTGGGAAGCTCAGCCATGTTTATGTGGAAAGCAGCAAAGGCTGGGTGAGAGTGAAGTTAGGAAGAGAAGGGTAACTTTTACTATACAAGCAAATGTGTGCTCCTATACTTCCGGATTTAGCTCTGTGTAGAAAATACTTACCGGTTTGTTTCCACATTGATGACCTTAATTCCCAGCATTGTTCCGTAAAGCACAAAATGTCCAGTTTCATCAAAAATTATGTTGATTAACCGTACAGCATCAACTTTTTCCAGCTCCCGTTCCACAGCCATACGGCGTCCAAACTCCATGTCTGGAAGTTGTTGTCTCATCTGCTGCAGCTCAGTAAACATCTAGAGAAAAAGGGCACCTTCCTATAATATGTATATATCTTGAATTGGATTTAGTATCAACCATCAAATACAGCACCTAAATAATATATCATGTTTATGGCAGTAGTTTTATTGGTTTCAATCTAGCACAGTTTTTCCTACTCGAATTGTCAACAGGATTTACAAGGGAACTCCATAACTATTAAGGAATTCAAAATGCTGAAGCCACATGAGACTACAGCTAAAATACATCCTGCTCTGTTTTAACAACTGGGGGACACTGTCAACAGCTCATATACTGGACTCTGATACCTAACAATGTTATTGTCATTCCACAATTCATCAATTAATTTAAATAATCTTTAAATAATTTGTCTCCAAATTACTTTTAAAAAACCCACAAACACAAAACATGCTACTACCTCACAGAAGACACTTAAACAAGACTGGATAGCTATCTGTTACAGACACAGTACTAGTATCATTCATTGAAAAAGGACTTGCTGGAAGTCAATGGTGTAGTTCTATGATTAACATTTAGACTAGAGCAGTGGTTCTTAACCTTTTCTTTACCAGGGATCCCCTTGAAATATCATTTGTTGCCACAGGCTCCCAAGAACTAACTCAAGACTTAAAAACCTAAAATGCATCAAATACTACATTTACTATACACATTGACCTGGGATAGCTGGGGGTGCCTTTGGATCTGTGTATGCTCTAGCCACGGGAGATAGAGGCAGGAAGGGCAAGTGAGCCCCCTGGGGAACACGGCTGCAGTGGTAGTGCCCAGTAGAGGAAAGAGGGAGATGGCTCTGCTCCCAGTCACTCACCCAGGCTGCCCTGCCAGGCTCCTTCCCTCTGCTGCCTCTAACGCCTTCATGTGACTGTGGAAGAAAGTGGCAAGGAGGGCAAGCAAGCCCCCAGGGTCCTTGAAGACACTGTTGCCCACATTGCTCTGGACCACAGTGTAAGAACTGCTGGACTAGATGTTTCCCTCTGATTGTTAAGTTTAATAGTGGCAGCCATTTTCAAATCAGAGTCTTTATTGAGGACCATTGGCCCACACTGTTTTAAGGAGCATAATTTTAAAAACAAAAACAAAATGTACCAACTGTTTTTTTAAGGCTGAAAGGCAAGTAGCTCTTTAAGTTTCTGCATATATATGTGCAGAAAATTTCATATTTGAAACAATTTTAAAGCTTTATTAGTTTTGGCAAATAAATGAATATGGAAACAGAATAAAACTTACACTCAAAGATTCATCGAAGACCCTCATAAGCTTCCCTGTTAAGAATCTGAAAATTCTGACTTTTCTGTCAGAGCCAATGGTAGCCATTTTTCTGCCATCAGGGGAGAAACACATACTGGTCGGGTATGCTTTGCATTTAGCAAATTCATATAGATCAGTGTCTGTTTTATATTCCCAGTTCACATTTTTAGGAAATTTGTATTCATGAGGAGGTCCAGTCCAGTATTCAATCATCCCAGACTTGTCAGATGATACTATGACTTTATAGACAGAGTTCAGTCGTATTTGTGTAAGAGGAGATGTATGGAGTTTATCAAAAACATGGAGTGGTTGATTGTTTCCTCGTCCATCATATATAAATATTCGCCCAGTACTTTTTTCAGATGCAGCTACCGAAGATATAGCATCTCCTGGGCAATATACCCACTCACATTGGCCTGGATGATAGCTAGAATTTAATTTTAAAAATTATCAGATTGGCATGATTTAGAATTACAAGTGAAAACGTTCATTTAAATATTTAAAATAAGTTTAAAAGGCTATTATTAATTGAAACATACAGAAAAAGATCATACAAACACAAGTGATATCTGCTGATTACTTTAGTAGATACGTTAGGAGATTGGTGCCTGCTTAGATATTGCTTTCCGATAATTCTCACTATCCCTGACTGGCCATGGAGATTGGGGCTAATGAGAATTAAGACTTCAACAGTACTGTATCTGGAAGGCAATATATTCTTCATCCCTGCAGAATTAAGAGTGGTTTCTGTAACAAGCCTTTTCTCAAGGAATTCAACTTCAATAATTAATTGCAATTTTAAAGTAAGGAGCAGTTGTGTTGCACAATAAGATTTTTTTCATCATATTTCAATATTCAATATATTTCATTTCTAACTTTGTTGGTATACATCTATAAAACACACATAGTAACTTCCTTATTAATAAAGTATGCCAGAAATTAGACATGTTGCAAATCCTTGTGTAACTACAAAAGCCTACAAAAGTAAATCCATGATTAACAATAACATAATGCCTTCAGTTGAATATAGTTAGATTTAAGTATTAAAATGTTAATAACTTTTTCTAAACAATGCTTAGGCAAAAGCATCTTAAAGCAATTGAAAATCCCAGAAAGAGTGTTATAAAAAGTAAAGTGACTTACCCAAGTTTGAGCATATTGATCATATCAAAATTCACCACATCAAAAACCTTCATTGCTTTATCATCCCCTACAGAGCAGAACAATGCCCCTTCTGCACTTGCTGCAATGCTTTCAATAACACCTGTTGTAATTAAACCAAAGGAAATGATCTATTTCAAGAAAATAAATTCTATTTCTTCAAGAAAATTATTCAACAAAATCTTAACCGCTATTTGAGCATAAAATGTTTAAGATGGTTCTAAATCACACTCTAAAGCTGGAGATACAGATATTTAGGGTAGAAACACAGTAACTTACTCAAATGGCTACGAAAATGTTTTACAAATTCAATTCCTTCTTCTACTTTCTTCCAGAATTTGACATGTCCATCATGGCTGGCTGTAATTACAAAATCAGTCCTGTAGCACAAGCACATAAAAACAATAGCATGGGTAAAAATTTCAAGATGGCAGTTTAGATGGGTTATGCTAGTATCCATATCTGTTCAGCACACAGTTCAGAGATGAATATAATGAGGAAGTTTATTTGGATTTCTAAGCAAGATCTAGGAAGAAATAGAATTTATAAGAGAAACAAACAAACAAAACCCAAAGAGTACAGGTACACCACTGGGGAGATGGTGATCAGCTGCTTCTTAGAATAGATGCCTGTTTATGGGACCTAGCATCCTCCAAGAATCTCATGGTAACACCAAAGGAAAATGATCTACAATTTTGATGGACATTCCTCTCTAGGCATGGCTCCTCCCTAAAAAGTATGGAAGCTGGATACAAAATAGAAATTTTCTTATTTATGTGTTTCTGGATTAACTGCTTAGGTTTGTTTTTTTTAAAACTGTATTTTCTGTAGGACCACTAGTTTTATATTGTTTTAATAAATTATTTGTTGTACTTTAAATGATTTGTGATGAGAAAAGCTTGGGTTTTTGAGGGCTGGGAAAGAAAATGCAGAGAACAAGTAGCAACATTGAGTGTTTTGCATCCCTAGTATAACTTTACTGCTTTGACATACTTTGCATCTAATTGGTTTAATTTGGTGTGGATACTGATATGCTTTTTGAAAGTGCTATTTCAATTTTCTCAGTTACATAGGGAAAGATTTCTTTAGCTAAATGCAGATCCCCCCCCCCATTATTCTTATTCATGAAAGGAACCTTCTTATGTTTAGGGCATTTTAATTTGATTGCATATGGTGGTTTTATGCCTTACCAAGATAAGTGAAAAAAAATCCACTGAGTGCCTTAACCTGTGTTATTTTACAACCTCAATTAGTGCTTTGAAGCCTTGAAAAATACCAAAAAAGCCCTAGGCCTACACAAACATTTGTGGATCTAGAATCCACAATATCCAAATATCCAGAGCCAGAACACACATGTTCACGTAAGGCAAAACATTTATTTTGAGTAGCTGTCAACCCTCTTCCCAACCAAAAAAAAAAAAAAGTAACACAATATACGGTAACACAAATACAGCAGGATTTTTGTCTCAGCCACAATTTGTTTTTAAAAAATGTAGATGGCCCATGGGCTGAAACTGGGAGAATGTTACTGAAAGATAATCCAAGATGCTAACAGAAGCACATCTGTAATCAGAGGGCAAGATGCCATTGTAGCAACACTGGACTTTTATATTATATCAGACCCTTCCATTCTGGGTTGGGAATGTCTTACAGTTCTTCCCACTCCTCAAGAGCAAGCAGACAGAAGTGCTATTTGTGATGCAAATTAACTCATAGTGCATAATATTGCAGCATCTTGATACAAGGTGTGCAGTGATGGAACTGGCACAGACACAATTAGAATAAATTACTTTTCATCAACCCTCTTCCCATCAATAGCAACCTTCCATCCTGTGTTTTAGCCAAGTGTCTTCCATAGTGGCCTGCAAACTTAACTGGCCTTGGCAGCCAAATAAGATTCATGGTTTCCAGAACTCTTACATTGTTCTCTCACTCTGGCGAATAAACAGGCATCATGCTGCATTGCAGTAGAGGGCATCCATTTCACACTATACTTTTCAGGCCATTTGGAATGCCTTCAAAGAGTGTCATAACATGAACTATCCCCAATCCTCTAATGAGCCTGGAGCTCTAGAGAGTTGTGTGCAATGGTCTACACAACTATATAGCACTTCTGAGGCGCTTGTAGAAGTAGAACACAAATCAGATAAGCTACAGCCTTCCTCCTGAGCCAAGAAGAAAAATCCACCCTACAATAGCAATATATTTCAGAGGCACTTTTCATGTAATACCACAAGAAAGAAAGAAAGAAAGAAAGAAAGAAAGAAAGAAAGAAAGAAAGAACTTACTTAGTACACACTACATGTGTGATGACATCTCTGTGCATGTAACTGCGCTCGTACATTGAAGCACTGGGAAGATTATCCAGATAGACATGTTCGAACTCAAGAACTACGAATGTATTAAGAAAAAAAAAACGCTTGTAAGTCTCCAAACTGAAGTTTGAGGTGCAACAGTTCAGACCCAGGTTTACCATATTTGTTCAAACTAGTGCCTAGGATGCTGATACACACTAATAGCAATTTAAACATTCCAACATACTCCATATTCCCCTGTATTCATACAAAACAACAGCTGTGATGTGGAAATTAAATGTAATAATCTGAACAATGAAGCAAATAAAAATATACAAGACATTAGAGTACAGAATAAAAACACTGGGTGTAATCCAGGAATACACAGGTGAAGGCAAAAATCAAATTTTAACATGATCATCATTCTATGGAATGTTTTAGTGTGTAACAGTTACAAATCATGAATGCTAGGTTGTCCTGAAACCTCAGCAAAGACAGATGTGGCAGATCAAGGAATGAGCTCCTAGTTAAGTCAGATTAGCACTGTTTTCATCAGAACATTTAGCCACATTTATTTAACTGATAGGCTGACTCAAAGCTGAATGTTCCCAAGATTAAGCTCTACTGGTCTGATCGGGATTTGCTTCTTATTTCTTATGCATGGGCATGAACTAATTTCTCTTATCACTGTTATGAAATATTGTTTGATGTAGACCATGGCTGAATCTACACCAGGGGTAGGCAACCTTTTTGAGCTGGGGGCCGGGTTGCTGTCCCTCAGACAATTGGGAGGGGCCGAAGCACCAAAAATAAATACATACATACATACATACATACATTTTAAAAAATAAAAACTATGCATGCACAGTCTCAGCCCCAGAAAAGCCATGGCAAAAACCCTGTGGAGATTTTGCCAAGAAAACCCAAAGAACAAGTACCGTATTTTCCGGCTTGTAAGACGACCGGGCGTATAAGACGACCCCCAACTTTTCCAGTCAAAAC
>CM034703.1:36598820-36637160 GCA_020142125.1 Phrynosoma platyrhinos | reverse complement strand
TGGGGTTTTCTTGGCAAGATTTGCTCAGAGGAGGTTTGCCATTGCCCTTCTGTGAAGCTGAGAGCATGTGACGTGCCCAAGGTCATCAAGTGGATTTACATGTACTTGCACAAATTTGCTATTGGAAAACATATCAGAGGATGTTGTTAGGCACAGGTACAAAGAGGGATTTAAATGTATACATGGACATATTATCAAATACCTCGTAGTTAGGCATATTTTCAAAAACAGGGAAATTGTATGGAACAATCCTGCCAAAGTTAAGAGCTCATAGGTACATTTATTTTTCTATGGGAGAAAATTCAGAATTTACCTCTTCAGTTACAATGAAAAGGATCTCAGGCTGGTTTACATTGCAGAAATAAAGCAGTTTGACACCACATTAACTTCCATGGCTCAATGCTACGGAATTTTGGGATTTGTAGTTTGGTGGGGCGCCAGAACTCTCTGACAAGGAAGGCTAAATGTCTCACAAAACTATAAATGCTAGAATTACATAGCATTGGGTGATGACAGTTAAATGATGTCAAACTGCATTATTTCCATAATGTAGGTGCAGCTTCAGTTTAATTATGACTTGGTTGTGCCTTTAATGCTCTAATTCTGAAGAGATATTAAATGATCACTTGATTTGGGCTTAGGAAGAAAAGAATAAGAATAATGTGGATGTCTGTATACATTTTATGTCTTTTTTCTTTTTAATTAAGTGTCAGAACAAATTAGCACTTCAAGAAACAGAAGCTCTTCCAGATTCAGATCCCAAGGTATGATTTGAATTTTGTTCTGAGAACCATCAGTGAAAAATATTTTTATGTGCATAGGATGTCAGGATAGATTTCCAATCCTTTTTGATATGCATTCATTTAAGTATTCAAATGCCCAGCAGACCTAATCCCAAAGGTGTAATATGGACATTAATCAGCCTTTCCTAACTATGTTGGCTGGGATTTAGATAAGGTATATACACCAACAAGTCTGGAAGGAATCAGGTTTTTGCAGACAAGCAAAAATTTCAACAACAACCAAAAAAACCTCAAGTATAACTAGCTACCACTGGAAAATAATGTTTCCAAAATATGTAGACATAATCAAAGAAAAGTCTTGCTGGATCAAATCAAAGAATCTAGTTTACCATGCTTTTCCCCACTGCAGTTTACCAAATACTTCTGGAAAATCCAAAACACCAGGTATGAAAGGAAGTGTCTTATCCCTTGATACTTAGAGAAATGGAATCTCCTCTGAACATGGAGGATCCTTGTAGCCATTACACTTAACAAATGCTTGAGATGATAGTTCAGGGTTTGTGCTGTTTTATCCATGTTAATGTCATGAATCTATTCTTAATGGCACCTATTGTGACATACTGTTTTGCTTGATCCACAGCAGCTGAAAGTGTGCTGGTATTATTCAGATCTGTTTCTCTTTTTCTTTCTACCCCTCCCTATAATGACACCAATTTCACCTAGCTTGTGATGTAAGAAAGTTTTCTGTACTTACTGAATGGAAATTTGGAGATATCTTCTAGTAACATAAGCTAAACCTTGGTGGTGTAGTATGTAGTATGATCTAAATTGCATTACGTTATTATATCTCTTCCTGCCTACCACCCTACCTTTAACATCTTTCTGCCACACTAAGGGCTGATGCAGACTGGCATTTTAGGCTGGCCTGGGGGTGGAGTTGGAGTGGGGTGACTACACGCCAGCTGTCCTGACTCTGCCCTGATGCCGTGCACCTGTCCGCATGGCATGCGGCGTCAGGGCACCCTCTTGGCAAAGCATGCGCACAGCTTTTTGCCGTCCCCAAAAGGAGCTGCATTTTGCTGCCCTTTTGGTGGTGGCGAAAAGGAGGATCAGGGCCGCAGCGTGTGGTTGCCGCGGCCCCAATCTGCCACTCCCAGGGGTGGCTCAGAGCCGCCCAAAATGGGCCGTCTGCATCGAACCTAAGTATACTTTTTTGCTAACATAAGTTCTCTTGGTTGCTAATCTTAAAATTCTGCATTATCCTTGCAGTCCTGCATTCAGTCTTACAATCATGCAATATTATCTATGGGCAATTCCAGTCTGAGTAGGGACTTTTCCAGTTGCTGGATTTTCAGGGTTAATGTGATTGCAAGTACTAATGGTGATTGTTGTACCAGCATGAGGATCCAAGACAGTTTCTGACAATACAATGACACAGGTGTGGTTCCTCCACCCCTTTAACTTGTAGTAGATTTAAAGTTCTTTGCTTTATATTTGTTGGTCTGAATCTGATTGGATTTTCTAAGATTTGTCGTATTAGTCACCTAAGCTCCCAAGGTTTCGAGAATCCAGTCCTATCCAATAGTTGGATCAACATCTGTATTCCCCTTATCTGTTAAAATGGTCTATCAGAAAATTAACAGGAGAACCGGTTGGAGCTTTACTCTAAAATGCATTGTAGTAACAGATAACACAGATAAATACATGGTCCTCAGAGGGACAGTTTGCATAGACCTTGAATCAGTCTAGGCACATTTTTATGACAAACTTATACATCTGTTAAAATTATTTAGCAAAGCATTACACCCTCTCTCCTAGGGTGTCTGTTTAACTGTACACCAATATTAGCCTGAATATTAAATAGCAAACTTAATCAATAAAAGGAATATCTTACCACACATAGGAGTTCAGATTATCAGTAATTATCTAGTAGCAGAGCTGGACCAGGTTGCTAAGCAAAATCTGGGGCTTTGCTGTTCAAAAATGTTTTGTGTTTTATATCCTTTCTAGCCTTTATTCAGCCAATCAGTTAAAAATCTGCACTCCTCTCTTGCCCTCTCATCCAATCAAAATAGGAATCTAGGGTAAGATAGGAGTCATTACCATTCTACCAGCTCTAGCTATTGCACATATCAAGTTTTCTTTTCTCTCACAAAGCTACTGATGTTCCTTGAGTACAAGGATGCCATTTTATATCAGGCTTTTTGTTATTATGTTGGTTATTTACCTTCATTTCATCTTTATTTATATATTTATACTTAGGCTGGCATAGTATGTATTGTACTGTACAATACATCTCTATTTCAGTTAATTGATGCAAACAGAAATCTGAAAACAGCTCAGCCTATTACAAGAGAATGTGCAATATTATACAGGTTGAGTATCCCTTCTCTAAAATGCTTGGGACCAGAGATGTTTTGGATTTTGAAATACTGTACCTGTATTTCAACATATGTACATAATGAGATATCTTGGAGATGGGACCTGAGTCTAAATGCAAAATTCATTTATGTTTCATATACACCTTATACACATATCCTGAAGATAATTTTATACAATATTTTAATAGCTTTGTGTATGAAACAAAAGTTTGTGTGTATTGAACCATCTGAAGCAAAGGTGTCTCTATCTCAAGCCACCCTGAAACAATTTTGAGTTTTGGAGTACTTTAGATTTCAGAATCCAGATAAGCAAGATTCAACCCGTATTGTACACTTTCCCTCAGAATGTAGAATTTGACTCAAGTGGAAAATAACATTAAGAGATAGGGAAGCTCATGAAACTTTCCATCCCTGTTATTTAAAGGTTTAGTTTAAAATATACACAGATATATTCTGTGAAACAAAATGGATTTCGATTGAACTTTTAAATGTTTTGAATGTTTTTGACAGCTTTCATTGTTAATGAAACGTTTGAAGGCTCTAACAGCAGAGTTTAACCAGTGGCAAAAGAGAAAACCCGAAGGTACAGTTTTATTTGTATTTTTTTAATGAAACTTTAAACTAAAATGCTATGAAATCTTAGATATTTGAAATATTTGGGTTTGTGTGGAATGTACAATCATTGTAGATTATAATTACACTGAAACTTCATTTGTTTCAACTGCGCTGTATTTTTAGGCCTACTTTCCTGTGTTTCTTGAGCAACTTCTGCCATCAAAATTTATTTCTGTTTATTACTATTGAAATTCCATTCTAAATGCTCTGGGTTTCCTTGACACCAAAGTAATAAGATTACTACAGAGAAAAGTCAGAAGTGATAAACTTGGTTTTTATGGAACACAATCTTTTTTCCTTTCCTTCAGTCTTGTGTTACATGTTTATATGTTCATTCTCTAGCACTTCAGTTGCAATATGATTCCACAAGTAACAGCTGGTTACATATCTAAAGGCACCAGATCCTGTCCGTTCTTGGAATCTAAGCAGGGTCAGCTCTGGTTAGTACTTCGATGGGATACTGCCAATGAATACAAAACCACCTCTGAGTATTCTTTGCCTAAGAAAACCATATGAACTTCATGGGGTCGGCATAAGTCAACAGGCAACTTGAGGCATACACACATCAACACATGCACAAAGCTTTGAAATGTTAACTTTTTTAACTACAGTTGCCAGAAATCCCCAATAATATAGTAAATGACTATGTCGGCCAGGGGGTTCTGGGAGCTGTAGTCTTAAAAGTAACTTCCAAGCTCTGCATGGCAACTTTCTTTGGACATTGCTCCTTATGCCTATTTAATCATATGCAGGAGCATAGTTTGATTATCTGCTACTGTAAGGAAAAACAGTAAGCATGGGACATAGAGTAATACATATGGATTTCCCAGATGTTTTCACATAGATATTGGCTATATCTAAATCTGCTTCAGAGTTTGGGTATTGTTTAACATGAGGTGCCTTTGGAATATTTTCTGAACTAAAGGCCATGAAAAATTGGCAAAAGTGTGCATGCTGTAGCGAAGCTGGGAAGAAAATTGTATGCATTTCCCTCAAGAGAATATTTTAGTGTATTCTATTAACATGAGTTGAGCCAGTGTTGATTCTTGATATATTAAAATATTCTACTTATAGCCTTAATTCTGTTAGAATGTTGCCTCCATCTGTGATTTCATTCAGCCTCAAATGTAATCACTTTTCCATCATTGCTTTCAAGTGAGCCTGTTTTTAGTTTTGGAGTTTTCGATGAAAGGTTATCTTGGTTTGGCATTGCGCTTTCCTGTGTAATTATCTCTGATAAGCCTCTAATGTATCTTCATTAATTTATGTGCATTGCTTTTTCAACTCTCCAATTTTCATTAATTTTTGTGCTTGAGCACTTTTAAACAAAACAACAACAATAGTTAGCTTGCTAAAAGGCTGTTTTTTTAATAAGGACTTCCATGTATTCTGTGGCAGGTTATATACAGTAATTATATACTGAATCACTTTAAATGCAAGTTAGATTGTCCTGTTGAACAGTAGTTTTCAGTTCTTTGGTAAAAATAAATAAATGAATATATACCCCCTCAATTCCATCACAGTATCCCAAGCCCCTTGCCTTTCACTAATGGTAGCCCTCATCCTTCAGTATACAATCCCACTTTGCATATTGGCCTATTGGTTCCTGAGTCCTGCTAATTGGTATATTTTTGCTGGTAAATTAGTTTGAAGGCATTTATCGTGTTCTAAATCAGGGGTTGGCAACCTTTTTTGCCAGGGGGGAATGGCACTGGGGGCCAGTGCATGCACGTGCTTCCCCCGTGTGTGTGCGTGTGTGCTGCCATTTTGAAAAACAAAATGGCAGCCGACCCCCCCCTGCTTCGTGTGTGCATGCGCACAGCAACGGGCCCCCCCCAGGAGGCTTCACTCTGCACCGCCGGGCCTCTAAGAGGCCTGCCACCACTGTGGGGGCCCCCCAGGAGGCTTCGCTTGGCAACGCCGGCCCTCCGAGAGGCCCAGCGCCGCCGCGGGGCTCCTCCAGGGCGCCATTTTGGCCGCGTGTGCCGCGGCCACCATTTTGTTTTCCAAAATGGCAGCTGCGACTCATTTGCGCATGCACAGGAGTACTGCGCATGTGCAAACGAGTCATGTCCGCCATTTTGGAAAACAAAATGGTGGCCGTGGTGTGCACGCGGCGGCAACATTCCACAGGCCGTAGGTTGCCGACCCTGTTCTAAATCAACTGTGAATTTGACCTGACATATTTTGACATACATTTAGTTAACAAAAAATGTCAGACTCTTCCATATTAATATTGCACACTATATTATCGGAAAATCCGAATTACTCCAAAATCCAAAACATTTTTCATGAGTGGCTGAGATAGTGACACTTTTGCTTTCTGATGCTTCAGTATAAACACACTCTGTTTCATGCTCAAAATTATTAAAAATATTTAATAAAATTACCTTCAGGCTATGTGTATAAAGTGCATACAAAACATAAATCAATGTTGTGTTTAAACATGGGTTCCATTTCCAAGAAATCTCATTATATATATGCAAATATTCCAAAATCCGAAACACTTCTGGTCCCAAGCATTTCAGGTAAGGGATATTCAATTTTCCAAGAATTAGAAACTGAAATATATGTGTAAGGGGGAAATTCAATAAAGCTCGATTATCTAGACATAGGGCCTTTATAGACTGCCAGAAATAATGCAGCTTGAGGCCACTTTAACTGTCCTGGCTCAGTGCTAGGAAATCATGAGAATTGTATTTTTTTTTTCCTGGAATATTGAGCCTTCTCTGTCAGAGAGCTCTGGTGCCTCAATAAACTACAGTTCCCATGATTCCTTACCACTGAGCCAGGATATTTTAAGTGGCCTCAAGCTGCATTATTTCTGGCAGACTGGAAAGGCCCATAGTCAAACAAATGAGAACCTTTACTAGCAAATGATTTGTATTGCTATATTCTTACAATATTTTTAACACATAAAAAATAAAGTATGCGTACACTTCCTTTTCTTTATAAATAAAGGCAATGACAAATTCTTGGTGTGCCTACAGATTCTGCTTTTGACTGCAATTTTTTCATTGCCCATTTCACTGGCATTACATTTACTGTTAATTAAGTTTCTGAAACAATGTCTCTTTAGATTTCTACTGCTTTTGCTTTCTCAGGGTAGATTTAGTGGTCTGCTAAATTGCTTAGAACTGAATGATTTATAACATAGATTTACTCAGTAAAGACACCATAGCATGTTTAATTATATGGAAGATTTTGCTTAGCTCTATTCAAAAGCATTCACTTTAGGATTCCCAAGATTTGGTTTATATACAAAAAATGCTCATAATCAAGTTTGAAATAGCCTGTTTCTCTACAAGGTCATCATACACACTCTCCACAAGTGCTCAGTGCTTTTGTCTCATGATTTCAAGGGCCACCTCTTTCCATATGATCCTGCCTACTCAAACACCAAATATGTTCATCTGCCTCGTCCTTATTAATATCTCATCAATTGAGGAAGGTTGTTCTTTGTGGGGTGTGCAGTATTTATTAATTCATGTTCTGTCCCTAAAATGTTTATTCTTTAAACTATTTTTCTTGCTTACTCTATTAATGGTTTGTCTACTGCTCAGATATATTTTAAGTTGCATTTTCTTACTTTATTGAAACATTTTTATTTAAATAATACAATCAAACTGTTGAATGGCAGTTTAGCAATTAACCCCTTTGCGTTCTAAATACACATGCCACTAAATGTAACTCAAGGAAGAGAAAGATAAAGATTAATTATGGATTATTGCTTTGCACAACATGACATTTCCCCCAAAAAGGAGGCTGAATTTGCTAATCTCACCCCTGTAGATGTGAGGACACACACAGAGAGAAAATCCCTGTAACAAACAAGACATGGAAAATTGCATAAAACCACATCATTTTTATATCATTATTAAACAGTTTTTAAGGGAAAGAATAATGCGAGTTCTCTGGAGAAAAGAAAATTATGAACTTGATTTAGGGATGAAGAAGAATATGCAGGGAATAAGTTCAGCACAGATGTCCACTATAGTAAAGGCCCATTGAGCACAAATGCAATGGCCAGATTCCCAAGAAACAGGATATATCCCCATGCAGATAATCACTAGGCTTAGATTACTAGAGGCTATCTTTACTATGAATGCCAAGATGGAATTGTCAAGACAGGTGTTTGTGGTACTTCTTCCAAAAGTTGCATTGCAAGAAGAAGGAGAAGATGGCCACCCTTTGCCACAATTATGAAGGGGGAAAGAAATATGCTGCATTTCCTTAGGATCAGGAGGGTCACGTATTTCACCTAGCAGCTTTTCATACTTGTTAAAGAGAGTCACTACATAATATGAATTCCTTGTCACTCAGGAGGCAAAAGGTGTTTATAGAACCCACCCACACTGTATATTCAAATAATTGCAGGTTAAGTCTCTCTTATCTGAAATGGATGGAAGTATTTTAGATTTTGCATATTTTTGAATACTTGACAGCCATGGGCCTGTCCCAATTAGTCTCGGGTCCAACACATTGTGCTGGTAATACACTTGATGTGGTCTTTAGTAAGGATCAGGAATATCCGTGGGCCAAGGTAATCCAGATTTCTGCCCTGTCATGGACGGATCATTTCCTGGTCAAAGTAGGACTGAAGGCTACTACCCAAATTCCTCTCGGGGGTGGAAGACCCATTAAAATGGTCCGCCCTCGAAGACTGATGGAACCTGAAAGGTTCCAGGAAACCTTGGAGGGTTTTATGGTTGGGAACGACGGCAATTCTGTTGATGCCTTGGTTGATACTTGGAATAACAATTTTACCAGGGCTATAGACATCATTGCTCCTGAGCATCATTTTCAACTCGCTTCAGATAAAAAACCTTGGTACACAGAAAATCTTCACCAAATGAAGCGGGCTGTACAACGACTAGAGCGCCGCTGGCGGAAACATCGACGTTTATCTGATAAGACATGTCATAGGATCATGTTAGATTCCTATCGAGTGGCAATAGATGCAGCAAAGAATTCTTTCTATGCTGCACGTATCACATCTGCAAAGTCTCGTCCAGCAGAACTGTTCAGGGTGGTTAAAGAATTAACTCAATTACCTCCCACCCTGAACCCATTATTGGAACCAACTAAAGGCTGTTGTGACACTTTTAATGACTTTTTTGTAGATAAAATCTCTCAGATAAGGGCCTATTTGTATGCGGACATTATAACAGAACCAATAAGAGAGATGTCCAGAGACTCTGTGGATTGTGTTACACTGGATCATTTTGAGTTAGTTAATACCAATAAAGTGGACAAGCTTCTTGGAAGTGTAGGGAGGACAACATGCCCTCTCGATCCTTGCCCATCTTGGCTGACTGTCCAGGGAGGTGATGCAGTAAAAATATTATTACAACTCATCATTAATGCATCCCTCAGAGAAGGGAAATTTCCATCTAGTTTGAAACTAGCGGTGGTTAAACCACTCTTGAAAAAACCCTCCCTTGATCCCCTGGTGAAAAATAATTATAGACCAGTCTCCCTTCTACCATTCTTAGGTAAGGTGATCGAGAGGGCAGTTGCCTTCCAGCTCCAAGCTGTCTTGGAAGAAGCTGATTATCTGGATCCATTTCAAACCGGCTTCAGGGTGGGATATGGAGTTGAGACTGCCATGCTCGCCTTAGTCGATGATCTCCGTCTGGGCATCGACGGGGGAAGTGTGACCCTGTTGGTGCTCTTGGACATCTTGGTGGCATTCGATACCATAGACCATGGTATCCTTCTGAGATGCCTGAGGGAGTTAGGTATTGGGGGCACTGCTCTTCAGTGGTTCCGGTCCTACCTCTCGGGCAGATTTCAGATGGTGATGCTGGGGGATAGTAGCTCTTCAAAAAGAGAGCTGACATCTGGCGTCCCTCAGGGCGCCATTCTATCCACCATGCTGTTTAACATTTACATGAAGCTGCAGGGTGAGGTCATCCGGAGACATGGGGCGCGGTGTTATCAGTACGCTGATGACACCCAACTCTACTTTATGTCTCCGACTGATGCAGTGACTAAGGATGGCATCGCTCCTCTTGATGCCTGTCTTGAATCGGTAATGGACTGGATGAGGGAAAACAAACTCAAGCTGAATCCAGAGAAAACAGAGGTACTCGTGATAGGTACCCCAAGTCCGGGAAAGGAGCCTTGCCATCCAGTCCTGGCCAGGGTCACACTTCCCCTAAAGGACACAGTTTGGGAGTACTCCTGGATTCATCTTTACAGTTGTCATCTCAAGTGGATGCGATGGCCAGGAGTGCTTGGTACCAACTTCGGTTGATATGCCAACTGCGTCCCTACCTGGACCGAAAGGACACCTTGAAACAGTAGTACTTGCCCTGGTAATCTCGTTTGGATTTCTGTAATGCGCTCTACATGGGGCTACCTCTGTACCAAGTTCAGAAGCTTCAGTTAGTTCAAGATGCGGCAGCCAGATTGGTCACCAGAACATCTAGATCGGACCAAATAACAACTATATTAAAATCTCTTCATTGGCTGCCGGTTAGCTTCCGGGCGCAGTACAAAGTGTTGGTTATTACCTTTAAAGCCCTACATGGCTTGGGCCCAAGTTACTTGAAGGAACGCCTCTCCCCACATAATCCGCCCCACATTCTCAGAACATCTGGGGAAAACTTATTAGAACATCATAGAACCAAACTCAACATGACTTCCCAAAGATCGTACACGGCCGCAGCTCCCATGTTATGGAATGGCCTACCGGAAGAGATTTGTCTTATTACTACGCTAGATGCCCTTAAGAAGGCACTTAAGACGGAGCTCTTCCGGCAGGCTTATCCATCTGATCTTCTAGATTTCTAGATTCTGATGATGATTGGCCTATTCTATTCTATTCTATTCTATTCTATTCTATTCTATTCTATTCTATTCTATTCTAATTTATTACTGTTGTTTGATTTCACTTTTTTATTGTTTGTATTTTGCATATTGTAGTCATTTAATTGTGTAATCCCGCCTCGATCCATAGGGAAAGGCGGGAAATATAAATAAAAATTGTTGTTGTTGTTGTTGTTATTACTTGCCAGCCACCTGCTTTGCCTTGTAAACATACTACAAGGAGCACCGATGGCTCAAAGACAGAAGTGGGTGGCTTGAGGGCTCCTGAGAGATCTCCTGTACTCCTTATATAACATAAAATAGTACTGTATTTGTGGGCTGCAGAGAGAAAAGGGCATGGGAAGATTTTTTAAAAAACTGCTTTTAAAAAAATGCATGAAAAATACAGTGAACTTTCCAATGACCAGGGCAGCATTGGGAGGAGTGTTTGCAAGCTGCAGAAAGAGGCAGTTGGAGAAAGGAACTTGGATTGCAAATGTATATGGCACACTACTTGTGTTTAGCTCCAAACATTTGGGATTTTGGATAAGACAGCCTCAACCTATACCCATAGGTATGAAAAAAATATTGAGAATTATAACAGACCTGTTGTAATGATCTGTACTAGAAAGAGAACTTTTGGCATATGTTGCAAAGAAATTTATTTTTAGTTAAAAATATATTGGCCTTTTTGTTTTTCAGTAATTACTGCAAATCCAGAGATTCTGGTAGCCTTAGGAAGAGACCAGGTATGTCTTTTAAATGATGAGCTGGTTGTAATCACTTTAAAATACTGGTCTTATGAATCACTATACATATATACAACTAGCTTCCCTGTGGATGGGAAATGTGCGGCTCTGCAGATGATGTTGGGCTGCAGCTCCCAGCAGATCTGACCTTCATAAGCAGTTGTGAGTGGTGATGGGAGCTGCAGCAACAACATATGGAAGTTCACATAAGCAAAATCCTTGTCTTAGGAACCAACTGATCAGTGCTGCTTCTTTCACTGTAACTCGTGACACATTGGTTGTAATCCATAGAACAGTGAGGGTATAACAACAGGAATGTTGATGCATTGATTTCAGCACCTTACCTCAAGCTGATGTCCTCCAGATGTGTTGGCTGCAATTGCAGTCCAACACATCTACTGGATGCCAAACTGGGGGTGCCTGCTGTATAGAATGTAAAGGCAAGTACTGGATCTGAAACAGTGTAATACTTTGGAAAGCATTGTTTACATTATATCCTGGAGCAGGGATGGGCAGCTGTGAAGGTTAGGGGGCTGTATTGCCCCCATGGGGCCCAAATAGTGATTCTATCTCATTTTTGCACCCATCCCTTCCAAAAATTTGGGCGCCAAAATGTCCCCCCTCCTCCAAATGGCCAGTAGCACCCTACAAAGCATGTAGGACTCTGCCATGTCTTTGCATTTGGAGTAATTTTGCATCTCCCCTCATTTGTTCTGGGCTCAATGGTAACTGTCTGTTCCAAAAGAACAGACAGTTACTTCCTCTTTGGAAGTGGTTGCCTAAACTATCATAAAAAAAGGTGACACCACCCACCCACCCCATGCAAATAAATGAACAGTAGTGCTACCCAGAGGCTCTGGGCATTATTGGTAGTTTTTTGACAAAAACATTTTGACCTCTAAACTGGGGGAGAGGGACTGTGGACATCTGAGGCGATCCAAAAATGGTTGGAAGGACTGCGCTTTGTTTACCATTGTGCTAGAGTAAAAACGAAACTGAGACAAAGGTCTTTGGACTCAGGTGATGCAAGGCAAAATTGTTATGCTATGGAGGTAAAAGTGCTTTTGATTCTGGATTTGAAGAAATTGGATTTATCTACAGTCAGACTGGTACAATCTTTGAACTTTGTTCATTGGCATGACTCTTTTTGCTGTGGTAGGCATTAAAACTAGAGTGTTATCAAGCCCCTCTGGTATACCATATTTAATTGGAAGCTTGAATTGTACCTGATGGAGTTTAGGCCTGTGTAATTTTCTTGAATGTATTATAAATCAGATGACAGTTTATAAGAAAACCCCAACATTTTATAAAAATAACATCTGCATATATTACTCCTAAATGCTTCCAAATCTGCGCCTGACAAGCAAACCTAGAATGTGTTAGTGGTAGGATTTCAGCATAGCGGTCAAAGAAATGCTATGCAACATTACCTGAGAAGATTCCTGTGGTAATTATAGTATTGCTAATAAATGAAATCACATTTACATTAGAAAGGTTTGCATTAAAAAAAAACACCTTTGTCTTTTCTCTGGATGTTTGTACATTTCAGCAATTTTCTTTCACTACTTATTAGAAAGGTTATTGGTGCAGGCCTACTAATATTTTGTTGCAACAAAATAATAGCCTGTGTTCTTTGAGACACTGTCATACGTTTAATACCATATTGGCTTTGACATTTCTGCTTTCTAGACAGCTTAGCAGAAAATCTCAAATATTTATAATACAGTGTGCATATACACACAATGCTTTTCTTCAGGTAAACATAAATCTGGAATTATAAAATTATATAAAAATCATATGGATGGTTATGTTTACGAAAAGTCTCAGATACAGTATTCTGCTCATATGAATAAAGGAACACATACTGTTAGGTACTATGGGGGCTTCTGCAAATACCATCAAATGTGAGGTTCTGGTTATACCTCTGCTGCCACCAAATGTGAGGGATTTCCCTTATTTCAACCAATGTGAGGGCCTCCCTTCATCCCAGCACTGTGGCCACCAACTGTGGGGACTCCTGTTGCCCTTATGGTTTCTCGATCACCATTGAACACCACAACTCTTCAGGAAATGCTGCTGCCAGAGACATTGTGTCTCACTTCAAGCTTCTAAATACAAGTTGGGTCTCCCTTATCTAGAATTAAGAAATCCGAAATACTCCAAAACCCAAAACTTTTCTCATGGGTGGCTGAGATAGTGACATCTGTTTTCTGATTGTTCAGTGTACACAAATTTTGTTTCATGCATAAAATTATTAAAAATATTGTATAAAATTACTTTCAGGCTACGCATATAAGGTGCATATGAAATATAAATTAATTTTGTGCTTACGCTTGGGTCCCATCTCCAATATATTGCATTATATATGTATACGGAAATACAGTCACCCCTCCGTTTTCGCGAGGGATTGGTTCCGGACCTCCCCGTGAAAACGGAAATTCATATATCCAAGCCCCATTGGTTTGAATGGCGGCGTGTTCCTGCGCCATTTTAGCCAATGGGGCTCACCCCTCTGTAAATAATTGGGACTGCGGACTTCAAGTTTGTGAAAACAGAGGACTGACTGTACAAGCATTCCACACACACACCCCAAAAAAATCCAAAACATCTGGTCCCAAGCATTTTGGATAAGGGAGACTCAACCTGTATTTAGCATGCCCAGAAGCAAAAGTGATTATGCAAAAATAACAATTTATTAAACAGAAATGAACATAACATACAGATTCATTTTTAATATAGCGAATTCACATCTTTCACACTCAACTCCTAGCTAACTGAGACCCTGACTCTTAACTCTCATCACACAACTCCTAAACCCATTCATTAATCCTCTAGACTCTACTCTCCCTTTCTCTCATCACTCCTCACCAGCTTTCCTATAATAATAATAATAATAATAATTTTTATTTATAGCCAGCCAGACTTCTCAAAATTCCCTCAGATATTCTGACAATCACCACTCATTCCAACCATGTCATTCACCTCTCCCAATAGATCCTTACCTTACTACAGCTGCTATACCGTGCATACCTAATAATGGTGCAAAACAGATCAGCACAGTATGCTGGCTTCAGAGTGGCATGGGGCGTGGTGTATGCATGGCACACGCCCTGATGCTTCCCCAAAGCCAGCATCATGCTGCCCACACAGGGGCAGCTTTTCGGTGCTCTAGCAGTGCAGCATTTAGACATTGCATGCTGCAGGAGAACCAAGAAGCCATAGTGGCTGAGGAAAAGCCGGCTTTTTAGGCTCAAAAAGGAGTGGCTTTTTGCCACTTCTTTTTGCACCAGCAAACAGCTGGAGTGGGGCCACAGCATGCGGTTGCTGCAGCCCCGATCCAGCATCGGAACGGGCAGCTTGACGCCACTCTTCCCATGTCATCTGTTTTGCCATAATATTACCTTAACATATCTAATAAAAGTTCAAAAGTCAATAACATCACAGGTACTGACCACTCAGCATGGCTGTAGGAATACACATCACCTGGTACTTGACTTTAAACCAATGATGCACAAGATTACTTCCTTTGGAGGAGTAACATTGTTGGTTTGTTGATTGTTGGAAAACAAACATGGATTGCTACCAACTTTTGGGCCTTTACAGACTGCCAGAAATAGTGCAACTTAAGGCCACTTTAACTGTCCTGGCTCAGTGCTAAGGAATCATGGGAACTGTAGTTTATTGTGGCACCAGAGATCTCTGACAGAAGGCTCAATGTCCCAGAAAAAAATACAATTCCCATGATTCCCTAGCACTGAGCCAGGACAGTTAAAGTGGCCTCAAGTTGCACTATTTCTGGCAGTCTGTAAAGCCCCTTTTCTTTGCTCATATTTAAATCCTCCAATACTGTAGCATTCATAAAAATTCTAAATAAACAGATACATTGAGCACTGTAAAATATTGAATCTGATAACATAATCACAAGAATTGCATCTTATTAAACACTTTCCCCCCCTTTTAGTTGCAGAAATTAGATCATGATCTTGAAATGGTGCTGTCAACAATCCAAGCAAAGAATAAAAAACTGAAGCAAAAGTTGCTAAGGTACATATTATACTGGACCCAGTATTACCTTCGAACAATTCAATTAGTTCTATACGAATAGGAATTAGCTGTTTTTCTCATGTCTGTGTTAAAAGGGAACAACAGTGGTTGGAGGAACAGCAGCAGCTAATAGACTGCCTCAATCAAACTGAGGAAGAAATCAGCAATCAAGTTGTACACTTTTCTGAGGAAAGGTATTCATACAATTGTGACCAAAAATCCAGTAATACAATAATCGCTACTAGACATCTAGTAGCACATTCTTCATCTTTTGTTGTCCTATAGTCCTCAGCTGCACAAAAATATGCTCCAGAGAGTTTCCCAGTCTTCCTCAGCAGTTTTCAACAGCTGGTTGCTATTGGAGAACAGAGGGAATTGTCCCCCTTCTAGTTCCACTGATAAAAACAGTTCCATCAGTGATATGACAGTGTTAGATCCTGTTTTTCAAGTTTTTAAAGGTAAAACTAGGGAAATGGAAATTATGTGACAAAGGGTCTGTACAGACTGCCAGAAATAATCCAGTTTGAGGCCACTTTAACTGCCCTGTGGCACCAGAGCTCTGTGACAAAGAAGGACCAATCTCTCAGAAAAAACTACAATTAATAATAATAATAATAATAATAATAATAATAAAATTTATTTGTACCCCGCTTAAATGAAGACAATCTAAGCGGCTTACATCTGTTAAAACCCCATACAACAAAATTCATACCCCAACCCACCCCCTTAAAACAGTATTAAATGGCAAGATAATTAAAATAGGAATATAAACATTCCAACACAAATAAAACAAACATGAAAATATAAAAATATTCACTAGCATTGAGCCAGGGCAATTAAAGTGATCTCACGTTGGATTATTTCTGGCAGTCTGTACAGGCCCAAAGAATGTTGCACTATTAAATGTAGCTTTTGTTTGTTTGCTAGTTGGTCTGGCAGTGCTAGTTGCAAGATGATTTAACATTAATGTTTTGCATTATTATCACTATGGTGTTAGACTGCTAATTTAATTGAAAAGTCACCTCAGTTAAATTTTGTTGTTTTATATCTTAGAGCATTTCAAGAACTAAAAACTAAAATGCTGAAAATAAAAGCCTTTAAGGAGGAGATCCTGAAGGCCCTGGGAGAATTCCTTGAAGAACACTTCCCTCTCCCTGAGAATGGTGGAACTACAAAAAAGAAGAGAGTACGGTCATTTGTATTTTCATATTAAATCAAGAACTCTTTTTCTTTGGACGATGATTAAATGCAGATGTGAAAATGCTCTAAACACACTGAAGTTGCCGTTCTAATGGTTTGGCCATCATTCATCTTGGATGCACTCAGCAAATACTCATCTTGTCTGAGGCCCTGCTGTACACACACAACATTTCTAAGACCAGCTTCAGTCTCTTGGGTCTTGTCCCCTATTATGTAATGTTTAGCTGCCCATCTGTCCTTGACTTCCTTATTTTCAGCTTCTCTGTCTCCTGTGCTACCAGTCTTTCTCTTCCTCAGATCTTATAGGCTATAACCACTGGTTCCCACACTCAGCCTTCTTGCAGTTGTTACAGGAAGCCATTTCAGGAAGCAGCTGTGTTCCGTTTTGTTTTCAGATATAGTTGAGAACAGAGTATCTACTATGCTTCCTGGTGGTCGTAGTTAACAAAATTGCTAGAGACATTCCTTCTCTCAGTCATAAAGGCCATGTTGAAAGTTCTTGCAGATTGATACACCTTCAGCTTCAAATGCCTGGGTTAAGCTTTATCATCATCATCTCTCCTTTCTCCCAATATAGGGACTTCAGGTGGCTAACAGCAAATTTAAAACAGTACAAATTAAAAACAATGCAAAAGCATTAAAAATAAAGTTAAAAAAAACCAATGAAATAACTTAGAAAGGTAAAAACATTACACATTGATTGTGTTAAACTATATAGAAACATTAACATCTTAATTCCACAGCATTTCAAAACCCTTCCTTCATCAATTTGAAAAAGCCTGATGACACAAAATGTTTTTACTTGCCATCGAAAGGAGAGCAGGGATGGGGCCATCCTGGCCTCTCAAAGGAGAGAATTCCAGAATCTGGGAGCAGCCACTAAGAAAGTCCTCTCCCTTGTTCCCACGAAACTAGCCTAAGAAATTGATGGAACAAAGAAGGGCCTCTGTATGATTGTAATACTCTAATGGGCTCATAAGCTGTGCATAGACTCAGAATGTTAAGTGCAAGTACAATTTAGAAGCAGAAAATATTAGTAACATGTTGTTTTTTTAAAGAGCCTAACAATGCATTGAATGTTTGCTGACTTGACTGTTTACTCAGGCCAGAGCAGCCTTACATTTTGAGATTATCTTTCATGCCCATTCTTGTTAAAAGCTTATTATTTAGAAATGACATATGAAATACCGGAGTTTGAGAATGCATTCAAACTGGCCTGTATGCTAAAATCTACATAGATCACACACACTGGGTCGGGGTCTTTTTGTTTTCTAATATTCTCTTGTAATACCCCAAACCATCAAAGTCTTAGCATATATGCAGATGCAAAGTCTTAGCATATATCCATCTTTAGGATTTGAGGACTCAAAAACTATGAGTGTAAATGAAAAGCTCATTTCATTGAGAATATCATCTGTCCTTATTGTATAGCTTTAAATAATGTGGACATAGAACTGTGTGTTCTCAGCCATATTCTTGCATAACTACAATACTTGCACATAAATACCTTTTCCAAGCCCATTCTAAATGTGAATGAATATTCAACTGTCTATAAAAATTGTTTTTCTTTGCAAATATGCATGTCTTAAGTATTAAATGAAATGTTCTTGTCTTTTTGCTTCCTATAGCATTCATCTGAAGAGCCAGAGGCACAGCTAATAACATTACATGAAATTTTAGAGGTAAAGAGATTTTTATTTGTTTTCTGTTTGCTGCAGTTCAAGACTGATGTTGATAGGGAACAACATAAATATGCCAGGAATGAGTGATTTGGTATAGTCTATCCCAAATCTCAGCACAATTATATTGTTCTTTTCTTTAAAACAGGGAAGTAGAATGAGCTATTTTGTATCAGTGATTTTTTTTCCTCTTTAAAGCCAACTTTCTCTCAATTGTATTAATAATTTTTGGTAAATCTTTATCATATTTATCAGAATTTCAGGCTGAGAAATTTAATCTGAATTTGTTCTCATTTCCAGGATCTTATAAAACAACATATAAACATACCTCATGATCCATATATAACAATCAGTGATTCATTTTGGTCACCTTACATTGAACTTCTTCTGCGATATGGGATTGCATTAAGACATCCAGAAGATCCTAACCGAATACGCCTAGAAAATTTTCATGATTAGCAAGATAGATTAATACCGAGCTATCACCTGGTCAGTAAAATAAAATTAACAACAAGAGATAAATTTTTTTCTTCTGCCTCAGAAAATAATATTAATTACTGATGTTTTATATCTTTCATGCAGGTTCTTAACATTATTTATGTAAAGTAAATCTGCAGAATTTTTTTTAGTGTGAGATATTGAAAACTATTTCCAATGTTATTTTTAATAACTATTCTGAAAGCTGTTCAGACTGTTAAAATAAGATCAGCTCAGATTAAAGGACTGTTTTAGACGTGTGGTTTCTTTGGCTGTTGTTTTCTAAATAATTTTGTTACCATGAACTTTCTGATTATGGCCATGATGGTGAACCTATGGCACGCGTACCAGAGATGGCACGCGAAGCCATTTTCCCCGGCACGCAGAGGGTGGGGAGGAGGAGGAAGAGGCACATTCCCAGCCTCCTCTCTGGAGGCAGATGAAGGCTGGGGACTGCATGGGGGCAGGAATAGGAAGAGGCACATGCCTGTTCCTTTTCTACCCCCTGGGCCTTCAGCTGTCTCTGAAGAGGTAGCTAAAGGCCCGGGAGGGTGGGAGGGAGAAGTTCCACCCTGGAAGTCCCAGCCCCGGAGGACGGAAGTCCTGGCACCGAGTAACACCCAGCTCTGGAAGGCCTTTTAGTTTGGACACTTGACCCCTAAACAGTATTTCTTCCTGAGATTGCATGCTGAGAAAATAACAGAATTTTTTGCTTCAAAGTCACAGGGATGTTGTGTTAACACATTTTTTTGGGAAGGGGATACAATGGAAATGTGAGATATTTAGGGTTGGGGATATATGCCATCTTCCTGACCCTCTCTCTTCCTAAGCCTACTGACTGGTAAGCGTTGTTATTGGCATATCATTAGAAATGGGCCCTTTTGAATATATTAGAAACACAATAATTGTAGATATTACTCTTTAAATCAATTGTAAAGAAAATAGGTATTTTTGCAAATCACAAAAAACTTCCAGACCGCTCCCAGATCAATCCAATTCCAGATTGATCAATGAATAACATTGCAGTTCTCTTTTCATCAGACCTATAATTTACAATGTTCGTATTCCTGGTGTGCTGTACATGCTTGATCAGAGTCACTAGGCTTGGTGTATTATTTAATGGCACTAAAACTAAGACCATAATAAGGTTTTGGACCTGATCATCAAGCATGTCTGTTATCACCCAAACAAACACTGCTTTAAAATGTATACATATAGGCCAGTTTTGATTAAATGTTATATTTGGACCTAAGTATTCATCATTTTCATGTAAGATTGAGACAGTTAGCAAACATGGACTTTTGCATGGAACATGGTGTAAAACAAATTTTAAGAACTATGGTGCCACCAGTTAAACTATTCTTTCATTCAAATTATAACCAAAAACATCAATATCAACCTAGGCAATACTAAATACATTTCTTAGTGTTATGTATTATAGAATTACAGTACTCTGGAATATATGGTATATTCATTCATTCATTGTTTATATCCTACCTTTCTCCCACCAAGTAACCAGTGGTTTAGATTTTGAGACCTGTGGAGAGTCATATTACACACTATCAAAAATGTGTGTTTGTCAGGACTGAAAATGTTTATGCATAGATTGGCTATCTTAGAACCATAATATTCCTTTATTGGTTTAGGGTAAAAAAATGTTCAGTGACACAATAAAACTGAAGGAATATCTGTTATTGTTAAATGTCTACCTTTTCTTGTCCCCAACAGAAATTACTTGCATCACACCATTATTGGCTATATTGCTTGGGGATGATGGAGTTTACAGTAGAATATCTGATGAGTGGTACTTCAAATCGTAGGTTGGAAAAGACCATCCACTCCAGTCCATTGCAACTAGAATCACCAATAAAAAAACCCTGCAGGTTTTTAGTCCAGCATCTGTTTAAAAGCTTCTAACAGAATTTCCCACTTTCTGAGGTAGTCAGCTCCACTGTCCAACAGTTCTTACTGTCAGAAAGTTTTTTCTTAATGTTTAGTTGGAATATCCCTGTAACTTGAATGAATTGTTTGGGATCTACCCTCTGAGACAGACAAAGACAAGCTCAGTTCCCATCTTCTGCATGAGAGCCTTTCAGATGTTTAAAGACGGATAGCTTAATAACTTTTGAGTCTTTTTCTTTCAAGGCTAAACATACACATGTCTCTCAACCATTCCCCACAAAGTTTGGTTTCTAGACCTTTTACCATCTTGACAGGGGTAGGCAAACTGTCCCCTTTAAGGGCCGAGGGACTTCAGCTCCCAGAAGCCTCAGCCATGTTGGCCAATAGTCTGGGATTCTGGGAGCTGAAGTCCCTCAGCCCTTAAAGGGGACAGTTTGCCTATCCCTGATTCTTGAATTTCCTCCTTTGAACACATTCCAGCTTGTCAGTCTGTAACCCATGGTGCCCAGAGCTAGAAACAGTATTCCAGATGAGGTATGACCACAGTAGAATAGAGTGGTATTATTTCAAAAACAAAAACGATCATGGAGAATCTAAATAAATTCATTCTAGACAATGAGGAAATTGAAATAGTTCCTGTACCTTGTATCAAACATTGTTCAAAATGGAGATTGCTGTCAAGAAATCAGAAGATGACTATGTATGGAAAGGGCAGTGATGAAAGAACTAGATAAGATCTGAAAGCAAAACTGTACAACTTAGCACTAAAAATCAGAATGGTCAAGTCATTGTATTTCCCATCTGTGAAGTTTTTCTCTGCTTCCTACCCTGTCTTAAATCCACCCCACCCCACCGGGGATAAGACAAAAGCATAGGAACCCAATACCAACATAAGAAGATTCTTTTCTAATGGCCATCTGATTGGATGGTTGCCCTCACCACTAGTGATGTCATCACTTCTCATATATTACAGTACCCCCCTCCCACAGTCAAACCTTTGTTAGCCCGGGAGAAGGCCCTGATAAATGGAGGGACTCCCATTTATCACACGCCCCTCAAATCTCAGTCGGTTTGGGAACAACTGGCATTTGGACCCAACCCGGCTGGGATTTCTTCAAATCTCATTCAGTCTGAGAACAACTGAAAGTTGGCCCAAATTGGATGGGATTTCTTCCTGTAGCCCTGGAAAGGGAAAAACAAACATGCATTTATCATACCTACCCACCCCAAACTATTGGTCATAAATCATTATGCAGTTGGAACCACATTGGCTGTGATGTAGTTCTGTAATCGAAGAAAGAACAGGTTAAACATAACACACAATAACATTTGTTAACTAGCGATGCATATTTTAAACATGTCACACAGATCAGCCATTTCATCCTGTATTGTCAAGCCAGTACTGCTGAAGTACCGGAAGACAATCTCAAGTTGACTCATTGACCGTTCAGTGGTGATCTTTCAGGAAAAACCCCCAGGATGTGCATCAAAGCTCACTGGATTGGTCCATCAGAAACAAGAAGCCTTTCAAACAGTCCCTGTAGTTCAGGTGACCTCTGTCTATCACAAACTGGGACCACTTGCATAGTTCAGGAAACTGGACCTCTATCTTGTTGACATTATCGATAATTGAGGTCTCCTCCCTGCCGTCCCCTGTGACTTTGACACAGAAAGAAATTGATCAACCACCTTCCCCATCTGCCATGCATCTAGAAGACTGGTTTCCTCCCAGCTCCCTCTGGCACCAGTGTTGTCCCACTGGAACATGCTCCTTCCTCTGACATGAAGGACATGTTTGAGAGTCCTGCTGCTTCCTGGCAGAAGGTAATATCTGCTCAGATTCAGAAACAGTACTTGTTGATGTTTGATGTTGCTCCACCTTTCTTCTGGGCACATCAACAAGCCTCTGCCCAGTCTCTGCTCCCTTGGCCGGAGCTGACACTGGACTGTCCACTGGGCTTTGCACTGCTGGTTCTTCCCAGGATGATTCTGCACTATTCTCTTAATGTAGCCTAGAATTGCATTGGTTTTCCCCCCTCAGCTTCATCACACTGTTGACTCATATTTAGCTTGTGGTGAACCAAGACACATTGCTCCTTTTTACATGTACCACCATCAAGCCAGTTGTTGCTCATCTTATAATTCTGTATCTGATTTTTCTGTCTAAATATAGTACCTTAGACTTATTCCTATTAATTTTGTTAGTTCTAGCCCAGCTCTCCAAATCGGGCTACTTGAATCATGATTCTATCTTCTGAGGTACTAGCTAGCTTTCCACATTTTTCGTAATTTGATTAGCATTCCTTCTATCGTCCAAGTCACTTATAAAGATGGTGAACAAAACTTGGCATAAGACAGAATTGTGTGATTCCCAGTTATCACGTCTGTCCTGGCTTACAGATAATATTGGTGAGCAATCTTTGGGGTCAACCTGTAAGTCAGTTGCAAATCTATCTAGCAGTACCATCAGCTAGCCAATTTGGATCAAAAACTTGTCAAAGATTTTGCAAGAAGAGTGGGTAACTGTCAGGATTGGAAGGCTTGTTGACCCCAAGGGGAACTTGAAGGTCTACTACTGTCTCCAGAAAACATTTTTTACAAAAAAATATTAGCCCTAGATGCCTCTGCATGCAGTTGGGTTTTTTTAAAATATATATATTTTTATTAAAACAATGTAACATAATAGGTTCAAGTGGTTAAGACACTGACTCTGTTGATTGCAAAATCAGCAGGTTGGCACTTCGAGGTCCAGGTGTTGCATGATGGGGTGAGCTCCTTTCACTAGTCCCAGCTTTTGCCAACCTAGCAGTTCAAAAGCATGCAAAAGCAAGTAGATAAATAGGTACCACTTTTTAGTGGAAAGGTTAAACAGCATTCTGTGCAATCATGCTGGCCACATGATCAAGGAGTAGTCTCTGACAACACTGGCTCTTCACCAGTCAGACACAACTTGACAACCTTGTTAACAGGTAATGCCTTTATCTTTTACCTAACATAATAGGACACATTCAGATAAACATACAAGGAAACATCCAAAAAGAAAAATCCAACTACCAAAACCAAAAAGAAAGTGTATATATACATACTAAACAGGGAAATTATGGCTTCCAACATACCAGACTTATGGTGGTTTTACCCCATGTTATCTAACTCCCTTTAACTTGTTCTAAGATTGATATACTACTACTCATTGTGTCCCTTCAAGTTCTTTCCAACTTATGGTGACCCTAGGGCAGGGGTAGGCAACCTTTCCCCTTTAAGGGCTGAAGGACTTCAGCTCCCATAAGCCTCAGCCATGTTGGCCAATAGTCCCATGTTGGCCAATAGCTCCTGGGATTCTGGGAGCTGAAGTCCCTCGGCCCTTAAAGGGGAAAGGTTGCCTACCCCTGCCCTAGGGAAAAGTGAATCATGGGATTTTCTTGGCATGATTTTTTTTCAGAGCATGTGATTTGCCCTGATGGCTGAGAGCATGTGACTTGCCCAAGGTCATCCAGTAGGTTTCATGGCCCAGCTGGGAATCAAACCCTGGTCTCAGAGTTGTAGCCCAACACTCAAACCAGTATGCTATGCTGGCTCATAATAATTTGTAGCAATCTAATATAATTTGTTTATAATCTTGTAGTCATGTTATTCTGCTGCACATATAAATCCTCAGCTAAAGTTTATTTTAAAAATAGAAATCAGTTTTAGACAATTGGATTGCAAATGGTTAGTTCAGCTTAACTATGGGAAGCACTCAAGATTCCAGTTTCTGGTCAGAGCAGCTTAAACAATAAAAGAAGCAGGTCAACAATAACAAAAGACATGCTATTCAAAGGACATGAAAGTGGCAGCATATTCACATCTTGTCAACAATATCTTGAATGGAACTTCACTTTGCACACTGATAAGTGGAGTCTTATAAAGCACGTAATGATTCATTCAAATGTAACAGCTAACCATGGTTTGTCTGTACTACTATCCAGATGCTCCACTTTCCTCTGTGTATAAAACGAAATTATTACTGTATATACTTGACTATAAGTCAAGAAATATATGCCCTAAAATTGACTCTAAAGTTCTGGGTCGACATATACAAGTCAATACACTAATACTGGTTAGAAAGGTTCTGAAACCAGCCCCCCAATGCCCCACTCTTCCTGCTTCAAGGCAGGAGGATTTGTGTGTGTGTATGAGAAAGAGTTTCCCAATCCAATTTAAACTCTTTCTCTTCCCATAAAAAAAAACACCTTGTCTTCCCATCAAAGAAATACCCCTTTGAGCTCCATTTCCTTTCCCTTCCCAGTCCAATTTGAAATCCTTTTCCTCCCACCAAAGAAACACCCCATTTAACTCCACTTCCTTTCCTCCCCAATTCAATGTTAAAACCTCTCCTCCAGCCCTAGGGAAGTTGTGTTTGGTGGTCCCGAGGAGAAGGAGGGACAGAAGCAATGTTTTCCCCTTTCCATCCTTTGTTATAGCCCCCTAAGTTTTACTCTCAACCTATCCACAGGTCATATCATATCAAAATCTAGAATTTTTACCCTGAAACCTTCCCTTAACTTATACATGAGGTCACCTTGTACACAAGTATATACGGTACGGTAATAGTCTCCTATCCTATTACCTATTAGTAGCAATGATCTCCTAGCAAACGATCATTGCTACTTGTTATTTAAAATATTTCTATCGTGTCATTCCAGTACATTTACAGCATTCAGGGAAAAGCAGTTTTTTAAAATGTAAAACAACAACAATAAAATCCATTTCAAATTAAACCAGCAACAACAAAAATAATAAAACCAGACAGCTGCAATTGTTAAAAAATGCCAGGGAAGAATGACAAAGGGAGCATTTACCATCAGGTCAAACGCCTGGGATTTTTAAAATAATGTTTTACAATAAAAACCTGGGCCAACAGGAGAAAACAAGGAGGAAAGGAATCAATCAGGTCTCTCAAAGTAAGCAGTTTCATGATTTCAGCATGGCTGTAAAGATGTCATGTTTTCATATCTTAACAAGCAATGTCTTGGTCATAGTTGGAACATGAAGAACATCCTCCAGAGATAGTTTTTTGTGGGCTTTTCGGGCTGTGTGGCCATGTTCTAGAAGAGTTTCTTTCTGACGTTTCGCCAGCATCTGTGGTGGCATCTTCAGAGAGTACTGGAATGGAAGAGAGTGGGTATATATATACTGTGAGACCCTGAGTAGGGAGGAGTGGTTCCCATGTAAACTGTGTATAGTTCTGTGTTGAATAGGTATTGTTCTGTTGTTAATGGCATGGCTTCAGGGTGGAGGATATGCAATCAAGGATATTGTCTGCTATTGTCTGCTGGGAAAGCCCCTGACCCTGGTTGGTTTCCCATTTGCATTTGCTGAGTGCTGATTTTCTTATTTTGTAGGATTGGTAGCCAAACCTTGTTTACTTTAAGGATTTCTTCTTTCTCCTCTGGAGATCTTAGGGAAAGGACAGTTATGGAAGATGAAGATCCCCTAGGTTTCTGATGCCTAAGCTATTTAGGCTTTGGAGATTTTAAAAATGAAGATACCAGTAGAGCAACATAAGGTTGAATGTGATGTTGGAGATAATCTGGTCAAACATTCTGCTCTATGCGGGCTTTTCAGTACAGCATGCAGCTACAGCATCCCTGGTAGACAGACTAACCTCTGCTTGAATATCTCCCATAGAGGATAGCCTGTCAAAGCTGAAGTAGGCTGGTTAGATGCTAAACAGCTGTCTCTATTAAGATGTTTCTCCTAATGCTCAGCTAAACTCTGATTCCCTTTAGTTTCTACCTGTTGGTTCTCATTCTGTTCCCTGGGACAACAAAAGACAAGTCTGCTCAACCTTCTGCATGTCAGCCATTCAATTAGGGGGGTTGCAGACTGTGAAAAATAGTGTGAATTCAGCCCACTTTTAGGGTTAGGGTTAAGGTTAGGGAATCATGGGAACTGAATTTTATTGTGGCACTAGAGTTCTCTGACAAAGAAGGTTCAATGTCTCAGAAAAATAACAATTCCCATGAGTCCCTAGCACTAACCCTAACCCTAAAAGTGGACTGAATTCACACTATTTTTCACAGTCTGCAACCCCCTTTAGTTAGGCCCAAATGGTATAGGAGCACTGTTTTTGTACCATAGTTTAAAGCAGATATTTCATTTTAGCTATGTGACATAGTTTTGACATTGCATAAAGCTGATAAGACTTTTCCCCAAAATTACACATAACCAAATATAATCCTGAATCTAAATCTGTTGACATCATGATTGTGCTCAATCCAGCAAACTATAATTTGCTCTAACCACAGAGTCTCTGTTAAACAGGATTTCAACCACAGGTTGATCTAGGGTTACTAAGATGGGAGCAAACTATAGTTTTCTGCATTTAGATGCAGAGTAAAATTATGCTTACCCATTAGCTTATACAAATGCAAGCAAAAGTACAAATAGAGTAATTTTAGTGTAATGAGGGATCAAGGCCTGAATATATTTGATCTTGAAGAAGTTGATAGTTTTAACTTTAGCATGGAAAATGTGATTTCATGAGTTCACGAGACACTTTTTGTGTACGGTATTTTTCATCCTCCCCCCCCCCCCCATGATGTGCTATGTTGAAGCTGTGCTTTCCTGCATTGCACGTACGTGGTAAAAGTCTCGCAGTGAAAACTATTAAAAAATATACGCTCCAGCACAGCTGGTTCTTAAGGAACAGCTCCTTCCCACAATACAAAGTCCTTTTTCTTTCTAGCAGACTGTGCTGTAAACACTGGCTATACATATGTTGAGGAAGCCCAAGCCATCAAGGGAAAAAGTGAATTCTTACCAGACTCTGGTTATTTAAACAAGATGTTTCAGTCCCTTCCTTCTCCTAAAATTATTAAATTCTCAGCCCCAGTCAATCTAGGAACAAACCAATTTGGATAGCAAATTTGAATCCTGACTTATTGCTCTTGTCTTTCCTATGAAGTTCACCAGACAGCTTTGACCAGTTCACTATCAGTGAAGCTAACCTATCCCAGTGGGCTTTCATTTGGTTGAATCATGGCTCTGAACACATCAGATGGAAAGCAGGCTGGGAATGTATCAGAGACATGCTCTGGGCATTCATGGGCAGGAAGCACAGTCTGGGTTGATTTGTGTGAGTGGAAACAGCAGAGCCAGATTCAGAACTGAGCATGCAATAAAACATCTTTGCTAAGTTTCCTCAAGAGGGAAAAGTTCTTCGTTCTTTAACAATGGGATCACTTTTCAAGAGAATGTTATTTGTATACTAAACCTTCCCCTTTGGATCAGTACAGGTATATTGGGGCATATATTCCTTTTGTAACTGTCCATTTCCATAGCTGATCATCACAGGCTTTGTTTTGTGATTTGGGTGCTTATTTCCAATATAGAAAGTCGCTGTTTTAAGTCACTGCATCTTTCCTTCTCCTTTCTATAATAGGCAACTTCGACATTCTGTCTTATGTCAAACAATGCACATTCCAAGGCACCTCAGCAGTGTAGAACTACCTGTAATTATAATCAGCATAGTTACAAAATGTTCTTTGTTCTGCAAAAGTTTTAAAATTCTGGATTTTACAAAATTTATTATGACAAATGAAACTGAATCCTGCCTTCTCTTTTTGGCAACCAGTACTCTTTGCAGGTGCTTCCAAATGAGCTTTAGGATTATAGTAAGCCAAGAAAAATGTAATTTTGGGGGTATTTCTATTGTAATTTAGAACTCATTTAAATGAGTTGCTGGAAGCTGTTCCTTGCAGACATACTTTAAATGCAAATTAATCTAGATGACTATTTCAGGATCCTTGATAAATATGAGTGGCAACTTGAGACCTTTACTATTTATAATAAATCGTTTCCTCTTCAATCAGTTTCTCATGTTTCTCCAGTCTTATAATATGCTTTTCTTTTGCTAAAGAAACACAGGGGAATTCTGGTTGGTTAGCTAGGAGGTAAGCTGTTAGCCATTTGGTGAAATGATCGTTCAGCAGCATCATTGCCAAAATTCTAAATAAGCCACATGAAATTCAAGTTCAGAAAAACAACCCCATTATTAAAAAGGAATTGATATCTACCAGGACACTTATTTTACCTATGTCTTATTTCCTCTCTACCAGCTACATTGTGTGTGTGTGTATGACTTTAGCAAAACTTCTAAATTCTGTGCCTATATATCATAATGCAGTCAAACTGTTAAGTATTATTAACATATATTACTTTTGTGTATATGTAATCTGATGCTCAGACTGTGAAAGGAAAACTTGTCAGTTGAGCCTGTCCAAGAAAAAACAAAACAAAACACCAGTTCTTTCACAGTAATGTGCCAGCAATTTAGCTCCAATTTGAAACTGGGGCATGATTTTATTTTGGTAGTTTCTCTTACATATGAAAATACCTTATACATGCACCATCAGACCATTGTTCTGTCTATGCTAGTATGAATTCCATTGTTCCTCTGAGAGCTTGGAAAAATCACTTTTTTGGACTACAGCAACCAGAATTCCCCAGCCAACATGGCCAATTTGGGACTCCAAAAAAGTAACTTAACCAAACTCTGTTCTCATTTCAACACACGTCTCTGCTGTTTTCAGTGGGGAAAAGCTCCCTTTAGCATCAGTGTATTTTTCTAACCATTGCAAATTCTGGACTAAATCCTGTACTTGTAACTCTTCCACACTGCAGAAATTAAGCAGTTTGATACAACTTTAACTGGCACAGCTCCACCCTCTGGAATCCTGGGATTTGTAGTTTGGTAAGTTATTCAGCCTGGTCTGCCAGCAAGCTCTGGTGTCTCATCAAACTACAAATCTCTGGATTCTATAAGATATAGTCATGGCTGTTTAAGTGGTGTCACACTGTTTTATTTCTGCAATGTGGATATATTCTTAGTCCTGACCAGAGTACACCCACTGAATAAGTGTGCTTTACCTATGTTTTTGGTCACTATTCAACAGTTGATTTAATGGGTCTATTGTAGTTGGGAGTAACCAGATGGATGTTAGCCACTGTGTGTGTGGATGGTATTCTGATCATGGATGGGGCAAAGGATTAAACAGCCTAGTTAGTGTATTATTAGGCTCTCCTCCACCATGAGTCTATGACAGATATATTTGCTTAAAATATTTGCATTGACAAAACCGCATGATAAACATGATGGCCAGGCCAGCCCTGGGAGAGAGCCACTGACAAATAGGCAAAAGGCAAGTTGCCCTCATTCACAGAAATCAGTGTGGTTTCCACATTTTAGCCTTAAAACTGAATGGGAACTTTTGGGAACTAAGCCTATTAGTCCAGACCCATGTCCACAACTTCCCGATCCCTGTTTTGTACCTCAGTCTATACTCAGGCAAAGTACAGCAAGGGGACAAGAGCACAATTTTTTCCCTATATACAACTATAACTAGAGGGCAGTAATATTAATGTATAGGCAAGGAAGAGGTTACATTTATTAAGTCTGTACACTTATGAGCTTAACAGTATGATCCAATGTATATATTTACTTGGAATTCAGTGTATACAGAGTGAATTGAATTATGCCCCATGTGGTGTATGCTGTAGTGTTCATTGTGGGCTTTTTCCTTAGTAAATGCAATGGAGTCACTGTGTGTGTGTGTATGTGCAGGGCATTCAGAATGCACCTGGGGACACCATCTTGGGGGGGTTGGACAACGACAACAACACTGAAATGTCTGCCTATAAAATTTTTGTGTAGGTATAACCACAAAAACATTTTTCCTAAGCCTAGTTTACATGTACTGTCTCAATATACCCACAAAGCTAAAACTCTATGGCACATTACTTTTTGAACCTTCTAATGCTCATATGCTCTGGCCCTGGGTGGGAACGTGTGTGTTATGTATGGGAAAATGGAGGTGTGGGAAGAGCAGCTGAACTTCTTCAGCGGTGTGTGGTGAGGGAGGAGAAACCTTGACAGTTTGTAGTCCAGTATATGTAGAGGCAAACCTATCATGGGGTTTTCTTGGCAAGATTTGTTCAGAGGAGGGCTGCTTTTGCCTTCCTCTGAAGCTGAGAGAGTGTGACTTGTCCAAGGTCACCCAGGGTTTCCATAGCAGAGGGAAAATTAGAACCCCGGGTGACCTTGGGCATACTGGAACACAAAAGATTTTGACAGTGCACCAAAATACCAATAAACGCAAGCACAAAGATGCCAATTTTGAATCCGTTTGCAAACTTGAAACACTCTCAACAAATCACCAGACTGCCTAGGTTACTATATATAGTATTGTTCATTGATTTAATTAATTACTCTCCCATCTCTTAGGCATATTGTCTTCCCAAGGAATTTTTCAAAAAAGATTTGAAAAGTCAATTGTCATAAATGTAAATTAAATACTGCACATTGCTATAAAACTGATCGTAAAAAGCAAAATAAGAAGCCACTAGCAGCAATTTTTCTACACAAAACACAAATCAAATACATACATGATATAGATAGATAGAGATAGAGATATATACCCAGACTTCTCTTCAAAGCCTGCAAAGAGGAAGCCATTTGCACATCACTGGGAAAAGTGTTCCCAAGGTAGAGGCCACCATTCAAAAGGCCGTGGCTATGGTGCCAGCCATAATACAACTTTATCATCAGAAAACAGGGTCTTGGATACAAAGCTTGGTAAAATTACTTTCTTTGCGCTATAGCTTCCAGGATACCCCAGCCACCAGCTGCTGTCCAAAAATAACTCTGCTTGGGTGCCCATCTTCTCCCTCTTTAAGTTTATTTACATTGTGGCAGTTTCTATGATAATTCATAACCCATAGTCAGATATATTCCATATCCATGCTGAGTGGATCCTGTCTTCACTTGAAGCGATTATATTAATTTTTACATTAATTTTTACATTAAAGATTACTGAAAGGCACCTAAAACTATGGTTTAGTTTGGTTGACCATGTGCCTGCACTTTATCAAATGTCAGATTCAGTTTGATACAACATTAAATCACCAGCATGAGAGGATGAGTTAAGCAACAACACACATAGAGCTGGACACAGGGTGTATGAATGGCACGTAGCTGCAGCCATGTGGAAAGATGTGGGGAAGAGGAAACTTATAAGATAGAACACAGACACATACATCCTAGTCTGCATTTCTGACAGAAACTGACAGCCAAGGGATGAGTTCTGCCAGATCCTGCACAACAAGACCCAAATCTTCTTTTCTGTGTTCCTCAACACCCTCTGCCTATCCTCACATTTTGGGGGAATTCAGATCTTGGCTAGGTGTTATAAAATCTATGAAGTATCATCGATCACAGTCAAAGCTTCTAATTTCTGAAATACCTAAACAAGCTCTTTAGAAACATTCTCAGGTTCCATCCGAGGTAATCAAACTTTTGGTTTCCCACAGTACTCTTATGGATTAAGAGCATAAATATCAGCCCCAAAACAAAACCATTTTGTGACAGTTGCTGCAGTCACCTTGCTCCTGTTTACACCATGGAGATTATTGCACTAAACAAAAGTGACTTATCCCCAATGGGACACAGGGGGGTTGCAGACTGCCAGAAATAGTGCAAATTGAGTCCACTTTTAGGGTTAGGGTTAGTGCTAGGGAATCATGGGAATTTTTTTTTCTGAGACATTGAGCCTTCTCTGTAAGAGAGCTCTGGTGCCACGATAAACTACAGTTCCTGTGATTCCCTAACCCTAAAAGTGGACTCAATTTGCACTATTTCTGGCAGTCTGCAACCCCCCACAGTCGCTTTTTGGATTATTACCTGGTTTTATTATATGTGAAATTGTTGCCACTGCCGCCAGACAACTGCAACCTGCAGGCAGCCCGGATCCCAGCCACACTCACACTTTGCAAAAATGGGAGCTTGCCATTTTCGCAAAGCAGCTGGCTGAGCGCAGCTAGGACCCAGGCTGCCTACAGGTTGCAGTTGTCTGGCAGCAGTGGCAGCAATTTAAGTGGGATAAAATCAGGTAATAATCTGAAAGGCGACTGTATCCCATTGGGGATAAATCACGTTTTTTTGAGTGTGATAATCTCCCGTTACTTTTCTCCTCACTTTTTGGTATGAGTTCTTTTGTCCGCTCCGCCCGTCTCCCAAAGCTACTCACCCAAGCCTCATGGCTTGAGTCTTTTTACTGTCTGACTTTACATGGATTCTTCCTTCAGAATTGGTAATTGCACCCCCTCTCCTAAACAGAGGTGTAGCTATTTCATTTCACTCCCCTATTCAGTTAGATCTGTGTGTTGGTTGTTTGGATAAAAGTTCATGTAGTTTCACACACCTGAGGTCTTTATCAGTTAATTCCAATATAGCTGATGCTGGATCCTGCAAATCCTGTTGCCCCCTCTCACACACCCAAGCTCAGTGTTCCCCAAACTAATTATAGATAGATGGCTTTTGGTAGTGGAGGCTCTCCTAGCCCCACACATTTATGGTAACATCCCTGAAGTGCAGGAATACACAACCCCCTGACATGCAGAAAGACATAATCAAAGCACTCTTGCCTGATGGCCATCCGGCTTCTGTTTAAAAACCTCCAAAGGAGACTTTACCACAGTCCTAGGGAGTGTGTTCCTCTGTTGAACAGCTTTTACTTTAGTTGCACTCGACTTTTAGGTGCTTCTCTCTTGACAAAGAGTATATTTAAGCGTCCATATAATGCATCTAGAAAAATACAATCCATATGGCATCTACCCTTGAAACTAGTGTAATATAAGTACTAGATGTCTGCATTTGAAAATTATGCAACATCATCATTCTTAGTTTATTGTAGAACCTTGTGTAAATATAGAGGGTTTTGGTCAGGTACCCTAATGATCCTCTGAATGACTGATTTTGAAAGAGATGCATATTTTCTCATTAATCTTAAACCAAAATAACTCAAGAGGCATTTCAGAGGTTGGAGTTTTGAAATATTTTTGGCTAAATATAAACCCATAACAATTCTTAGCAGTCTTTTGAGGTAAAATATTTTCTTCCACTGTTCTTACAGCGAATAATGGCTTTTTCATCTTTTTTGGAAAATTCTGCAGCTCTCTTAAGACTTATTTTTTGTTGTCAAATAAAATTAAAGGAGGCATTGGTATTGTAAAAAACAACAACAAAAACATGCTTTTGTATTTTAACACTGACATTGCTTTCATTTGAAATTAGTCATGCACATTTTTCTTCTTGATACGTAAACAAAATATGCAGTGAGGAGGTCCTAGATCTAAATATTTCACAATGAACTGCTATCACTTATATTTCACTCTGCCCATGGTAGGAGAGAAAGGTATATAAAACTGGGAATAGACCTGGTCTGTGAAAATTTGCTTCTTTTTTTTTTTTGGAATAAAACTCCCAGTATCTCCCACCCAACATGATCGTTTCTGAGCTATGCAACAAACAGCTTACACCTGCATTTAGTGGTTTGAGTGTTGGACTATGACTCCGGAGACCAAGGTTAAAAAGCAAAACAAATACACGTGGGGAGGATACAAACCTTACATGGGAAAGGAAGAAGAAAACCTTATCCGTAAACTATACGCCAGAATCACCCCTACTACATCTACCCCACCATAAAAATCGGAATCTTACGTACTTTATACTTTTATCATATTATTTTAAAGAAACGGTTATCTTGTTCTCATAAATATTTTGAAGAAATATACAGTTGAATAGGAATACTACAATTCTGGAGACCAGGCTCAGCCATACAAACCTACTGGGTGACCTTGGGCAAATCACACACTCTCAGCCTCAGAGGACAATCTGAACAATCTTGCCAAGAAAACCCTATTATAAGTTTGTCTTAGATTCACCATAAGTCAGAAATTGTCCCAAACACAGTCCAGGCAACAAGCCAAATGCTATTACTATACCGCTGATAGCAAATGCCCCAGCAGCTAATGAACAAGTGAAGCAACAGAGCAGCTTACACTTCAGCCCTTACTTTACTTATAAAACACAAGTCTTAAGTCCCAAACAGAGGACCTTATCCCACGGGGCCAAAAGCAGCAAGAATCGGCTAAGAATCAGGCGCTATAGCGCTATAGTTTTCCGGGTGATCCCACGACGTCGCTCGGAATCCGCTAAGAATCAGGCGCTATAGCGCTATAGTTTTCCGGGTGATCCCACGACGTCGCTCAGAATACAACAAGAAACCGCTCGGAATGCAGCATCATTCGGGTTCTTTTGTATTCCTGTTTTCATCGGGCATTGCAATAGCGCTAGCTTATCCATAGCGCTATTATAGCGCTAGCGCCATATTATACTAGCGCTATAGTACTGCAATGATGCTCATACGGTTTCTTGCCACTTTTGAGAGCAGCGTGGGATAAGGTCCAGAGTTTATTCACAAGCATCAGGTCCAGCAAGAGAGTTCAACAATATCCAGGTCAGTTAAATGGTATCTAAAGCCTACAAATTTACTCCACGTCAAGCACAGAATTCAGGAACATGATAGGGAGCCAGGTAGGTCAGATAATCTCTAATAAGTCATGTCAGGACTGGAAATTTATAGATCTGCAGCTCAATGCAGATGCTGCTTAATTAATCGTTGCTTCCCATAAATCCTCTGAGACCTCAAGTCCTCCCTTTGTTGTCTCTGCTCAGAGAAGGTAGGTATGGTTCTGTATCTGAATGGGCAGGACTCTCTGCCAGAGCTGGTACTATGCTCTGGTCAGTTTCTGAGACTTGTGGCTGTGGAACGTCCTCCTGCTCTGGTTCAGCAGCTGGTCCCAGTAGTCCCACTGCTTCAGTCTTGGAATCAGAGTGCATTTGCATGTTCTGGAAGCAGGGCATAAACAGAAATTACTTGAAGGCACACAACAACAGCTGCTCAATACCTGCTGGTTCCTCAGCAGGAGGGGCATCACACTGCTGATGTTCATATTCTTGTTCTGTCTTCTTAGTCATTCCTGGTCATTCCATGATTTCCTCCCATTTGCCAGAAGGTAATTTACAAACGACAAAATGGAAAGAAATCCTGAGGAAAAAGCTTTTAAAAAGGGCACTTCCCATTCAAAACAGGAAACACAATCTTCATTGTTATGTGAGAAGCAAAAAACCTTGAGGAATATTGACTCTCTGAGTAAGGCTAATTTGAAAATGTTGGCCATATGATGTTCTTAACTGCCCTTGGGTTGGTCCCAACTCATGGTGACCTTGTGGATAAGACATCTCCAAGTTCCCCTATCCTCCATTGCTCTGCTTAAGTCTTGTAGGTTCATGTTGGTCATCTTCATAATGAATCTAGCCATCTGGTGCTTGGTCTTCCTCTCTTTCTACTGTCCTCAACCTTTCCTAGCACTATTGTCTTTTTAAGTGAGTCATGCCTTCTCAGGATGTGGCCAAAAGTACAACAGCCTCAGTTTCATCATCTTGGCTTCTAGGGAGAGTTCTGGTTTGATCTGTTTGAAGACCCATTTATTTGTAGTACAGGAACTTTTTGGCTGTCCACAGTATCCTCAGCACTCTTCTCCATATCTCAACTAAATTGATTTTTTTCTTCTCCACTTTTTTTTACTGTCCACCTCTCACATTGGTACATGGTGATGGGGAATACTATGGCTTGGACAATTCTGACTTTGGTGCTCAATTGTATGACTGTACACTTTAGGTCTTATCTAGTTCTTTCATTGCTGCTCTTCTCATTCCTAGTCTTTTTATTTCTTGTCTGCAGTCACCATTCTGATCTATGTTTGATCAGAGTACAGGAGTACAGGAACTTTTTAACTATTTCAATTGCTTCATTGTCTAAGGCCTGAAACAGATAGGCAGTAAAGTGCGGCCAATGCTTGATAAAGTTGAAGGTAGTAGGAAAAGGGGATACAGTCGGCCTTCTGTTTTCGTGGTGGATCCATTCCAGACCTTCCCCCCCCCCCGTGAAAATGGAGACTCTCCAATATTCAAGCTCCATAGGCTTAAATGGGGCGCATGACCACCAGTGCACACCCAATTGAAGTTAAAGGAGGTCACCCCTCCGTGAATATTTAAGTCCGTGGATCTCAAGTCGACGAGAACGGAGGTGTGACTGTATATTGATTCAGCAAAGGAAACTACAGCCCTGAGTTTTCAAAACTAGAACAAAGTTGTTGATGACCAGAGGTCATGGAAATCTCGAAGCATTTCAAACCATCATTGTAAGTTAAAGCTGTCTTGATTGCAGATAATAACAATATCCAGTCGGTCTATAGATTCCAGAATCCTCCAGCCAGCAGGACTACTGATCATGGACTATATGGGATTCTGTAGTCCAAAAATGTTTCCCACAGTCTGTGCTGTACTTTGCTTTAGTTTAGACAAACCACAGTAAATTTCCTTTATTAAGCTCCCTACTTTATCAGTCAGAAGCTGAAGAAGTCCAATTTAACCCTTGCAATCAGCAAGAAACAAATACTTATAAGGCATTTCTGAAAAACTTTGGGCACCCAGTCATCATATCTATTTTCAGGTCCTATTGACCTTCCAGGAGTCCATAATACCTCTCCACTTGTGCCTTTCTAACACGTCTGAGCACAGGATTTGAACCTGCACCATCATCACCATCACCACCACCACCATCATGAAGCTGGCATCAGGAGAAACACTTACACCCTGAATAGATGAGGCTAAAGCTTTACCTCTTAAACTGAGTAGTGCTGTTCCACTTCACATTGAAATGTGATTCACTACACCTCTGGATAAGCAATCTGATCCTATCACCATGTTTAAGTGTGGAATTTCTTCTGGGTGCCAGCACATTATTATCCCTTGCCTGCCGCTTGAAGAGCTTAGAAAAATTACTTTGGGAGGGCCATTCCTATATGGACTCCCAAGTCCCAGCAATACTATTTTGGGCAACAATTTCCAAAGTTCATACTGGCTGGCGAATTCTGGTCTTGTCCTCTCCCACCCACCAAAAAGCACAAACTTAACATTTCTAAGCACTGCCAGAGAGCCATGCTATCCTAATTTCCCAAACAGGGCTGGGCTGAAACATTTTGCTGCCTGAAGCATGTGCCAGACTACAACCCTCATCATCCCCAGACAGCATAGTCATTGGGATTATGGGAGTTGTAGTCCAGCACATCAGGAGGGGGTAGGTTAGCAAAGGATGCTCTAAAGTAAGATAATGTTTGAAAATACCTGTAATATCCAAGATGTTATTGACAATGACCAAGCATTATTATTGGGCAGTTAAAAGAAAAATGAAATTCAATTACATTGTGGGGATTATTTTTCCTTCCAGTGAGCTACCTTATTCTCATTAACTGGATTCTGTAGTCCTGAGACAGTTTCATACCTGTCATGAATGCTAGCTTTTCAAATAAGCAGCATCTGCTAAAAATATATATATTCTTCTTTTTACATGGGAACAGGAGATTGCATTCCATCCTGTTAGATGATAACCTGTCCTCAGCCATCTGCACATCTGTAACCTGAGAAATTGCCTTATTCTCCCAGGCCGAACTGTCCCAGGATAGTTCTGTTCTGTAGGAATTGTAGATCCGCCAATTTAATTGAAGGCTTGTCTCCTTGAAAATGAAGACTTTTCTTGGCAATGGGCTGGAAGTTAGTGGTTTATAACAAATTGTATGCTCGGGATTTCAAATGCAGTACAGTAAATGGTATATAGCCTTAAGAAGTAGGTTGTATTTATGGGCAGTGCCCAAGTGTGGGGTGAGTAACTTCTACCTGTGCATCCTGATTGCTGTATCCTTCTTCTACAAGGAAATGGAGTTTTGAAGTAGACATTGTAAATAAAGTATAAATCAGGGGTCGGCAACCTACGGCCCGCGGGCCAGATCCGGCCCA
>CM034703.1:36581465-36595212 GCA_020142125.1 Phrynosoma platyrhinos | reverse complement strand
TATTATTATTATTATTATTATTATTATTATTATTATTTATTACATACATACCTACACACACACAACTCTCTCAGATTTGGAAATTAGCATCCTTCTTGTGAGGAGGGACACTTCTTAGAAGGTGGGAAACCTGCGCCTTGAAATTGCACCTCACACACAACTGCCAGAGCCATGGTCAATGTGCAGAAAGAAAAAGGAGCCTCTTTAGCGGCATCCGCACTGAAGAAATGACCCACTTCAACACCACTTTAACTGCCCTGGCTCCATACTATGGGGTCCTGGGGTTTGTAGTTTTGTGAGACATTTATCTTTCTGTGTCGGAGGACTTTGGTGCCATAAGAAATGGTTCTCTGAATCCCACAGCATGGAGCCAGGGTATGAAAGTGGTGTCAAACTGGATCATTTCTGCAGTGTGGAAGAAGAAAAGCTGCCTTACTGAGACTCCCCAAGAAGCGTCTTTGCAAATTTGCCTCCAAAAAAAGCAGTCTGAAAAGGGATTTTGTAGTACCTTTGAGACTCCCTGAAAGAGAGAAGTTGGCAGCCTGAGCGAGCCTACAAAGTAGGCTCAAGTCTATGAAAGCTCAGGCTGCCAACTTCTCTCTTTCAGGGAGTCTCAAAGGTGCTACAAAATCCCTTTGCATAGCCTTTTTCACTTAAGGGAACAAACCACAGTCTTATTTATGTCTTTGGACTCAACTGGATCAGAAAAGTTGTTCCTCCAGATTCCACTTGGACATCTTTATAGTGCATAAAACATAACTTACACCAAATGGGTTTGGAAGCCTCTGAAATAGCCTACAAGAATATGAAGCAACGAAGGTGTCTTGTTTTAAAATAATAATAACAATAGCATGCCCCGAAGGGAACTGGATAGATTCTGAAAGAAGAAACTTTTGCATCCCAGCCCAAGTGGGAATTGCCTGTTCCACTGGCGCCATCCTGCGGCAAAATGGAAACGAGGGATTGTAGAAAATTTCCTCTTCTGTCTGTTGAATTTGCTCTTTTTAAACTTAACTCCCCCCTGAGATGGAAGTGATTCTTCTGGCCCAGTTCACTGTGGCTCATGCGTCTTTCTTTGGGGTGTAGATATATGTTGTTGTTCTATGCCTTCAAGTTGTTTCTGACTTCCAGTGACCCGAAAGCAAATCTAGACAACGAGGAAATTGAAATAGTTAAAGAATTCCCATATCTAGGATCCAACATTGACCAGAATGGAGACTGCAGTCAAGAAATAAGAAGAAGACTAGGAATGGAAGGACAGCTATGAAAGAACTGGAAAAGATACTGAAGAGCAAAGACATACAACTGAGCACTAAAGTCAGAATAGTTCATTGTATTCCCAGTTACCATGTATGGATGGTAGAGCTGGACAGTCAAGGAAGCAGATAGAAAGAAAATCAACTCATTTGAAATGTGGTGCAGGAGAAGAGTACTTAGGATACCATGGACAGCCAAGAAGACAAACAAATGGGTTCTTGAACAGATTAAACCAGGGCTTTCCTTGGAAGCAAAGATAATCAATTGGAGATTCTGGAGAACCGACTTCAAATCCCTGCTCCAGGGATAGTACTTTGGCCACATAATGAGAAAGCACAGATCACTAGAAAAAACAATAATGCTAGGAAAGGTAGAGGGTAGAAGAAAGAGAGGAAGACCACAAACCAGATGGATAGACTCAATCAGGGGGATTATGGTCAAGGGCTTGCAGGATCTGGGCAAGGCAGTGGAAGATAGGGATTCTTGGAGATGTCTCATCCACAGGGTCCCCATGAGTGAGAACCAACTCAAGAGCAGATAACAACAACAAAAGTGAAGCTATCACAGGGGTTTCTTGGCATGATTCTTCAGAGAGGGTTTGCTATGGCCATCCTCTGAGGCTGAGAGAGTGTGACTCACCCAAGGTCAACCAGTGGGTTTTGTGATGGAGCAGGGATTTGAAGTCTGTTCTCCAGAGTCTGAGGGGGGAAGCAGACGACGGCGTCGGGGATGCTGTGGGACAGTGCGCCTCTGGAGCAAGGCAGCCGCACCGCGGCGCACCGGCGGCGTCCCTGAAAGGAGCGCAAAATTGGCGCTCCTTTCAGAAGTCAGGGAAAGTGTGCCCTAAACGCATAGGGCGCACTTTCCCTGACTTTTCCACCGCAGCGTGTGCGGACGCTGCGGCTGGAGGTTGCCCCTGGAGCGCCAACCCTGCGGAGGGCCGGCAGCTCCGAGGGCAACCTCGGGAAGAGGAAGGGGCGCCGCGCATGCGGCTGCTCCTCCTCTTCCCTGCCTCCAAGATGGCTCAATAAGCCATCTGCCGAGACAGATAGTTCACTGCTCAGACCACTACACTACCTGTGAGAGGCACTAGGGATCACACTGGTAGAATTCAAGATATAGCCATGTTAGTTTGTAGAATCAGCATGTAGAGAGATCTTTAGTCTACAAAAGCTCATGCTGCCAACTTCTTTCTTTAGCTAGTCTCAAAGGTGCTTCATGATCTCTCTACGTAGGGATCACATTGTGACATATGATGGATAATGGCATGCATCAAGGAATTCCAAAGGAAAATCTGCATTTGCTTCATTGACTACAACAAAGCTTTTGACTGCATAGACCAAAAGCTATGGAGTGCTCTCAAAGAAATTAGAGTGCCAATACATCTGATTTTCTTGATGTGCAATCTAATCCTGCCTAAAGCTCAGAGGAAGGAGGAGTGAAGATAAGAGGAAGGAACATCAATAACCCAAGATATGCAGATGACACCATACTACTAGCAGAATCAACCAAGACTGGAACAATTACCGAAGGTGGTCAAGGAGGAAAGTGCCAAGGTAGGCTTAACATTGAATTAAGAAAATAAAAATAATGACCTTGAAAGATCTAGAAGAATTCATCTTAGATAATGAGAAAATTGAAATAGTCAAAGATTTCCCATACCTTGGACTGCAGTCAAAAAATTAAAAGACTAGGAATGGGAAAGGCAGCTATGAAAGACCTGAACAAGATCCTAAGGTGTAAAGTTAGAACTGTAAATACTAAAGCGAGCATCATGGAAGTGTAAAGTAAGAATTGTAGATACTAAAATGAGAATCGTCAAAGCCACTGTATTCCCCATCACTATGTATGGATGTGAGAGATGGACAGTGAAAAAAGCCAATAGAAAATAAGCTCATTTGAGATGTGGTACTGGAGAAGAGTGCTGAGGATACCTTGGATGGCCAGGCAGACAAACAAATGGGGTCTAATGCATCTCAGGAAATAGACTTAAGTCTATGAAAGCTCATGCTGCCAACTTCTTTCAGTTAGTTAGGTGCTACACGATTTCTCTACATGCTAATTTTACAGACTAACATGGCTATATCTTTTAATTCTACCAAAGGGGTCCTAGAATACATGAAACCTGAATTCTCCCTGGAAGCCCAGATAACTAAACTGAGACCATCATACTTTGACCACATCATGAGAAGGCATGAATCACTAGAAAAGACAATGATGCTAGGAAAGGTAGAGAGAAGTAGAAAGAGAGGGAGACCACATGCCAGATTGATGGACTCAATCTGCCTGAGCCTGCAGGATCTGGGCAGAGCAGTGGAGGACATGGGGTCTTGGAGAGGTCTCATCCACAGGGTCGCCATAAGTCAAGATCCACTCAAGAACAGTTAACAACAAAACATACACAAGATATAATCTCAGTCAGTGACTGTAGGCACATTTCCAACCCTTGCAAATTTTGCTTTGAGTTTATGACCAGCTTTTGAAAAGTTCCTTTTGTTACCACAATCCTCAGAATCCTTCACCCAGTGAGTCAACTGGCCTCCTCATTTGGGGGATTCTGGGATTCTGTTTATTATTATTATTATTATTAAGTATTTATACCCTGCTCTTCAGCCAAAAGACTATCAGAGTGGCTTACAAATGGTTAATTAGACATTTCCCTGCGCTCAGGCTTACAGTGTGAATTTGGATAGCATACACATGTTGTAATAGAGAATAAACCAACTTGGTGAAGAAGGGTTACTGTTTTCATTTTATGTCCTGCCTCCTGTTCATGACAGACACATTGTAGCTTTCAACAAAGATGTTGTTTATTCACATCTCAACCCATTCTGAGTCATTTTTCAAAAAGCCGAATAAACAACACTTGTGTGCTGAGACAAATAAATGGGTCCTAGAACAAATCAAGCCTAGAAGCCAAGATGACTAAACTGAGACAGTTGAACTTAGGACATACCATGATAAGGAATGATTCATTAGAGAAGACAATGAATGATGCTTGCCAAGGTTGAAGGCAGTAGGAAAAGAAGAAGACCACATTACAGATGGATAGATTCAAAGTAGCCAGGGTTCTGAATTTGCAAGACCTGAGCAGAGCTGTTGATAACAATGTGAGTTGGAGGTCTCTCATTTATAGGGTTGACATAAATTGAAGTCAGCATGACAGCAGTTAACAACAAATGTTGGGCTATGGGGCACAAATCCCTTTTGTTTTGGATTACCGTAATTATTCTATGGTCCATATTACCAACTAGTGCTGTGTTCAGTATCAGAGAGTGGACTCCTCATCCCAGAAATCTGAATGCATCAAGAGAGCAGAAGTTGCACAGGCAGCCACCCATCTTATATCAAGCTCAAACATTGGTCCATTTATGGAAAGATATCATGCATATGTTCAAAACTGTTATAAGGTGCCTTTTAGGGAATGAACCTACATTCCATTAAAATGCAAAACAATACAAGTTTTTAAATGTTAGAAAATCATCAAAATATTACAAAAAGTAGCAATATACAGTCTCTAGCAGGCCTGCACAACATACAGCCTGGAAGGCCATGCAGTCCGCCAAAGAATTTTGGGCAGCCTGCAAAGATGTGGAATGACTCCAAGGCTCCTCTGCTGCTCATCCTTCTCATGAGGAGAGGGCTATATGGATGAAGATGAGGAGGAGGAAGGGCAAACACTCACCCTGCAACACTTCTCTGTTGCTCGGCTTTCTCCCAAGGAGAAGGCCAGGCAGTGGAGGAGGAGGATGGGCAAAGGCTTGTCCAGCAAGTGTCCCCCACCACATGACTTTCTCCAGAGGAGGTGGAGGAGGAGGACAGGCAAATGCTTGCCCTGCAAGGCTCCTCCGCCACTCAGCTTTCTCCTGAGGAAAGGACCAGGCAGAGGAGGAGGAGGTCGGAATTAATATTAATAATATTATGAATTAATTAATTAATTAATCAGTATTTAATTAATACCTATTTGCGACCCGAAGAACTTTAGCCTATTTTAATTTTGGCCCCTTTCTGCTACCAAGTTGTGCAGGTCTGGTCTCTAGCAAGTGTGATTATAAATCCTAACTGTGGCCAAAGTGTGGGAGGGATAAGGAATCTGCTTTAAGGGCATAGATAACTAAGTATTAAAGCATGTTTTATGTGTATCCAGGTATAAACCCTGGCATTGTCAGATAAAACTACAGTGGGACCTTGCCATCCATGGATTTGAACATCCGTGGACAGCAAGCGCTTTTGTCCCAAAAGGCGGTGTGTGCATGCATGTGGCCATGCTAGCAGCCATGGGCACATTGTGCTGCCATTGCAGAAAATGGGACTTGAGATCCTGCATTTTTTGTATCCACTGTGTGTGTGTGTGTCCAGAATGGATCCCTCATGGATGCGAAGGTCTGACTGTACTAAATAATTCTCTTGGAAATACCGGGAAGCTTTTTGCCAGTGGATGTTGACAATCAGATCTTTGACAAATTACTTTTGGAATATAACTCCCATAATCCAATCACTCCCTAAGCCAGAATGCTGGCAGTAGTAGCCTAAAACAGTAACTTTTCTGACCTCAATTGACAATACAGGGTTGGATAGACCAATGGTCTGATTCACTGTAAGAGAACATCCTGTATGTCAACTTATACATATTTGGTATCCACGAAGGTAGAAGAGCCTTTTTTAAAAATAACCTGGCTGTCTCAAGAGGAATAATCCATTGTCAACAGTGGACAGAACCAAAGTAAATGTGTATGTAGCTTCATTAGGTGAAATCCAATACATCCCTATCCTGCATAATTCCAAAAATATGAGGAGGGGGGATATTAAAAGGTATTAAAATATCTTAAGGGTGAAAAACACCAAACTATCTAGTGAGGACTCAATATGCTGAGTAGGTAGAGAATGCAGACAGACTTTATTTGAGCTTATTTCCAAGCCAGTCTGCATAGGAAGGATCACACCTTTAGAAAGATAAATGGATAAAACTTTTTAACATTCTGAGTACTGTGAAATATAAACTGGATTCAACTGCTGCTGCTTCTGCTATCGCCATTAAGTGATTAAATATGTCAATAGACAAGTAAGTGAAGAAGAAGAAAAAGATCAAATTCAACCATTTCTTTTTTCAGCTTTATGAAAAGTTAATGTTGTGGTTCCAATTGACTTGCACAGGTATCTGCTAGCAGCTCAGTATTTTAATATAAAATAGCTGGAAGACAGCTTGAAAGATTGTTTTTCAAGGTGCCAGATGACTGGTTGGGGTGCAGAAGGGAAAATGCACTCAATTTTCTATGTAGCTGTACTTTATAGTGTAAGAAAGAATTCTGGGCTGACTACATCTACAAACACTTTCCTTGCTGGGGAAAAATGCTCTTCTCTCATGAACCAAACATCCTTCTTTCTAAAAGATAAATACTTCACATTGCGGCAGAAACTATGCTAGCCATAAACATGATTACGTTGTTTCAAGACTGTACTTAACATTTCTTTGGTGATTATGAAAAGGCATGTGGAAAGAGGGAAGGTATGATTAGCATTGTAGAGACTACTAGAGTTTGGGGGGTTGCAGACTGCCAGAAATAGTGCAAATTGAGTCCACTTTTAGGGTTAGGGTTAGGGTTAGGGAATCATAGGAACTGTATTTTATTGTGGCACCAGACCTCTCTGACAGAGAAGGCTCAATGTTTCAGAAAAAAAACAGTTCCCATGATTCCCTAGCACTAACCCTAACCCTAAAAGTGGATTCAATTTGCACTAGTTCTGGCAGTCTACAACCCCCCTTTGTTCACTCATATGCACTCCTCACATAAATAATGCAACTGTGCCACTTTCTGGGTTCTATGGGGCCAACTATAATTGAATATTGCAAATACAATCACAGTTTAAGTCAAAATATATTTTTAGCATCAGTACAACAAATTATATATTAAATTTAACACATATATACTGTCCCAAGAGTTCCGAGCATCCTCTGAGATGCCAGTGAAGGTTTTGATTGCAGGACTCTTCTGCCTGTGATGCTCAGTAATTTGGATACAACCTTAAAGCCAAAATAAAAAGTACAAAATGGATGCAAATGCAATATAGAAGTTATCTTATAAAGAACTAAAGGGGGAAATTAACTCAAGGGACACACTTGTTGTGAAAGCAAAGACTCAAGAGTTTCTAAGAGAATATGATTGCAATGCTGTAGTAGACTGGATTTCCATTCCACAAAGTGGTAAAATGAACTGCGGGTTACATATGTCCCTAGTTTTTGCAAACCCCATCAATGCCCCCCTTTGAAAATTGTAAAAATGTCATGCTGTCAGAAGTTAAGTAACCTCCTTTGCAGACTGCTAGAAATAGTCAAATTGAGTCCACTTTAACTGCCCTGGCTCAGTGCTAGGGAATCATGGGAACTGTATTTTTTTCTGAGACATTGAGCCTTCTCTGTCAGAGAGCTCTGGTGCCACAATAAACGACAGTTCCCATGATTCCCTAGCACTGAGTCTGGGCAGTTAAAGTGGACTCAATTTGCACTATTTCTGGCAGTCTGCAAAGGCCCGTTAAGGCAGTAAATTGTACAGAAAAGACTGACAGACAGTGGTTTTCATTGGACTGCTTCACACATTCATTATCACAAACAGTGAGTACCTAAGTGACGACTATGAATGTGTGAACTGAAAGGGGGAGCTATACAGTTTAACACCTTGCATAGATGTTTCTTAGAAGCCACCACAACTGTAAAACAGAAGGACCTTATACCGTCAGCCATGCATTTTTAAATGGATCACTCTGAAGTTATGTAGCTCCATTTTCATGTCTATAGTCACAGATAACTCCTGAAATGTGTGCACTGTTCTTTGCCCAGAACCCTAAAAACCTCCTTCCCTGAGCAAAATTATTTTGCTTAGAGTTGTGATTGGTTGCATGTGTACATAAAACAATCAACCCAGCATTCATTTACAGGCACAAAATATTATTTACTTTGCTTACTATTCGAAGCCAAAGGCAATCTTTATGATCACTTTTTGTATAACACAAGTGTAATCTGGAAGATGGGAAAGTAAACAGACTAGTGCTGAGGGAGCATTATTTTTTGTCCCAGTCCAAATATCCATTTTACTTCCATTAAAGGTATTTGATCCAATAACAATAACAACAATAACAGTAACAAAGAAAAATATTAGCAGTTGTATACAGAGATAATTTATTGAACATCAGAGGAACAAAAGCATATATCAGGGGTAGGCAACCTAAGGCCCGGGGGCCGGATGCGGCCCCCGAGGCCTTTGGACCGGCCCCAGGCTGGTCATACCGCCGCCGCTGCCCGCCATGATGATAATGATTATTGTTGTTATTACTTGTTCTTGGGGTTTTCTTGGCACAGGGGTTTTGCCATGGCTTTTCTGGGGCTGAGAGAGTGTGCATGCATATTTTTAATTTTTTTAAATTAATTTTTATTTATTTATTTATTTATTTATTTATGGTGCTTCGCCCCCCCCCCCTGTCTGAGGGACAGCAACCTGGCCCCCGGCTCAAAAAGGTTGCCTACCCCTGGCATATATAGAAAGAAAATCATGAAAAATCACATGTCCGGTACATTAAAAGCATAGCAGGAAAAAATGAGAAGGGGAACATCTGGCAATGATTAAAGAACAAGCCACTGAAGGACTTATATTTGTGGATCAGGAACAGGTGCTTCATGAGAGCCAGCATGGTGTAGTGGTTTCAGTGTTGGGCTATGACTATGGAGACTAGGGTTTGAATCTTCGCTCAACCATAGAAACCCACTGAGTGACCATGGGCAAGTCACACTCTTGCAGCCTCAGAGGAATGCTGAGGCTTTGTCCGCATTGGCTGGAATGCTCCAGGGATAACCCAGAATATCCTACCCCATTCTGCTCCTTGGCCTCCCTTTCTACACCACCACAGCTGTCTGGCTGGACTGCCTAGTGCATCCTCTATCACTTCAGGTCACTTGCTTCTGAGGTCAGAACAAGGTACCCAACAATAATCACATGTTATGCACCTTGTTCTGACTTCAGAATGTATGGCCCACGGTGGCAGCAGACAAGCCAGGTGGTCCAGCAGGATGCCCATGAAGACTGTCTCCAAGTTAAGAAATGAAAGAATATGAATCTTCCTTGAAGACCTGGAGCAATAGGTAGGGGCTTTTTCCCCCCGTTCATAGTAACCTTGTTATGTCCCAGTTTTAGTGCAAGACCGGGTGCAGCGCATAATCCAAACAGGGCGACACCAGAGCTGGGGAGGTCTTTTAACCTATGTAGACAAGGCCAAAGGCAAAGCTTGCCAATAAAACACCATGATAGGGCCTTTGGGTCACCATAAGTTGGAAATGACTTCAAAGCACACAATAGCAACAAAAAAGAATAACCGGTGCATCAGACAAATAGCATCAAGACAAAAAAAAAATACTACATTCATATACTGGAATGTTTGTGAATGATATGGTTTCTCAACTGCAAGGAACTGATGGGTACAAAATTTGAAAATGTTCTTGAAAATGATGAAGTAGAAATCTTACAGGACTCTTAAGATTCAAATTGATAAACAGACATAATATGCTGGGCAAAACTGTTGGTGAAAAAAAGAAAGCTTGGATTATAAATGTGGCAATCCTCAGGGCAGCAGAACTGAAGACAAAGAGAGGGAAAGGATTATGAAATATTGATATCTACAAATTGAGATTCAGTGCAGAAGGGGACAATGGTGCTTCCAGTAGTTATAATTGCTTTGGAAGCAATTCCAAATGGACTGACAAAACATCTGAATTAAAGTTTGCTTCTCTGTCACTATGCTGATTTAAAAAACAACAACAGGGAAATGAAAATGCACATTTAATGCAGGGCTAAGCTTATGTCATGATTTACCATCTGCAATATGAAATAAAGCCTAGGATGGGTATTCCCCCAAAAAAGGTACAGTAGTAGATATTTAGTAAGAATAGCGACACACCAGACAGCATGCAAATGGCTGAAGATAAAGTTCCTACTTTTTATATCAAGCTGAAAAAATCCAGACATTTTATTGTTTGCTGTTTGTGGGAGGCAAAACTGCACATTACAGTCCACATATGTATCTGAAGAAGGAATTGGGGGCCAGAGCCATGAAAGGTAATTGCTATCTTCCATAACAATTGGCCATCCTCTCTAGGGCAAATGGGAGCTAAACATCTTGAGAGCCACAGATTCCTTCACCATGCAATAGATCAGAGGTGAGCAAAGTGCAACTTTCCCCATGTTGGAGTGCAAGTGCCAGCATTCCTCACCATTAGCTATGGTGGCCAGGAGTGATGGGAGTTTCAGTTCAACATCAACAGCCCACCCCTGAAGTAGATTCAATATATTATCTTTTAATGTAATAATGTACTGGGCTTTTGTTTCTTCATCTTTGTGACAACCAGTTATCCAAGTTACATGTGAGGAAAGGAAAATATGTACCCAATTGAAGAAGGCAGTGTTTCTTAAACTATTTGATGGGGGGACCAGTAATCCTCCCCCCCCCCACACACACAAAGGAACTGATGACATATTTGTGTTCATTGGATACACTTGTTTCTTTCATTCCTTGAAGTTTTCCAGAGACTGATAGCAGATGGCTCAGGGACTGGCACCAGTCCACAAACCAACATTTTGTGTACCTTAGTGTCTCTAGGGTATAATCTGCACTGCAGAAATAATGCAGTTTGACAACACTTTAATTACCATGGTTCAATGCTATGGAATCCAGGAATATGTAATTTGTTGTGGCATCAGAGCTCTCTGACAGAGAAGACTAAATATTTCACAAAACTGCAAATCCCAGAATTCCATAGCATTGAGCCATGGCAGTTAAAGCAGTGTCATTATTTCAGCAGTGCAGATTAGACCAAAATCATAGTTTTGAGCATCTTGGATGTATAACAAAATGTCCATCTTGAAAGTACAATCCCGACATACACAGATATCAACCATCAATCCTCTCTCCATCCATCTACTATGTTAATATAACCGTAAAGGGTCATATTTGATAAAGATTGTTCACATTTTCATAGAAGCATGAAATCTGGCTGAAATGCATTATTTTTCAAGCTGATCAAAACAGGATATAGGGCCAACTCACATTTGACCTTATTTGGGCAATGGCTAGATTTCAAATAATTTGTTATGGATATTGCCAAAAGTAGAAGCGAGAAATAAAATGAGCAATACTTGTGTAACATCATCTTGTCCTCTTCTTGAGCAACAGAATGTCTACATTCTTGAGCTAATCATATTTCTTTTCCATAATGTCTGAATGGTTCACATTATATCTGAGTATAAATGAATTTCAGTTGACATTTCAGGAATTGTAAAGAGATGGCAGTTAGTAACTGCACAATATTTACATGTTTTGCTAATGTCTGGTCTATTATTGGAGCATATCAGCATGTGATACCAACACACATCATGCTGCCTATATAGCACAAAGAATAAAGACTGCCCGAGCATCTTCTATTTCAAAACAAATTTTAAAATAAATGTGCCATGCTTCTCTTTCAGTGTGATAGCATCCAAAAGAACTCAGTTTTGTGAGAATTCTCTATCAGAATTACAGAAAATATTTATGCTGATAATTTCTAACATACAGCAAAATTGTAAGTATTTTTATTTAGAAGCATATTCCACTGAAAACAGTGGGCTGGAATGAAATGTAGCCATATTTGGCATATATCAGACAGATATATGCCAAATGGGTTTAGTCCTGCATAGTTTACACTATAGGTAGAAAAAGTATAGCCACTGGCTACAATCAACTCCAGGTCTTTTCAGGACTGGCCTAGTGACACACACACCCAGCTCTCAAACTCTACAAAATTGTTCAACTTAAAAAAAAATAGCCAAAATGGCCAAAAGCCTTTCTCAAGGTGCCACAAAAACATGATGGTTTGAGTATATATCCCCTTCCCCCTTAATCATTTTTTAAGCCAAATCAGAAGTGACATCACATCATTTCTGGGGCAGTTGAGACATGTGCCTGCGGTCCAATGGAGAGATGGAGGAGCAAAAATTGGTCCCTGCCCTGGAGCAGTTACCTACCCAATGAATGCTGGTGCACTCAGCCTGTTTTCCTGCTTGGCTCCTCTTGCTAAAAGAGGCCTCCCGATGAACCAGAAACAGACAAGTCAACATGTCATCATCGTGTCTTCCTCTCTCAGACAAATTGGAAGAGCCAAGTGGGAGTGAATGAGCTCCATAAAACAACACATAGCTTATTCAGGATAAACCAGAACCAAACCATTATCACAACCCTAAGGTGAACCTATTATTGGGTTTTCTTGGCAAATTTCTTTAGAGGGGTTTTCCAGGGCCATCCCCTAAGGCAAAGAGAGTGTGACTTTCCCAAGGTCACCCAGAGGATTTTATGGCTGAGTCAAACCCTGGTCTCCAGATTCATAGTCGAACACTTGAACCACGACGCCACACTGGCTTGGGCCAATTTAGATATGAAACACTGATGTGTAAAACAATGGTCCATGCCATCGTATTTCCAATTTCCATGTGTGGTTGTGAAAGCTGGAAGGTGAAGAAAGCTGATAGGAAGAAAACCAACTCATTGGAATGTGGTGTTGTAGAAGAAATATGGATACTGCAGACTGCTAAAAAGATGAATAAATGAGTCCTAGAGCAAATGAAGCCTGAATTCTACCTAGAAGCCAAGATGACTTAACTGAGACTGTCTCTCATTCATAAGATTGCCATAAATCAAAGTCTTGACTGCATTTAACAGCCAAAAAAAAAAAAAAAAGTCTGTGTATGCTCAAAGCCATTTTCATCACAAAATCTAGGACTTTATGACAAGTGACTGTTGTGGATAGTTTGGGCCCTTGATGAAGAACAGCCACTAACCTGGTAATGCCAGGAAGAAGAAATACTGAAAGGGACAGAGAAGGAGGTAAAATGCATGCTGTGGTGGTGTCTGAGTGTTGTCCAACAGATTTCTTTTTATAAACCTGGTATGAGCCAGCCCAAAATGTAAGATTCTGGGTTTTCTCTCAGTCCCACAACCATCACAGGCACATTTGGTGGGGACACAGGAGAGAACTTTCTCCGTGGCTGCTCCCAGTGGAAATTCCTTCTATGGGAGGTTCTGTTTACCATGGCTCTGTTGCCCCCCCCTTCCTTTTATTCCTGCAAATAACCTTTTATTTAGATAGGGCCTTGGCTTGTAACCAAACTTGTATTTGTGGCCAGCAGGTCTTTTATTGGGGTGTGCAGTACTTATATATTTTTTCTACTATGTTTTAAATGTGTTTTAAACTGTTTTAACTTAAGTGGTGTTTTTTTTAATATTATTGGTTTTTAATTTTTCTTTTAATAAGTTTTTAATTGTACTTTGTTTTAAGTTGCCGTAAGCCATCTTGGATCCCATATCAGGATAAAGGTGGGATAAAAATAAAATAAAATATTACAGCTGCAGTCCTATTAATTGTCTATTTATACCAGGGGCAGGCAACCTTTTTGAGACCTGGGCCGGTCTCCCG
>CM034703.1:36555240-36575662 GCA_020142125.1 Phrynosoma platyrhinos | reverse complement strand
TTTTTTTTAAATAAAAAAGCTGGAGTGCCTGTTCAATAAACCTTTTGAATGAAGCAATTGGGATCTGTGGCACACTCACTGGCTAACCCGCCCCAAAACAAAACAGGTACAAAAACCCAGAACCTATGTAGAGGATGGAAGGGATAGAAAGGCCAGTACCTGCGACTGATCTAGGTCTGATGTGGCCCCTTCTCCTCCCCCCCCCCCCGGTCAATCTGGAACCAGAAGCACTAGTTGAAGACTAGGTTTCTTTCTTAACCCAGAGGTGCAACTGCAAAGGTACCCATGTGCACCCCAGTTTAACCCAAGGCCTTTCTAAAGACCCAGACTGCAGACATTTAACCACTACTAGAGCAGAGGTTGTCAAACTTTTTACCCTTGTTGTGACCCCCCTCTTACTTCTACACCCAGATGTTGCGCTCCCTCTGGTTGACATAGTATAAGAATAAACATATGTTGGTGTTGTTGTCTGCTTCCAAGTCATTTTTGACTTACGGAAACCCTAAGGCAAAAACCTATCATAGGGTTTTCTTGGCAGATTTCTTCAGAGAGAGTTTGCCCTTGCCATCTTCTGAGGCTGAGAGCAAGGTAGGTTTTAATGCATGTTTTAGCTGCCTTGAATCCCATTTTGGGAGAAAGAGGGGGATATAAATCCCATAAATAAATAAATAAATAAATATTGTTTAGTGTGCGTATTTCCATTCATACATCATAGATATTCCTATTTTAACGTAAGGAAATAGCTCTCCTCTCTCGGACAGCAGCTCTAAGTGTCCTCTTAGCCTTCCTCTTCCCCTCCAGGACAGAAAAGATTTGGGAAGTGGAGGAGGAATAGGAATCAGAGCCTCCAAGTCTCGCACACCCCTGGAGTCGTTTCCCCCACCATTGAGAACTTTTGCACTAGAGGGTACTCTAAAGGCATCAGATCCCATCTGACTTTGGAAGATAAGTAGGGTCAGTCATGGTTAGTACTTGGGTGGGAGATCCAGGTACTGTAGGCTATGTTTCAGAGGAAGAAACTGGCAAGCTACCCTTGAGTATTCCTTGTCTAAGAAAACCCTATGAAATTCTTAGGGTCAACAGGCAGCTTGAAGGTACATACAGAAAGAGTAGGGTGGTTCCCCTGGGGAATTAGCCAAGCAGAGAGGCAGCACATTATTTTGACTTCTTGGCAAGTGACTTTTCCTTCTGTGTTGGTTTCAGAGATAATGCCTGATCAAGTCATTCTCCTGGAGAATGAGGTTTATGGTAGGAGGAAGCCACAGGGGTTCTGTGTCTCTGCTGCTTTTGGAGACAAACCTAGGGCTGGTGGTGCTGACTGCCTTGCAGGCATTGGATGATTGGCATCTGGGAAGAATGGAAGGGAAGCTGCTTGGAGGAAGGAGCACACTGGCAAAGGTGGTTGCTTGTGGCTGTTATTGTTGTGTGTCTTCTGGTTGTTTCCAGCTTATGGTGACTCTAAGGAGAACTTGTCATGGGGTTTTCTTGGCAATATTTGTTCAGAAGGCGTTTGCCATTGTCTTTCCCTGAGGTTGAGAGCGGTCACCCAGTGGGTTTCATACCCAAGCTGGGAATTGAATCCTGGTCTTCAGAGTTGTAGTCCAACACTTCTTCTACTTGTTTCCATGAAGACTTGAAGAGTGGAAAGCTCTGTGGCCGGACAGATTGGAAAGACCCTTAAGGCCTTCGTTTGAGCCAGGTTCAGAATTTTTAAAAATCTGTTCTCAAGACCTAGAAACTTCTGTTTTATTAAGGAATGAAAACTTGTCTCTGCCCATATGCAGAGTGCCTTTCTCTCCCCTTGGAATATCCCTCTCCACCTTTCTCTCTTCCCCCTCCCCAAGATCAAGTTAAAGATTAACCATTAAGAAGCAGTAATCCAAAGCCAGGCACACAATACCTTCTTTCATTGGGATTTACTACAAAATGTCAGGAAATATGTCAGAACAAAACAAAAGAACTGGAAGAAAAAGAGAAAAGGAAAAAGTAGGAGATGATATTTTACTCCTAACTCTGCAGTTGTTTAGATAAATATGAGACTTAATGCAGACTTTAATTGGAATTAGCCCTGCTAAGGGGGGTTGCAGACTGTCAGAAATAGTGCAAATTGAGTCCACTTTTAGGGTTAGGGTTAGGGTTAGGGAATCATGGGAACTGTATTTTATTGTGTCACCAGAGCTCTCTGACAGAGAAGGCTCAATGTCTCAGAAAAAAACAAACAATTCCCATGATTCCCTAGCACTAACCCTAACCCTAAAAGTGGACTCAATTTGCACTATTTCTGGCAGTCTGCAAACCCTCTAAGTGAAATCCAGAAACACAGAGCACGATGATGATCCAGGCATTGTTAACAGTTTTTATATTGTTATACATATTTTATGTAAGAGTCCTACCACCAGTGCTTTCCAGGGCACAGAACGTGGCTCACAGGCTGCTGGTTGGACTCTGTTTTTTCCCTGTCTGAAAGGACTGGACCAGCCAAGGGCTTCCAGCCACATCTTCCCAATGCAGCAGAAGTGATCTATAGTACCACAATCCTCCTCTGCTGGTCTTTGCCACTTGAAGGCTTCTAAAATAGCTATCCTCCTCAGAAGGAAACCGAGGTGAATGTCAGTGTAACTATATCATGTCCTCACCCTGCTAATATATTTATAGCATTTTAATTGTAGCATATTGAGGGAGAAGAAAGGCAGGCTTGTGCTAGTCAGGAAAAGGCTGCTAAACCAATCACCTGCACCTCCGCAGAGTTCCCCTGTGCACTATTTATTGCTTCTTTTCTTCACCTTGGTTTTACTGTTCCAGAGTGGCTTTTTCCATTAGGGGCATGACGATTGGGTTTACATATGTGTTAAATATTAATCCAAGGTGAACCTTTTTTGCTGCACGCAGTCCTTTTTCTAAATATTGGCCATTTTTCTTAGAGCAAGTAAAAATGCAATGTGACACTCAGCTCCTCACTACACATTGTTTGTAGAGTGTAAGATTAGCTTGGAGGTTCCCAGCATCAGTGCAAGGGGGGATCACCTGCAGGCTGCAGGAAGGCTTTTATGGCTGTTTGTGCATCCTCACCAGGTATGCCTCTCAGATGCCCCTATAGCAAAATTCATGATATTGATGGTGGGAAGAACCAGCAAAAGTGCCACCCTTTCTCTTCTCTTCTCATCCTGCTCCTCCACCACAAAATGTAGTGGTGCTACTTGTAGCCTCCTTAGTGTTCCCTTCCTCTCCATCTCATGTTACTCATCACTCCACTTCTGGAAAACTGTAAGGGACACAGTGGCCTGCCTTTATAGGGCCTTGTGGTGCAGGAGGATATTCTGTTGCTTGTTTGTATCATAAAGCTACTTATATCATGCTCAGCCTCATTTGGAGAAGAGCGAGTGAGGTGAATAGGAATTGGCCATGGCCTCTGTCTGGACATTTTTGTCTGAAAAATTATCTGATAGTGTTGCTTCAGTGGGAAAGTGACCCTTTTGTGATGCTAAGGCCATGGTGGCATTTTATGATCTTCCAAATGTTGCTAGACTGCAGCTCCCAGCATTCCTCACCATTGGCTGCGCTGGCTAGGGCTGCAAAGAACCCAGAAACATCCTGAGGGCTGTGCATTTCCCTCTGCCTAGCATCACATTTTCTGGCCATTCTACAAGGCTGCAGTCCTTGACACCAATTTAGCGCATAGAGTCTGAGAGCCGTAAGAGCATTTTCTCATCCCTTTTAGAGGCAGGTGGGCTGAGCTGTCCAGATCTCAGCTGCTTGTTTTTTTGTAGGATGCAATGAAGTTTGCCACAGTGCAAGCCTCTTTTTGCTACAACAGCTACCAAACGGATAAGACTTGTAAGTCTCATGGATGTATCTACAGAATGCCAAGTGGGACATGCTTTGTGCTGGGTTTTATTTGTATGCATGTGAGTCACTTTAATTACTTTGGGGTTCAGTTCACAGTTCAATTACTCTGGTACAGACCCATATACTTGAATATAAATACTCTGGAATAAATGAGTTGTGAATGGCATTTTCTCTTCCACTGGAAATCATTTAGAAAAGAACTATTTGAGGTATTGCAAACCTTTCTTCTTTCTTCTCTATATAGTTTAGTTTGTAAAGATATTCAAACAGAGGAGTTGAAGTCAAGCAAAATGTACATCAAAGACCAAAAAGATATAAAATGAAGATATATACATTTGAAGAATAAGGCATATGTATCTAAAAATAAAATTCATTAACTTCTGGAAAACTTTTGCTAGTGCACATAAATGTTTTATCTATATACCAGTAGTTATGTCTGCCTATGCACAGGTACAAATACTTGTTTAATAAAAAGTAAATTAGGCATGCTGATATAGGTCTGCTGATACAAGAATTACTGAATACAGTTCTGTCGCTCCATTTATGAAGAGAGCCAGACTGCATAGTAATTTAAAAGTCCCTGTTGGTATTAAAATGTATGAATGAACACACTGATAAATCAACCTAAGCCCAACACCTGCAAATGTGACTTAGCCAAAATTATGCCACCTGCTTGCAAAATAATATCCGTTGAGCCAGAAATGTCTGGGCCTCGCAGATGGACAGTCTTATTTTATATAGAATAAGAACATGTGTGAGGTACAGACTGTAGCATAGCTTTACTACATTAACAAAATGTATTATGTGAAGCCATTAATGATAACATTCAATGAATGTGTTTAGTTTAAGGAATGGTAGTCACAGCTCCAAACTCCTGTTGAAAATGGGGAAACTGTCTCTTTAATCTAAAGACTATTTAGGTGTACTGAACTTTGTACCATGGCTTAAGTTATGAAGTCATAAAATTGGAAATAATCACAAGGGCCATCTAATCCAGCCCCCTGCCATGCTGGAATCTAAACTAAAATACTTCCAACCTTTGTATAAAGACCCACCCCCACCCCAATATACTCTCTGAGACAGTGTATTCCACTGTTGAATCTCTTTTCTTGTAATGCAAATCCATTGGTATGTTTCTAATCTTTGGAACATTCTACTCCATCTTCTACATGACATTTATTTAGATATTTAAAGATGGTTATTATGTTAACCTATCAGTCTTTTTTTCTCCAAGCTAAACATACCCAGCTGTAGTCTAAGCCATTCATGTAGCCAACCAGATGTAGATGGACTGCAACTCCTAGTAGTCTTCACAATTAACTATGTTGGCTAGGCTTCATGAAACCTGTTGTTCAATAACAGATGGAAGTCTGCATAATTTTCACTCCTAGCTTAAGGCTGTTGATTAATATGTTTCACATTTAAAACAATTCTGCAAAGTGAGCTTGGTGTAGCAGCTTTTTAATTAGCAAAACTTTGTATGAGAGTAGTGTTGCAAGAACAAATGTGCTGGATTGAAAAACTAGCAGTGCCAAAATTTTACCACAAGGCTTTTTTTAAACAGAGATGTCAGTCATAACTTTTGATTTGATCCAAAGGTCAGTAGATGAAGTTGATTTTTGCCAATATAGTGCAACTAACATCAGTCTAACGCTTTTCATGTTTAAGTGGGTTGTGAACCAGCAGCTTCTTTGGTTAGTACAGACAAAGCGGCTACACATACCGTAATCTACAGCAGGTTTCTTCAGCCTGGTGGCTTCTAGATGTGTTGGAGTACACCTTCCATTATCTCCAGCTGTTGCGGCTTCAAGACGCATTGGCCTTTGTGCCTTTCCAGGCAGCTAAATTCACATCTGAGCCACATTTTCATGTAAATTACATCTTGAACGTTATTCATAACAGCACTTGAACAGCAGCTGTTAAACTCAGGAAATCAAACACTTCGCTGTAGAAGAAGCGTGAACCGAAGGATGAGCACATTGTGATGAAAGACATGATATGGATGAAGTGAGAAGACATTACAAGACCACACCTTCTAAGATTGGATTCAGAGAACCATGCCAGGGGGAAGTTTTGTTCAAGGTCCCATGAATCCCACACTAGTTTAGAACAAGATTAACCTAGACAAAAAGACCTAGGGCTCCAAAACTGTTTTTAATTTGGGGAGATGGCTCCCAATTAGCAGATAGGATGTGAATGATGTTTTTTTTTTATTTTACACTTGCTGATTGTATACCTTAGCTTTATTTAATGAGCTAAGTAAACATATCAACAGTCACATTATATTCAGTATTGTTAATATTAGCATATGGTCATACATACATATTAATGATAGTAATAATGATTTGAATATACTAACTGAAGCATTTATAATAGGACCACCATGAAGGCAAAAAGAATGTACTAAATGAAATAGTACAAAATTTGTTAAAGTATAACATTAAAATATTTAGAAAGGCAAAATACAGTATGCCTATTAAATGACTAAGAAAGATGGTTATAAAGTCTCCTAACATATCTTCTCCTCCAGCACAACTACCTTAAGAGCAAAAACAATAAGAGCAAAAACACATAGTAAATGTCAGAATTCAAAGACATAGCCATGTTAGTCTAGAAAATCAGCATGCAAACAGATCTTGCAACACCTTTGAGACTAAGTGAAACATAGAATTTGGTAACATTAGCTTTCATATACTTGAGTCTACTTCCTCCAAATCCATCTGAGGAAGTAGGCTGAATTCTGTGAAAGCTCATGCTACCATTATCTTTGGTCTCATAGGTGCTGCAAGATCCCTTTGCATGCAAAGTAAATGTTCTTGCCACAATATCTAATCTTGCATCTTCTCTAGAACTGTCAACATTTTGTGTTTAGGCTACAAATGTTGCATTTGCAAATGTTTTAAATTAAGTACCAGATAATAGTGGTGGATTTTAGTGTCCATTGGGAAGAATCTCTCCTTCAGGTATGTCATTTTCATGCTTGGAGTAAGGGTCAAAAATTAGGAACTTGAGGTATGTAACACCCCATAACCAGTATTAATCTTTGTCATATGTTTAGAGGTGATTTGACAATATTGGGTTTTTGTGTTAATTATGAACCCACATGCTATCTTTCATTATTATTATTTTGATAGCATGACATCTGGGGCTTCTGGTCCCACATAGCAGCAGCCTGCCACCTCCCAAAAGTCTATGTTTCTTCAGATATAATTCTCCTCACATTGCTTTCAGTGGATCTTTCTCCAAATATGCGTGCATGATCTTTATTCTGGCCTTGGTTTCTCATAGGATTTTTGGTTTGTTTCCCCCCCCCCCCCCATGTCTGGAAGGACTCAGCTATAGTAATATCCTTTTAATTGTGTTAATATTGATTAACTTATACAATGGGCTCTTGAGATCTACTGGGGTTTGGTTTCAGGACTCCCTGTGGATACCAAACCTCCCGGTGTTCATTAAATGCAGTAGCATAGTAGAATGGTGTCCCTTAAATAAAATGACAAAATCAAGGTTTGCTTTTTGAAATTTATATTTTTTAAAAATATTTTCAAGCTATGAATAGAATCTGTTGATAGGCAGGGCTGATTGTGTTATTGTCTGTTGAAGATATTACTGCTTGACATTGAAGTGAAATGAACAACCAACACATCACAGGACTTCAAGAGCAGTGACTTGATTGTGTAAATAATGGGGATATGTTCCTCCATTTTAAATCATGTTGGATGAGGGCAATGGGACGGTTTCAGTAACATTTAGCCAAATTTTTTCTACAGGTGCTGTGATGGTGTAGTTTGCTACATACTTATGCAATGAAAAACCTTCCAAATAACTAGTTCCCCCCCCCCGCCCAACACACACCATACTGCTGGAATGGCCATTAGGTAAAACAGAGGTTACAGTCATCTGGAAAAATGCAAAGAATAATAAAAAGCATACTTTTTGTCACTAGGAAGTGGCAACTTTTATACTGGAAAAACCTCTTTACAACAGTTTGGTGCAACATTATGTAAAATGCATTGCAGATGCAAAGATGCTTGGTAATAAGGTGGCCATTATGCCACCATCTAAATTATGTCAAATTAAAATACAGTATGTACTTAAATATATGTTTAAAATTGTGAAGAGGATAGTGGTAGATTTTCCCATGTGGTGGCCTCAAAAGTTCTGGAAATTTGCTGTGATGTGTGTGACAGAAGCCCAGCAGCTGGCTGAGAGATACAGCACCAAGGTTCAAACCTTAATGCTTTTCATCTTGTCTGTAGCATTGCTGGGAAATGCTAGAGATTAGGGTGGATGTACAAAACTGAGTCAACGCTCATGTGTCCATGTGTTATATAATAGGCTATAATTCCTGCTCTCTTGAGAGTGTACATTATGGTCTGCAATTATCACACATAATTGTAGTTTATCACTGCTACTGCCACGTAGTTCTCGTGTTGATAGAGAGTAATTCTGATCCTGTATGTGGCCCCTTAGTTCTTTGCTTGTTCAGTTTTTTTTAATGAATTGAAGAAAACTAGAAGGAGAATGCTCACAGCTGGATTTATGATTGACAGCAGGTGGGCTTTGATCACAAAAGATGCTATATAACTGTTAGGTACTGAACAACATAAAATAATGAACCTCACTAGTCCTTGTGCCAAACAGTGAGTTAGTGGTATCTACTTTTAATACGCTTTCTTTAGTATTTGTAAAATATGGAGGAAGGTGGTCCTAGCCACTAATGTTTTGGTGGAGTAGTAGACCATTAGTTGCATGTGGCAGAGTCTCTCCAGGGAGATTTATGGAAAGTGTTATGTGTGTCTGCAAGAACTAAGAAACATACATACACATAGAGTCTGAAAATATATTTCAGTTGTCTTGGCTACGAATTCACTCAGTTAAGGTAATGTGTAGGAACTCACCTGAACTGAGTTTTGCCTTCTCTCTGTGTTAATTCTAACAGGTACAGACATTTCTGTTTATGACCTTTCTAAAAGAGATTGGTTGAAAATTGATGAATATCTTCCCCTAATCCAGGGGTTGGCAACCTATGGCCCGCGGGCTGGGTGCGGCCCGTGGAGGCCTTGGGACCAGCCCGTGGCCAGTCCCACTGCCACCGCCGCCCTGTGTGTGCCATTTTGGCTTCCAAAATGGTGCCTGCGCTCTCGGCTGCATGCTCAAGGCGGCAGGTGCCATTTTGGAAGGGCCCACGGCAGCAGCGCAGCTGCCGTGGGGCCTTGAGAAAGCCGCACCACGCCTGCCGCGCAGGTGAATTCGCCCACTGCCGCGCAGGTGAATTCGCCCACTGCACGGGGGGCCTTTCCAAGGCCCAGGGAAGCCCCCCCCCACACCTGCGCTGGGTGGATTCGCCCACTGCAGGCGTGGGGGGCCTTCCAAAATGGTGCCTGCATCATGCGCGCATGCGTACATCGGGTGCATTGTGCAAGCGCACACATGCCCGGCTGCCCCCCCGCACCATTCCCCCCTCGGCCCCCCGGCAACAAAGGTTGTCGACCCCTGCCCTAATCCTTCATTGCTATTTATATCATAAAAAGGTGAACAGAATAGCAATAGAAGATGGGGTATGTCTGGGAAACTATGCTTTTGCCTATGTTTTCTCTAACACTACAAACCTGGTGATCCAGTCTATTGGGAACAGCACAAAGATGCATGTAGTGGACCAGATGGGAATAGCCTTATCAAATGCAAGGTATCGCAATGATGTTTGCTTTGGCTTTGCCAGTCATTAGAGTATCCATCATTCAGTAGTACTAGCACATAGAACAATTTTTATATAAAGGTGACTTAAAGAGATGGATCCAAATAAGGATTTCAAAAATTAGAATGTCTAAAGATGGAGGAAATACTGGATGTTTGGAGCTAGCAGTATGTCTCTGATGTTTGCTGTAAATCTTAAACCTTAGAACCTAATATGTGAACAAGCTAGACCAGAGGTAGGCAACCTTTCCCCTTTAAGGGCCGAGGGACTTCAGCTCCCAGAATCCCAGGAGCTATTGGCCAACATGGAACTATTGACCAACATGGCTGAGGCTTCTGGGAGCTGAAGTCCCTCGGCCCTTAAAGGGGAAAGGTTGCCTACCCCTGAGCTAGACAGTGGAATGGCCAATGGAATGTACTACAACTCGTGACACTTACCAAGAACAGTAGTATAATCCAAAATGTATTAAGATATATTTAAAAAAAGGTTATTGCTTTTGGCAATGATCTGAAACAGTATCTCTTTGGAATACTCAGAGTGGTAGAACTGGTGGACCTTGCCTTGGACATGAAGCCAGGTATAGAAAAAGAGGCTCAGCCTCTCCTTTTCCAGGAGCATCTTTAGGAGCCTGAGAACCAATGCAAGACTTTGAAAGGCTTTACACCTTAGTGGAGGTGGATGGCTATAGTTTGTGGAATGGACACAGCTTTGCACCTGGAATTCCAGTCAGTTGAGAGGTAGATGGAGACAATTAAATTGTCTCAGAACCTATAATTCCAAGCTGATGGAAAAATATGTGAGAGTTAAGCAAAGGGTGCCCAATGAAAATGGCTACTATCTATCATTTTCTTTTGTTGCCTTACTGGTATTTGAAGGTCTACAATAGCTACTTTATAATATTTCATAAAACAAAATGTATTTTTTTTACATCTCTGGCTAGGGAATATCATGATTTTGTGGGAGATCTGTTCTCAAGTAAATATGGATAGGGCTGTCTGCAACTCAAGTTTGCAACCCTGTGGCTACTTCATTTGGATTTATTTCCTATTGGTCACACTGGGATTCTTACCAAGAAAATAGATATAATTTCAGGCTGTTCATTCCTTATATATTGTATGAGCCACAAGCAAAGTTTCAGAAGTGGGTCTGGTTTCACCTTTGTTGCCCATGGCATCATTCCCCCCCCTTCATCTTGGTCTCTGTACATTACACATCTGTCTCTCTGTGCCTGTGCAAAGCAGCTCACTAGAACCTTACAGAGCAGTGCTTCTTCTGATATGAAGGGCTGGCAGTTTTCCCCCTAATGTGTCATGGATCTGTACCATATTCATACCCATTGGCTACAGTTGTTTCTTTTCTGGCAACTTGTTGACTAGCAACTGATGACTTGCGATCCAGCACTGGTCCACTGTGATCACTCAGTAGCTTAGATTATTCTGTTCTCAGTAGTTTAGATTATTGTCAGCTGTGCTTTTGGAACTGCTCAGTATATATACCCACTTAACACATTACAAAATGAGTTAAGCATCACTTCTGGATGCAGTGTTTCTGCCTTGTAACACGAGATGAAGGAAAGTACCTCTAAAATACTATTAACATACACTTGTTTCTGTTAAGTATGTTGTGTCTGTTCATTTTGTAATAATAATTTTGTAATATGGTTCTTTCATTCTTCTGTATCTCTATCGTTTATTTTAACTACTGGTATTTGGGCCACTTTTTATCTCACTTTTCTATTTTTAAAAAGTGTGTAGGGCAACTATTAATCCCAGTCAAAGAAACAATCAAAACCAATATAATGTTCTTTTTAGGGAAACACATCCAGGAAGACAGATGGAAAGTCAAAACAAAATTTAGGGCCTTTACAGACTGCAAGAAATAATGCAGCTTGAGACCACTTTAACTGCCCTGGCTCAGTGCTAGGGACTCATGGGAATTGTAGTTTTTTTTCTGGCACATTGAGCCTTCTCTGTCAGAGAGCTCTTGTGCCACAATAAACTACAGTTTCCATGATTCCTTAGAACTGAGCCAGGACATTTAAAGTGGCCTCAAGCTGCATTATTTCTGGCAGTCTGTAAAGGCCCTCAGTCTGACAATGCTTGTTAGAACAAAAATGTCTTAAGGGAATAACAGAAAGACATAGCAAAGCGGTCCAGGTTGCTTACCTATGGCAGAGAGTTACACAGCCTGAATGAAGGTACAGAGAAGGGTCTCTCACATGTCCCCCCAGACATGACTCTCATATGGATGGGATGTGTGAAAAAGTTGCCCCAGTCAACTTTAGAGAATGAGTAATGGTGTATCCACACTGTTGAAATAAATGCAGTTTGACACAACTTTAAGTGCTGTAGCTCCATCCTATGGAATCATGGGGATTTGTAATTTTAAAGTTCTTTAGCTTTTTCTTTCAAAGAGTGCTGGTGCCTTACAAAACTACAGATCCTAGGATTCTGTAGGATGGAGCCATGCCCATTAAAGTGGTGTCAAACTGCATAATTTATACAGTGTAGATGCACCACAAGATCATATGGCTGGAGATATTCATTCTCTCCTTACCTGTAGTAAGAAGGCTGGCAATTCTAAGTATGTCCTAGTGCTAGAAAAGCTGCTCCACTATACATATAATTCCTACCTTTGTTTCTGACATTCATATGTTTGACTTGAAACCATGGCATTTCTGTTAAGGGAGGTTTTTTTTTTTTTGGTATCATTTTACTTACGTTGTTAGAACATTTTCATTGTTTTGTTTTGACTACAACTAGATGCACATACTCAGGTCTGAAGCAGCTGTTGTGTATTAGCACAAAATATTTGGAAACCAGCATTTTGAGAAAAACAAAACAAAATTACAGTTTTTATGTTATGTAAGGGCCAACAGTTTATAATGTGGCCATCTCCTAGACATTTTTAAAATGTGTACTTATCATTGCAAATACATCAAGCTTCATGTCCAGTTCTTTTGATAACATTTATGGCTTCATGGGTTTTTAATGAAATGTATAATTTGAAATGCTGAACTCAAGTTTTTTGCTACCAGCAGCCAAAAGGACTTCAGCCTGAATAAAATATGCAAGTTATGCTATTGTAAAACAGAACTAAATATTTATTGTGAGAGCAGAAAGTACATAGTTTTTTTGGGGGGCTAGAACATGCAATATTTTGTCTGCACAGGATTTTCTTTGAATAATCACACACTGTGCTGTGTTCTTCACTGATGAAGTGCAATTTAAACGGGAATGCAAAATATGTATACCAAGTCATAGGTATAGGTGGAATTTACCAAAGGTATACATGAATCAGGACTGCCTTTCAGATTAATGTGGTGCCACAGAGAATGGAATTAGTGTTGTGATTACTCTTAAGATGCAATCTGTCTACATTGTCTTGCATGAGAAGATATACCATAATTATTCTCAACATTCCCCTCCTTTATCTCTCTCATGCACAGCTATGCTCTCTGTATATTGACTTTTCTAAAATTCTTGCTCCAAAAGACATCTCATGGTGAGCAGTTTGACACCATATTTCTTGAAATACGGGCTTTCTGTGGCACCCATGATGCGCTGGGACTCTCTTTCAAGAGTGATTCGTATAGCCCTGTTCTGGTTTGACACTCAAGGAAAAGAATCCATCTAACACTACACTAGCTGTTTTGTAACTTGGAGCCTTGGAGGATGATAAACTTTCCTTTCAACAGTGATTGAATGGGCATCTTCCAGGAATTCTTGTGTATTCCTGCATGGCACAAGGCTGGACTGGATGATCCCTGAGACCCCTTTCAGTTCTAAGATTTTAGGATTCTATGTGCATTGTTTTCACTCAAGAAATGTGAAAGAATGGCTGTTGCCTTGTTGGGAGACAGGGATTGGAAACATAGTTAGATGGTAGCAGAAACTTATCAGGCTATATCTGGCGGAAGGGGAGGTGGAGAGAAAGTGGCCAAAAGAATTGGCAGAACAACAGTAAAGTTGGCCCTCCATAGCCACATATTCTTTATTTATGGATTTAACCGTCCATGGCTTGAAAATATTAAAAATATATACATTCCAAAAAGCATACCTTGATTTTGTCATTGTATATAAGGGATACCATTTTGCTATGGGATTGTATTTAATGGGACTTGAGCATCCATGGATTTTGTTATTTTGGGGGGGTCCTGGAACCAAATTCTAGCAGATACTAAGGGCTGACTGTATACTGGCTATTTGTGTCAGGGTGGTATCTGTTCTGCTGATCTTTCTTCAAATCTTTACTAGTTTCTTGAAAGTCCTGGGAGGGTGGTATAGCCAGTTGGGCCTCCAACATTCCCTAAAGTATGTAGTGCCTCCAATAAGGAAAACTTCCACTTTCTGTTGTAGGGAATATTTTTCCTCATGGGTTGTGACAGGAATTATATTGGATAATTCAAGTACAATTAATTCTAAAAAGAGTCTGGTGCAGACACCTAAAATTGCCTGAGGATGCTGATGTTTTGGTTGCTTAGGTTTTTGTGCATTTTTTGGGCTGTGAGGCCATGTTCTAGAAGGATGTATTCCTGATGTTTCGCCTGCATCTGTGGCTGGCATCTTTAGAGAATGGTGGCATGGAAGTGTATGGGGTATATATACTGTGTGACCCTTGGTTGAGAGGATTTGCATGTAAATCTGTGTATTGTTCTGTTGAGGCAAGGCCTCAGGATGGGAGGGTATGTGTGAGGAGGATTAGTGTCTATTTGATTAATGGTCCAATATCTTCTGGGTGAAGTTCATTTGCATTTGCTGAGTCCTGATTTTGGTGTTTTTGAGGACTGGTAGCCAAACTTTGTTTACTTTCCAGTTTCTTTTTCTTGTTGAAATTGTCCAGGTGTTTGTGGATTTCAATAGCTTCCCCATGCATTCTGACCTGGTAGTTATTGGCATGGTCCAGAATTTCAGTGTTTTCAAATAGCATTTTGTGCCCAGGTTGGTTTATAGCATGTTCTGCTACTGCTGACTTTTCAGGGTGGCCCAGTCTGCAGTGTCTCTTGTGTTCCTTGATTTGTGTTTGAACACTGTGTTTTGTGGTCTCTATGTAGACTTGTCCACAATTGCACAATATATGATAAACTCCTGCAGCCGTGAGACAATGGGCCATTAATTAAATAGACACTAATCCTCCTCACATATCCTCCCACCCTGAGGCCTTGCCTCAATAGAACAAAACACAGATTTATATGCTAATTCTCTCAACCAAGGGTCACACAAGTATATATACTCCACACACCTCCATGCCACCATTCTCGGAAGAGGCCAGCCACAGATGCAGGCAAAACGTCAGGAATACATTCTAGAACATGGCCCCACAGCCTGAAAAAATCACAAAAACTTATGGATGCTGGCCGTGAAAGTATTTGACTTCACATTTTGGTTGTTTGTTTGGGACTTAATTAAATTGATTTATTGTCTTATCTGTGCTTTTCAGGTAAAGAAGTGGACAACAATTGTTTGCCATTCACTTTAGCTCCTCATGGAGATGTGAAGGAATTATTTTTAAATTTGGACTGAAAATGTCTGCAGACAGAAAGGAAAGCATATTGCAAAACAACTATCAAGGAGTGGAACCACAAATAGCTAATCCTGAAGAAATATAATAAGTCCTGGTTATGGTGCAATGCTGGAGTGGAGATAAAGCTGTAGCACATAGGTAGTCCACTTCTTCTAAATTATGGAAATTTTGTGGAAGACGTTGACCTGGATTTTGTGCTTAATTATGGTTTTGTCAGAATTTCACAGTGACAACACGCTTTCATATAGTTCTCAAGGTAGGGATCCATCTTCTTAAGCTAATATTTTTGACACTTATTTCACTAAATTAGTTTTCCTTTATGATAATATTAATATATTTTGTGAAGGATTACAGGCATATGATTCTGAGGGAGTAGCATATATATGTATATGTTTCTTTTATCAGCAGTTTAAAAGTCAGTATTTTAATATGCTACTTCATAACAAATAAAGTCCCAATGTTAAGTTATTGTTTAAGCAATTGAAATAATTTATGTGCTCCAAGACATATTTTCAGATATGTTTTTTGTGTGTTCATTACAAATATGAAAGATTTAGAACTAGGTTCCTACATTGACTATATATGTCGAGCTCCATTATGTGTAGTTTCCCTTATTAATTTGAGCAGAAATAGATTTACACACAGAGAGAAATACTTGCATACATCTGTTTCTTCCACTGAAATTTGTTTAAATTTCAGGAATACTTTGTCAGTATGGAGAGATGTACATTAATTGAACCTGCAATGTCCACAAGTAATCAGTGAATTAGGGCACTAATCTATGACAGTTATACTTATTGTTCTCCCTTGAAATAACTTACCTTACTGATATTTGTCAGTACCTTAAACATATACAACTTATTTTTTTGCATGCAAATTATGTTTTTACCAGGTGAATTTGTAATCACTTACAGTCCTCCCTCAGTTCTCGCGGACTTGGGACCCATATCCCTTGCTTATCTACGAGAGGCAAACGGAGGGAGACAGAATGGGGGCCCTGCATGCCCCTGCGGGAGCAAGCCTCCATTCAAGCCAATAGGGCTTGAATATATGTGATTCTCTGTTTTCCCGGGTGGGGGGCAGAACAGATCCCCCGCAAGAATGGAGGGAGGACTGTATATTTTTTCTGTGGTCAGACTTAGCTGTTACGAATGGTACAGTGAAATAGGAAACATATTTGCAAATGTAAAATAGATGATCAGAATTTTGATTAATTGCAGATATCTTTGTCTAATAAATTTGATATTTAGTAAAGGATTTTTCTTTTAGTAGAGCAAAATGTAAAGATGCTCAAACACAGTAAAATGTAGATAATGTTGTACTACTCCTTCTTGTGTCCTGTTATATTTTCTTCTCTTTTATGACCATTTCTTGGATTGATTTACCATGTGGTTTCAAAGAGGAATTCCTGTCTTACCTTGAACACTACCAACTAACAGTCCCAATAAGGGTTGATCATAATGGAGCCTTCCTCAGCTTTACTGTGAAAAATACTAAGCCCACCAGGAGAAAGAAGAGGAGTATTGAACATTATGAGCAAGAGCTGGCAGTTTCTAATTTATTTTTTAAACTTTCTGCCTATGGCAAGCACTTTCATTTAAACCTGACCCTCAACACAGATTTGGTATCCAAACACTTCACAGTAGAATACTGGGGGAAAGATGGACCTCAGTGGAAGCATGACTTTTTAGACAACTGTCATTACACAGGATATTTACATGGCGAGCATGGTACAACTAAAGTAGCATTAAGCAACTGCAACGGTCTGGTAAGTGCAAGTTATGTATTTTGGTTTGTTGGTGTTCTTGTTTGTTTAAATGTGCAAAAAGAATCTGTGCCCTCATTGGTAGCTCTCCATTACAATTTTTATTATTTGTATCTGGATATTTTGTTTGCTCTGTTCTAATGATTTTATGATTGTGATCTAGAGAAAATTAAGTATGCTTGGTTGGAAGTAAGGCTTATTGAACTTAGAGGGACATGTTTTCAATAAACACGACTTATTTCCCCTGAAATTGGCCCATGTCTTCTGTTGTATAGCCCATGCAAGTTTATTGTTAGAAAATAACAGGAGGAAAAAATTGTGTATAATATACCCTTAAACTGTTCTGATTTGGCAAGGAGAGTCCCAGTTAATACTCTGCTGTCCCACTTTTTCAGGTTCTTTTAAAATGTCCCATTTTCTCTCACCTCCTCCCACTTTCCCCCTTTGTCCTTGGCTTACTTCCATTAGTGTAAAGTGAGTTCAAAGTACAAAAGTAGTTTGCACTGAGTTACTCAGCAGGGAGGAGAAGAAAGGAGGTGCAGAATCTTTCTCTTCCTACTTGGCTTAGGGAAAATTAAACTGCAAGACTCCTTGCCTGTCTGTTTTTTTCTCATTCATAACTTTTGCCATTTTGACCACACTCTAATGTTGCTTGGCCACATGTGTCCCAGTTATCATCTGTGAAATGTTGGAGTGAATGGCATAGCTACATGTACTCTGCTAAATATGTGGAATGTGCAAAGTTGGAACAAAACCCAAAATATATCTTTGTGAGTGGATAATGCTATATATTGTGTGTAAAATAAAATATAAATTGATACTCAAAGCAGAATGGTAATATTTTACCAGGAATTCTTTATTCACTTTTCTTTCTGGTGGATATCAACTGCCAGAGTTTTTCTTCTTTAGTTTCAACAGCAAAGGAAGTAGTAATTGTATTCCAGAGAAATCAAAGATGCAATGGGGTTTAAAAACAGATTTATTAATAACTTTTGAAAAGAGAAATAATGAAGAGTCTTACCAAATAAGCCACATTAAGTGCTAATCATAAATTAGAATTAATTAGACCATTGACCATTTTATAATGCAGTCCTATACAAGTCTACTCAAAATTAGATCCTGGAGAATTAAAGGGAGTTTACAGCCAGTTGAATGGATATTATAAGGCTATGGGAACAGCCCTTTGTTAAGTCTGGGTTGTTTGACTCATGTGTGCCATTAGAAGCAAAAATTGGTGGAGAGCAATGGCTTCTATAGCTAACGTTTAGAAAATAGAACAATAGATTGATGAGATCTGGTAGTGAATAGAAGGTAGTTTCAGAGATTAGTCATGTTGATTTTGAAGTAGGAAGGATAAGAATGATGGTGATCTAAAGTTTAACCAATGACGTCCAGCAGACAATTCCCCCCACTTGTAGACTTGGCTGGAATTAAACTTTATTGGTCCTTTTATCCAACTATACAGTATCTTTTTGTAAACTGTTTATTGTTTTAAGTCAAGAGGATGCCTTGTAATGATTTGCCCTAATGGTACTGTAACCCTTTTTCTGTTTTTATTACAATGCAATGTTCCAGCCCATTTTAGGCAAGGAGACTCATAAGGCCCTTCTGAAGGCATGCTCAGTAGGAAAATTGCCTCTCTGGTGAATCCATGTGCTTTCATTATGATTTAATTTTTAATTTCCTCCTCCTCTGCATTCTCTCCTGTTTCCCTCATAGCTAACCATGTACTCATGAGTAGTGAGCAGGAGGAGAACATGCATCGAAACTGCAGTGTATGCTTTTTTACTCGCACACTTTTTCACATTCTTGAGTACTTATAAGAAGAGGTGGACAAAGTGTAGCCATCCCTGTTCAAAAGACTTATCCAGATTCAGTGTGTTGTATTGGGCATTCAAATCTCCAATTGGCCATGAAATTCATTGGATGACCTTGGCCAATTATTGTTTCTAACCTACCTGATAAGGTTCTTGTGAGAATTAAAGTAGAAGTGAAGGAAATCTATTGTTCTTTCTGTCTCATTTCAGCAGTTTAGATACTTTCTTGTATAGCAGGAAGGACCAGAACTATCTCCCCCCATTTTCCTACCTCATGATCATGATCATGATCATGATCATGATCATCTTTATTTATATCCCACCCTTTCCCCAAAACTGGGACTCAGGGCAGCTAAGAAATGTGTGATTATTGTCTTTACAGATCTATGCATGATTGCTCTTGACCTGCTACTTAACTATTTTCAAAGCTAACTGGACAGTTCCCAGAGCTAATAAAGTTATGTTGCTGTTTGCTTCTGTGTATGACTAAACACTGTAGGCTGTCTGTCCCAAACAATGAGTACATTTGATGCAGATCCAGGAACCACTGGGACTGACATGTAAAAGTGTGTCCATGGTACTATTTGTATTGTTCATCTGCACCTGCCAAAAATATTTTATTGTTCTACACAGACATTGGCCATGCCAGGGTATCAGTTGCTCTGAGGTGTCTTAACATTAACATTGCAGAAAAGAAGGTAGTGATAAGAATTCCTCTCTGTTAAAAATGGGTCCACCTCTTGTCTTAAATTGTCCTTGATTTCCTTGTTAGGTCAGTCATCAGCAGTAGGGTGTGCTTTAGGATATTTAGAATATTTTCTTTGGAAATGCTGGTGACAAGCAGTAATTTATCACAGTAGCTTTTTCAAAATTTAGAGATTGTGCCTCTTTCTAATTTTATATATGATTTTTACAGGTTTTTGAAAATCTTAGGTCTCTGACATACACAGGCCTGGATTATTTGCTATAACTAGTTTTGGAAGGGAAGAAAAGTAAGAGTCTATTTTTGCTCTTACAGTACAGTTCTAATGATAGCCAAATCCAAGGAATTCACATGAGGCTTGTATAGTCAAGTGGAATGGTTTACTTTTTTCTTTTGAAGAATGTACTCCTATACTCTGTTGCATACTGCTTCTGAGACTTGCCTCAATTTCAAAAGCATTTAGTGATATGCCATATGGGGAGGGAGCAGTTTTCAAGAAAAAACCCACAAGTTTAAAGCTTGATTGAACTTAGAGAATTGGCTTAATAATTCATCGGAATCTAGTCTCTGTTCCTAACTGGAGATGGAACAAATGTGATGTGTAGACACTGGCACATTGGAATTAGACATGTAAAGATTTATATGCAAAGCCTTCTTTTGCCATAATAGTCAGTTGCATTGGACCAAGTCATCTTCTCTGCCAAAGGAGGGAAGGTACATGAGTTGAGATCATTCTCTTTTGGATCACAGATGTAAATTGTCATACCACTATATCAGGTAAGACTTTAGTGGTCTCTCCAACTACATATTAATTTTGGTTGTGTATTTTTTTCTATAGTCTCTATAGATATTCTTTCCTTTATTAATAGACCCACATGTGTCAAGGATATGTCTGAAGAAATTTGCTATATTATTTTGTAGTTCATATAATCACAGAGTTGGAAGAGACCACAAGGGCCATCCAGTCCAACCCCCTGCCATGCAGCAACTCTCAGTCAAAGCATACCTGACAGATGGCCATTCGGCCTCTCTTTAAAGACCTCCAAGGAAGGAGACTCCACCACACTTCA
>CM034703.1:36527708-36548089 GCA_020142125.1 Phrynosoma platyrhinos | reverse complement strand
TATTTATTTATTTTTGGTGCTTCGCCCCCCCCCAATTGTCTGAGGGACTGCAACCTGGCCCCCGACTCAAAAAGGTTGCCTACCCCTGCTCTTAACCATAGATACATTTAATAAGGCCAAATAAACCTCATCGATTTAAGTAGATTTAAATAGTGGGTCTTATCTTCAATGAGCTTCACAGGCCTTGTCTGCACTGGCCAAGAATATTCTGGAGCAGGCTGGAGTATCCTGGTCCCACAACTGCCCCGACCCCTGTTACCATTCTAGGAAGACCCAGAATCCTTAATTTGTGCACTGCCATGGTTCCATTGGGCTGCCTGATGTGAAGATCAGAACAAGGTGCCCAGTAATGCTGGGTGCCTTGTTCTAACCTCAGATGTGCCAAGTAGATCAATGGGACGGTGAGGAAATGAAGATCAAGAGCAATAAGTAACTTTTTAAAATTAGATTTAATGTAGTTATACAGTTCTGATGTGTAGTGTGCCAGACATTTTCTGGATTGCCCACACCAGAACTGGGATTTGGGATGTGCATCATCTGAACAGGGCAAAATTAGAACTGGGGGAGAGTGGGAGCCTTTTTGCCAATGCAGACAAGGCCTTAATCTCCTTGACAAATGTGTTTCAATTTGACGTTGTTGCCACAAAGTTTTATCCCAGTGACCATAGAACTCTTGTGCAAGTTGCTAATAGGCATTTTGTGGTGGGGTTTAAGTCAAGATTAATGCTCATTTATGCTTTCAGGAACAAACCATATATGATTAGGTTGCTTACTTGATCCAGGCATCCTGCCTGAATTGTCTCTCCCTCTGACCATTCTGTTTTGGGAGCTAACTTGATGTTCATGTTTTTGCTGCAGTAGGCAACATAGAATATTGTATTTGCAGTAATCTTGTTTCAGTAAGAAATGCTTTCTCACTTCAATGGTTAGAAAAGTGTAAGCTTTCCCTCCTTTTCTACAGATTTTGAGGGTCCTGAAAAAGAAGAACTAGAGGACATGTTTGACCTTTCATATTGCACCAGATGAAAGGATAGACTGTCTGACCAGTGGTGATACCAGATAATGCCTTTATTGTGTGATCATCATGCCTTGATCCCAACCATTTTATCTTCAGTCTTGATACTTCCCTCTTTTTTCTTACCAAGAAAAAGTCTGTCAAGGGGGAAAAGATAGAATAAAGGCATAATAGTTATTGATTAGTTGTTCTCAGTTTGGAAGCATCCTACATCTCATAATTCAGCTGGGTTTCAAGTCTTTGCATCTATGGACATGGCTCTTTTCTCCTGTTTTAACTGACAAAGCTGTTTATTTATTTATTTGGAGTATTTATATCCCGCTCTTCAGCCACAAAGGCTCTCAGAGCGGCTTACAAATGGTTAATTAGATGGGTTCCTTACCCTTAGGCTTACAATCTAAAAAGACATGACACAGAAGGAGAAGGGAATGGCATTTGGGAAGAGAATGAGGTCCAGCAGTTCTTCTCTCCCTCTGAGGCCTGGACCATGCATGGCGGATGGACTGGAAGAAGGGCTCTCCTTCTTAATCTAGGCTAGGCCTGATGGAGTTGGCCAACCCTCTCCCTCTGAGGCCGAGGAGGTAATGCAGGTAACAGACTCTTGTCTCTGTCCAGAAAAAGGACAAACCCTTGCCCTCTATACCCAGTGCAAGAATAAAGTGCAAGTGTAAAGATTAGTGCCTGCTGAGTGACGGCTTCAGTTCTGCAAAGAGCAAGGCTTCTGAGGGAAGCAGAGGTCCAAGGCAGTAGAAAACATAGCAGTCTCTTCCTTCCTTCAGCTCCATGATGGTCTCTGTGGTCCTCAGTCTCTCCCCTGATGGCTCTTCTCTCCCTCAGAGGCCACAGCAGTGGCAGTTGGAATGGAGGGAGGGTGCTAGTGGAAGTTTGCTCAGTGAAAGACAAAAATGGACATGATTCCCACTGTGAAGTCTTACATTTTAGAATATTATAATGTTCTGAGTTTCTCAGTATATCAGTGCAGATGGAGCCCTGCTAAGTTTAACTGTGGGCTATGTAGTTTACCTTAAAGAATGCAGCACTGGGACTGTTCCATGTTTTATGTTACTGTTGATAGTTCTCTCTTTTTCCTCAAGTGGTCTGAAAAATATCTTTTCTTATTGATACATAAATATTCTCTGTTATTGAGAGACAAGGCTTGTTCTTTGGAACTTAAATTCTTAATTCCTTGAGAGGTATAGTTATATATCTCTGTGTACCTGCCACATTCAGTGGCTTAAATGCTATGGCATCTTACATTTTGGTATTGAGCCTTTCTCTTTCTAGCAGATTTTCCTGGTAGACAGAATCATATACAGTTTTACACAAGGTATTTTGTCTACTTGTACATCCATACCTTCTGTTTTTATAGCAGCAGCCTATACGTTACTCATGGCCTTCATATGGGAGCTGTTCCGTTATTCATACCTTCTATGACTGTTAATGAATGGCAGTAGTTCCTTCTCACTTGATGTATGGCAATCTTCTTGTAGCCACTCAGAGTGGACAATACATCAGATGTTCCAATGTTATTCCAGAAAATCATCTAGATGTTTTGCACATGTATACTCATATATTTGTGTTTACATGAAATACCCACTCAAAGAACTATTGGAGGTAAATTATATATATGTACTGGAGCAAGTGTTTGTTTTTATTATTGTACATATATTTATTCATTTATTCTGGAAATTTAGTAAGATGTCTTCCTGTTTTTTGATGATATGCTAATCTGAGAACATCAGAGGTGATAGTATTTCATTTCTTTTATGAGCAATATAAATACCATGAACAACATTTTATTAGCCTCAACTTACATAGAGATGGTGTAGTGTTAAGTTTCATCTTGATGAAAACAGAAACTTTTCATAATATCACTTTGGATAAATCTTGTAATTTTTTAAAAAAATATTTGTAATGTGTTGTATATTAGTAAACCATTTCTACTATAGTATGTGCCACTCTAATATCCTTATCTAAACAGATTGTTTGATACATAATTGTTTTGCTGAATAAAATTGTTGAAAGATTCTCATTATACAGTCTTTTCAAACAAGGCTTTTTGCTTTTATAATTCTAAATAATTCTTACTGAAATGTTTTGCTTGCTGCCACAACTGTACAAAACCAGTAAGATCTATATCATGTGAGTGGTTTGGATATTAATTAGACATATGAAAACCTGGATGTCAGTAGTGCATGCTCATTTTTAATGGAGAGATGCACAGATTATCTCCAGGTTATTTCTTCTTGAGAGGTCTGTTTGTGCTGCCAGTTTTCATGTTAATGTTACACATAGATCTTGTACATATAAGTAACAACCAAAGCTTCTCTATTATATGCTAGTTTTCCATTTTAGTATTGTGTTGATTTTACTGACATTAGTTGCATCAGTTTAATTTAGGGGGACTGAAGTGTATACGTGGACCCTTGGACTTCCCATCTGTGGATGTGTTTGCAGATCACTATACCACATATTATCCACTGGCAGTATAAGCATGTGGTTGCGCTGACACGGGTGTACACGCATCTCCATCCATTGGATAATGTGGGAATAGAGCTTTTGCATTTTCCCCATCTGTGGGGGGGATCTAGAACCAAATACCAGCAGATGAGAAGGGCCCACTGTATTATATATAGTAGACATAAATTCAGAATAACACCTATTAATTCTTACAGTAAAATTAAATATTCTGAGTCAAAAGATAAATTTAATAAAGAATGATCGGGAACGTCTGAGCTTCTGAAGGAAATGGTAGTACAGAAAAATCATGAAGAAGATGGCTAATAGAGAAAGGAGGGGTGAATTCTTGAAAGCAAAAGAAAGGATAAGATAGATTAAGATTGATCAGGAAGGAGAATAGTAGTGAGGTATTTAGAAGGGAATTGTAGGTGAAAGGTAGAGATTAGGAAGTCATTTTATTTGTATATCATTAAACGTATAGTACCAGTATATAATCTTTAATTTAGAGGTGCAGTAGTGACATGCTCAAGTTTTATAGTGTTATTACAGTGTATTGTTTATTGATGTTTATTGTGTTGTGTCAATGTTGGGGTGGCTGGTATGTTTATAAGATGATTTATATTAAAATAAATAAAAATATTATTCAAAAATACTCTGTACAAAATGTATCTTTTTTGACACTGGGTAATGTTTGCTCTTCTTTCTCTTAAGCATGGTGTTATTGCTACAGAAGATGAAGAATATTTTATTGAGCCTCTAAGAAATTTAACTGAAAATTCCAATAATTTTAGTTATGAAAGTGGTCATCTTCATGTTATATACAAAAAGTCTGCCATGTACCACCAGCTTTTCTATGATCATATCCACTGTGGTGTCTCAGGTAAATAAGCTAGACTTCTAGTCATGGTTTCATTCCTTTATTATGACAAAATACATAGGCTATTTCTGTTTTCATTCAAGGGAAAATATAACTTAGGTTTCTATTACAGTAAATATAGTGCTGTCAGCTATTTTTTTGGACTGCATCATGGAATCTGAGAGAAAGTAGTTTTTCATTTTTCTGGGCTAAGGTCCAGAAAATAATGTCTTTTAAGGCAAATGCTGGGAAGAATTCCTTTTGTTATGCCTAGTGCTTGTAACTAAGTAGCATCAGAAGGGATGCAGTTGGGCAGATATATCAAGTGTGTGTGCCCCACACTTTGGCAGCCTTTTGTGTTTCTACACTTGGCAGGGAAGAAGGCAAGCATCCTGCACCCCCCGTAGAAACTAAGTTGGCTGCCAAAAGAAGTTTGTAGTGCTTCACTCCTCCAGCAACCCATATCAGATGCCCAGGAGGTGAAAATTTCGCTAGCTTGTCCAGCAGTGATAGCTAGCAGGGCTAGGGGTAAAAAGAAAGAAGACTTCTTCTTATGCTACCAGATTGCTGTATTTCTATGTCAGATGTGCAGCAGATGAACCATTTGTCTTCTGAAGTAACCAAATTATCCATTACTTTGTTGCTATCTTATTTGTTTCTATCTTGTACATGTAGGATGGAGTTTTGTCTCCTGCATATTTAGCTTAAAAATAGGGTAATTTGGTGAAAAAGAGACACAGGGATCCATGATCTATGTACCAGCATACCACCCTAAGTGCTACCATACCAACCTGGACACATTTGATTTAAGAAGTCAAGCAAGGTCAGTTCTAGTTAGTCCTTGGATAGAGAATCACAGGAGGAATACCAAGCATCCCCAGGTAGGGCTAGGAAGAAATCCTGCCTGGATAGCCTGGAAAGCTGTTGTCAGTTGACAGTATAGAGCTAGCTGGACCTGTGGTCTGACTCAATATAAAGCATTTTCCTATGGTGTTGTTAGCAGCCTACTTAGGGCCTTTACAGACTGCTAAAAATAGTGCAAATTGATTCCAATTTAAGGGTTAGGGTTAGGGAATCATGGGAACTGTATTTTATTGTGGCACTAGAGCTCTCTGTCAGAGAAGGCTCAATGTCTCAGAAAAAAAAAAAACAATTGAAGTGGACTCAATTTGCACTATTTCTGGCAGTCTGCAAAGGCCCTCAATTGAGGCTGTCGCACTTTGGCCACATCATGAGAAAGCAAGACACATTGGAAAATACAATAATGCTGGAAAGGTAGAGGGTAGAGGAAGGAGAGGTAGGCCGCACACCAGATGGCTAGACTCAATTATGAAGGACACAGACATGAATCTGCAGGAAAATTTGCACTATTTCTGGCAGTCTGCAAAGGCCCTTAGTTAACAGTACTGGACCTGCAAGGAGCAGAGCTCTTTCCTGCATAACTAGCATAGAAATCATGAAAGATGGAGCCATGGGTTGCTTTAGCATTTTACCAGTCTAGCTGCAGATTTTATTTAATTCTAACAAAATACAGCAGGCATTTGTAAATAGTCTGAAAGCACCTAGTTGTTTTGGTGAGTTATTCTAATCATGAGACAGTGACCAACATGCTCACAGTAGCTCAAAGCAACATTATAAATGTATTAAAAAGAGGAAACTTGTATAAATGCCTTACTTAGTAATTTTTGCTATTATTTTGACTCACGTTATTACTTTTTTCTGGTCCACAACAGAGGCACCAATATTAGAACCAGTGATTTAATTTAGGTATAAACCCATTTGCATATAATGAGAAATTAAGTCCATGCTAAACTTTGGACAAACTTATGATGAACCTAGTTCCCCCCTTCTTTTCTTTGTCATTACAATTTGTTTTAATCACACTGAAGTAGAAACCTATTTGTATCCTCTTCTTGTGTATGGTTAAAAATTTCTTGAAAATTTCAGTCCAACTCATAGTTCTGCAACATTTACCCTACCAAACATCAGTAGTGAACAAATGTTTAACTACATTTATCTGCCATTCAGTATAAATACCTGTCATACTGGTGAGTGATAAGTAAACATAACTATTTATGCAGTAATTTTCACTTTTATTACAATTAGTGTGCTAAAATGTATAAAATCTGTTCCAGAAAACTCAAGCTTTCGAATGTTTTCTGATTAAATCTAAGGTATATAGTTCTAATTAAAATATGGGTTTAATTTCTGCTTGCACTGCATGGAGATGGATACATTCATGAAATTGTAACATCATATAAAGATAAAGCAGATTATATGAAGGTTAATACAGCAAAGTCGTTGATATCACAAATTGTTTTGATTCCCAGAAGACTTCACAGGAAGCAGTCAGCCATGGTGGTTGAACAATACCATTGCCTTTCCAACTGTACGTCCTGTTAATCACACGTTAAGTAGTCACAATCGTCTGAAGAGATCAATAAGCACTGAACGTTTTGTGGAGACGCTGGTAGTAGCAGACAAAATGATGGTGGGATATCATGGCCGCAAAGATATTGAACATTATATTTTGAGTGTCATGAATATTGTAAGTTTGATCCCTCTACATGTTTTTTAGATTGTTTTGGCATCATTTATATTATTGTTGCTGTTGTTGCTTTATTACAGTATATCTCACCCTATTGCAGACTATCTTAGGGTTGTGTAAAAATAAAATCAATTTAAAAACCTTTAAATAATATATCCATTATTCCATCCCAGTATCATTGCTCTTCCCCTCCCCCTAGTCTTACTTTCTTACTGGTCTTGCTTTTCCTTCAACTCAGTATTTATTCTGTCTGTACCAGCTTCACATGGGTTAAACAACAGAAAACCCCCTTTTCCCTTTCTATGCTTTTTGCCTTTCTCTCTGCTCTTTCTTATATCCCCAAACCCCTTTTCTGTTCTTACTAGTCTTTAATTCCAGTAACATGCAGTGGACATACAACATTTGTCATTGTTACCACTACTTCTCACTCTTACTAGCCATCGGAAATATTCTCCCATAGTCTTGTGCCTCAAATCCTAGCGGCCACATTAACATGTTAGCTAAGTAATTTACTCATTAATTATGCAAATCATGATGTGTCATAACCCTTTTGTTTATTGCTTTTCTTCAGTGTATCTTCTGCTTAAGGAGGAGCAGATATCCTCCTTAAAGTATTATAGTTTTGCTAGAGAAATTGGATCCTGCAACATTTGGGTTCTGCTTGAAACATCAAAAATTCCTAGCTGTACAGGTGTTAAGTCTTATGCCTGCATTCTGTCTATAATATGGGAATGATCATGTTAACCTCAGAGTTAGGGTTGTATAACTACTGAGTTAAAGTACTTTCTTTGCTCAAAAACATTTAAAACGCTATGATTTAAATTGCTATTTGCTAAAAAAACCCCAACCCTTTGAAATGCTATTATAGTATTGATACTATAGAATAATAGCGGTAGCAGAATTAAGTAATGCATCTGACAAAGGAAGCTTTAAAATTTTTTCCTTGCAATGAACAAAATGCTCCCTGATTTTGGCATAAAGTTTTTTTTAAAATTAACAGTGCAACTTTATACACATCTTCTCAGAAATAATAAACATTGAGTTCAATAGGGTTTACTTCTGAGTAAGCAACTATAGCCTAAAAGGCAACTTGACTGTCAAGATGTTGTTTTATTCCAATTCCATACTAATTTGACTTATTAACCTCTTTCTCCATGCTCCCAGTGCACACAAAAACATGTTTACAAAATCCAAAAAACACCTCTTTGTAACTCATTCTAGGACTGTCCTTTCATTATCAATTTTTCATTTTGTTATCAATTTGAAGATCAGTACCATATAGTTTGACTGCACACAGTGTGGATATGAGTGTATTTGTAAAGTGCAGAGATTGGTTGATCAATTTTAGAATTATAAATCTCTAAAACCTAGAAATGTGATGTCAATTACAGCTGCAACTTCAGTTATTGGCTCTACTGAAAGGCAATAACAAGTTCATTTCTTGCAGAACAGTTGAGCAGAACAAGTCTCCCTATTTTGCCTCATATTTTAGCTTCTGTTAAACCAAGATAAGTTTGACACTGCTTTAATTATCATGACTGTGTCCTACACTAGGATGTGTAGTTTGGTGAGATATGAGACCTCTCTGATCAGGCTGAGTATCTTACCAAATTACACATCCCAGGATTCCACTGGATGACACCATGCCAGTTAAAATAGTATCAGACTGCTTTTTTTCTCAGTGTGGAAGAATGGGTAGTCCCATTTTCAATGACTCAAGGCCAACTAATATTCTAATGTACATAAGCTTGTTTTACTAGAAGTAAAACCCAGCCAATTGGGCAATATGGCATTTATACATTTTTCTTCTTTCTTTTTCACTACTTTGTTTCCTCTCTTTTTCCACCCTCACTCTCCAGTACCCTTTCAGCCTTTTCTGCTCCTTATTCTCTCTGTAAATATTGAGCAGCATGAATTAGGAGCATGTGGCATGCATGGAAATGGGACCTCTGTTGTGCTAGCAGTGACAGAGAGCCAGAAATGGGCTCTCCATAACCTGATCTTCTAGTGTAAACTCAGAACCAGCTACATGCATTTGAACCCATATTTTAGCTCCCTGCTGTTGAAGAGACCTCTCTTTTTGAGGGCCCACTTTCTCCTGAGTACTCTTGTTGTCTGCCGTCTCATGACTGAATTTGGTCCTGTAGGTTGCAAACAGATTTTAATTAAAATAAATTAATCAATCAATCCATTTTAAATATAATCACAAGATGCACTTCCTCAGGGCGTCCATACCAAGTCTTAGATATTTAGGTTTCACAGTTTGTAGCAATGGTGTAGACCAGCGGTAGGCAACCTTTTTGAGCCGGGGGCCGGTCCCCCGAAGTCGTCCCTTCCGGTGGGCCGGGGGGGAATGGGGGCACGCGTTGCCGCCGCCGCTGTGCGCACTGCTGCAGCCACCTCCGCGCATGTCGCGGCCGCCATTTTGTTCTCCAAAATGGCGGTCGCAACGCATTTGCGCATGCGTAGGAGTACTGCGCATGCGCAAACGAGTGCCGACCGCCATTTTGGAGAACAAAATGGCGGCCACCACTTGCAACCACCATTTTGTTTTCCAAAGTGGCGGCCCCCACTCGTTTGCGCATGCGCAGTACTCCTGTGCATGCGCAAATGCGTTGCGGCAGCTATTTTGGAAATCAAAATGGTGATTGCGGTGCACGCGGTGGCGGTGGCGGTGGCGGTGGCGGCAGGGGTCCGCCTGGGCCGGTAAGCATGGGGCCCTGGGCCGGAACCGGCTCACGGGCCATAGGTTGCCAGCCCCTGGTGTAGACACACACTTTTATTATAGATTCACTTGGAAGTAGTCAAATGAAGTTGCAGTATTTGCTATAAAGCCTGAATAGACACTAGGAGCACTATTCTATCCAAGCTTTTGATTAAAAATGTATGAGATAGTTGTTTTCTAGCAAGCAAATCTTTTTTCAGGAAGGCACTCAAGCTAGCTGTAGCAAGGATTAAATTGCATACTGCTTCTGTTTACTCCTAAAGAAAAGAACAACAGCAGTTACTTCTTGTTTATTGCTCCTGGAAATTAGTCCAATCATTATACTAAGGGGTTAGTGGCTATTGTCACTTATATGCTGATTAGTTTAGGAGGCCCTGAACATGTAGATACACGTTGCAAAGGTCCTTTGAAAGGTTGCCAGTAGTCCAAACTACTAATATCATAAGCATCTAGTCTAGTGAAATAGTATAGCAAAGTTGGTAGATTTAGAGGAAAGTGGGCACACTTGCATTCCACTTTAACTGCCATAGTGCTTTTTGTCCTTCTGCCATAGTTGGGCAGAATGGGTTGTGGCTGTAATGGTGGGTATTTGCACTATGACCTTTTAAAGAATATTAAAACCACTTTTAGTATAATTTATTTATAGAGTTATAGGGGGGATGCTGATGGGCAGCCCTGGGCTGCCCTGGGAAGCGGATGATCGAGGCCGAGGCTGCCGGATGCCTCGGCCTCGATCCTCCCTTTTGCCGCCTCGGAAAAGAGTGGCAAAATGCCGCTCCTTTCAGAGCTGGCAAAAAGGGCGCCCTAAGAGCTGGTGCGTGGTTCTTTAGTGCCCCCTTCCAGCGCAGCACATCAGAATGCTGCGCTGGAAGGATGTCCTGATGATGCATGCCATGTGTAATGGCGCATGGCATCAGGACATCTTCGGGGAGGGGTTGAGGCGGCTGGCGTGCGGCTGTCCCTCCCCATCCCTGCCTCCAGGACTGCCCAAAGGGCCCGTCTGTAGAGGCCCATAGTCTGCTTTTCAGCATAAAAACCTTCACAGAGCAGATGTGACTGGGGCCTGCTTCTCACTAAGATGCTGAAATTATGTTTGGACTGTATCAGTTGAGACAGTGTGTGATTGCCCACAGACTTCTCTTCCACATTGCACACAGGAATACTGTCATTTTATGAAAAGGAAAACCTAAGGATTAGAGTGTGAATAAAAGGGATGGCTTTATGTATTAATGCCTGGGAACTGGGAATATGTGTAATACCTTTCCTTTCTATGCATATTCAGCCACATAGATGTGGCCAGCATTGATTGATAGGGCTGCAGAGCATTGTGTCTGTTGGTAGAATCAGCTTCCCATTGAAGTAGTAATGGTGTAGTGGTGGTAAGTGGGATGTGGGGGGGCCTCTGTCTCCATCTCTGCCCATCAGACTTAACAGGATTGATGTTAACAATCTGCCTGAGTTTGTAAACCATGAGAGAGTAAAAAACTGAATTATGTTCAATGTATGTGTCAACATTTCAAGGATTTTTGTCTGACTTTGTGTCTTTTCTTATTTTCTGGAGGTCAGGTTGCCAAACTTTATCGTGATTCCAGCCTAGGAAACGTTGTGAATATTATAGTGACTCGTTTAATTGTCCTCACGGAAGATCAGGTAAGAATGAATTGTGACATTTCACTCTCTTCTCTAAAATATAAATTGCACTATCTAATTACTGTAATAAAATAATCTAATTACTTTTTAGAAAATGTGCATAATAATAAAACATCATCTGCACACACTTGTAATCTTAAAATCAGAAGAGCTTAGAAAGAGGTTAATTTAATTTTTTTCCAACATTTTCACTTGTATTTACTGAAAATTATATAGCTGGCAGATGGAGTACTAGATTTGTTGCAGCTTGTTTTCTGTTTCTGTATATTGAAACTATAAAAGCTGCTTTAAATATCACTTTCCCCTACATTAAAATCTGTCTATGTGGAAATAGTAACATTTGAAACTAATCTATAATTCTTAGATTTGATGAACCATTACTGAAGTTTAAAGTGTGTGTGCACAGAATAAACTATACATCAGATTTAACATAAATGAGATCTGGCAAGAAGAAATTATTCCTAGAAATCACTGCTTCTAATTATAGATCAGATTTAGACTTCAGAAGTCTTAACCGCTGACCCTAGTAATTTGTTTGGAACATTTCTGGTATGCATGTTGTATTGCAGCCAAACTTGGAGATAAATCACCATGCAGACAAGTCCCTTGATAGCTTCTGTAAGTGGCAGAAATCCATTCTCTCTCACCAAAGTGATGGAAACACCATTCCAGAAAATGGAATTGCCCACCATGATAATGCGGTCCTTATTACTAGGTATGGCTTGTTGAAATTCTCTCATTTCTTCTCTTTTCTGTTTCTCATTTATTTGTATTCACAGAAAAGCTAGCATTGAAGTATTTGTAGCATGTGGTCATATGCAGGGTAAAACTATTGCTTGTGTTTGATACTGTAATAAAACATTCAGTAGTAGATTAGAATACTACTACTTTCCATTCAGAATTGGGAAAAGTGCAAAATGTACAAGAAGCAAATGAATGTGATTATCTATAGGTTAAGTGCTTTCAGAAATTAGCAAACCAAAGTTATAGAACAAACTGGTGTTGGCTAATGACGTTTCACTAGAGTTCTGAATAATATTTGTATTAATTTTCTCTGTACTAGCCAAAAAGATATACTTGCCAAATGTCAGCATAACTTGTATATCTACATTTTCTTTGCACTCCCTTGATTCTTGCTGAAACAGGCATCAATCTGTAGTAGCACTGCATAGGCTTCTTAGTTAAAGTTGCAGTATGGTATCTCACTGTTTGATTTAAAGCTGAGCTTCTCTGTGTAGTTACTTGCAGCAACATCTCTTTGAATTCCGTAGAATGTTCATTGAGTAACAGAGATAAGATTGTTGTAGTTGACTCAGTAAGAAAGTACAGACAAATGTTTTTTGCTGTTCATATTCTATGTGTCCTTTATGAAATTCAAAGCACAGAATTAAAGTAGTGTTACTTTATTAGAATACTTTAAGATAATTTTCAGTCCAATATTTTTTTCTCTCCAAACAGTTGTCAGAGTGTATCAGTCAAAGTTGTGGCTTTTCTTTCATGATGGATAAACAGAAATGTCTGCCCCTCTGCTTGAAAAAAGAAAGAAAAAAGGATTTTAATAAGCAGTTACTGTATATACTCGACTATAAGTCATCATGTATAAGTCAAGTGCAGATTTTGGGGGTGAAAATTATGCATTTTGATATGACCTGTGGCTAAGTCGAGGGTAAAACTTAGGGGCGTGTATTGAAGGATGTAAAGGATAAAACAAAGGAAAACAATGCCAAAGAACTTACAAAATTCCAGCAGGCATAACTATTTGTGCTCATACTAAAAACTAGATGGACAAGAGAGTAGAAAGAGGTCAGTGCTCCCAGGGCAAATTAAATATATATATGATTTAAGGTACAATATTTACATTGACCTGTGGATAAGTCGATTTAGGTTTTTTGGGGTCGATTTTTTTTAACTTACATTTCTATACTTATACATGACATACAGTAATGTTTTCATGGGGCGAAGCACACGTCTGATAATGAGTGGCCTCTGGCCACAATTGCACTGGGACCACAGTGACCGCACAGCCTGTTTCTAAAGCAGGCCACTGCTGCTGTCCCAAGCTGCCTGCCACCAGAAGCTGGATTATTTTCACTCCTTTTTGATCCGGTCCACAGGCAGCACCGGAGCAGCTTGCAGCCACTTTGGGACATGTGTCATTTGAATGCTGCACGCCCACAGTGGCTGGAAGCCACTTTATTTGGCCTGTGTGTGTTAGGTCTTACTGTTCAGAATGTTGGGAAGTGTTTCTAAATTCCAATTGATTGGAATCTGTATTCTGATCTTAGTTGCTATGGTTGATTGGTCATTTAGTGGGCAGCTTTTTGGTGTCAAACCTCTCCATACTTAGCTGAGCAAGTCCTGAGACAACAGACATGCATTCTTCCACTGAGGCTATACTTGAAGCCTTCCCTTTGGTAGGATCTGTCAGAGCTTGTGGTCTGCTGGCTCTTGACAGGACTGAAGCTCATCTCCATATTATGATGAGTAGGACTTTGTGGAGGTGGGGGAATAATACAATTAAAATAACTCTGTGTACAGCAGTAGTGAAGCAGCAGTTCTTCTATAGAGATCTATGATGTGTCTGCACTTGGAATATTATTTCTACAGTTGCCCCTTTGTTTTTGTGGGGGATCTGTTCCAGATACCCCCCATGAAAACGGAAAACCGCAAATATTCAAGCCCCATAGGTTTGAACGGCGGCGCACACCCATGGGTGCCTGTGGGTGCGTGATGTGGGCATCTTCCCCATTTTGTCCCCCTCCATTTGCCATCCGCGAATAGACAAGACAAGGGATGCAGACTTGAAGTCTGCAAAAACGGAGGAGCGTCTGTAGTTCTTGTCTCATATAGATCACATTGTTGATCTAGTGCTGAAAAGGGCATCTTGGCCCTGAAACAGATGGGCGAAAAGGATCAGCTTCTGGCCACTTTGGGGGTGTGGTGTTCAGATAACACACAACTCCAAAGTGGCCAGAAGCCATTCTGAGGTTGCCAAAGGTGACCCAAAGGGGCCAGAGAAAGGAGCAGAGAAAAATGGCTCCTGAAGGCAGCCAGCTTTAGGATCACTGTGGAGGCCGTTTTCACAGAGGGCCTTATGGTTGCTGCGGTAAGCTGTTGAGCATCTTCCCTTTTAGGAAAATATTGGAGTCTTTTTGGTTAAGAAAATTCAAAAAAGACATGATAGCAATCCATATAATTATGCAGTATAATGAGAATTATAAGATATTCTCCCTCATCTCCTGGGACAGTTGCAATTAGGGAACTAGGTGAAATTGATTGTTTTTGGAGTCAGGATTAACAGGATCAATTGCTTCTTCACACAATGTGTAATTAACTTAATTTACTGCCACAAGAATTGGTGATGGCTAGGTGATTTGAAAAAGGAAGTAGACAAATTTGTGGTATGAATTTCTGTCAACAACCATTAGCCCCAATGGATAAATAGATGTTTTTAGTTCAGATATTTTATTCAACAGAATAGCCTTCATCAGGGAGAAGTGATGCAAGAGAGATTTTGCTTGCATGCCTGGCTTATGGTTTCTTAGAAGTGTACTGAATAGTTGTCTGTGTGGAAGTAGAGTACTGCACTAAACAGGAAAGTGGACTTTAGTCTGGTCTAGTAGGGTGTTTCTTATATTTAAAGATAACTAACTTTACTACATTTAAATCTCACCTTTTTACTAAACAGCATAAGGAGTCCAATGTTGTCACTGCAACCACTTTATAAGTTGCTTTCTGAAGCAATGATTGGCTTAGGATCTCTCAATGAAGTTCATTTATTCAAATCCAGGCCTCCCTGTATTATATCCCTGTGCTATGATTTTGTGTTTGTGATGGGAAAATGAAATTATTCTTACAAAAATAAACATATTCTCTTTGGGAAAGATGACTGAATGGATTACTGATTATTTGTGATGGCTGAGCTCCTTTTAGCTTGATTTGGAACTGGCTCAGCAGTTACAAGCTTCAGTGGCAAACACTCAAATTTTTTGTTTTTCCTAAGTTCTAAATTGACTCATATATCATATTACTTTGGAGTTATATCTTTTTGTATGTGTCAGAGACTTGGGTTTCAGTGAGGAAGTAGCTGTGCAGTTCCTAAAGTCTCACCAAGTCCTAGGAAGCATCACAGGCCAAATAGCCTGTAGCTTATACAAAGCCTTTTAATGTATTTACTTATAACTTTCCCTTCCTCTTTATATATATTTTACCTGCTTAGGTCTGACCTTTCCAAAGGTAAAAGCTGTCCTTCCAAACACGTTAGCATTAAATGCAAACATCTGTTTGGCTTTTAACATTGATCCTTGGCAGAGGAAAACATGTTGCTTCTTCATAAGATCAAGGTAGAAGCAATGAGAGAGAAAACCAAGTACATTAAAAAGCTTTTGTATATGCTATAGCTATTTAGGCTATGGACTATGTCAGCTCTTCATATAAGCTCAACAGTTGTTTAACCCTTTCTCCACAAGAGGTTTAGACCTTTCTAGAATATTTCATTCCTAACACACCAGAGTATTTCCATCTTGGATATCTAGCAGCACATCTGGATTTCAGTCCCTCCCTTCAATCTCAGCCTTCCATGTGTCTCCAAAACCAGCTCTGGGGAGGTTTCAGAAGCTTTTGATGCAGAATTGGAGGGTACATAGGGGGCTTCAGGACAGAGAGGGGATCATCACTTGGTTCTGTGGTCAAAATCCGTTCTATCAATGAAATTACACTGTTGGATGCTACTTGATGTTTGACAGTGTTTCTGTTTCTTAAAATGCAGTTTATACTGATTATTCTGAGCATTTGTTGATAAAAAGTGATGGTATAACTAATTAACATCTTTGAGCATGTGCCTTTGTGTATCGTAAAGAGCGAAGAATGAATAAATGTACATCATCCCTCATGGTTTGCGGACTTCCCGTTCATGTCCCTCGGTCTTTCGCGGACGGGAAGTCACAAGAGACAAAATTGTGCATGTGTATGTGGCACGTGTGCAGATGGGCATGCACCACCATAATACTCAATGGGTCTCCAATATTTGCATTATTTCCCATTTGCTGGGGGGGAGGGTGCGGCAGTCCGGAACGGATCCCACACAAACGGGGAGGGATGGCTGTAATTATTATGAATAAAAATGTAGGGATGGAGGTAAAAGCCAAGTAAGTCTTTTCTTTTTAACACAATGCCTGTTGGCAGAATCAAGATAAGCATGTTCCTCCATGTTTGCTCACTTCCTAAGCTCAACTGGTAGCTATACCGACAAGAGGAAAAATCCTCATCTTGGGTCTGGAGGACTACATAACAAGTAGTAGAGGGCTCTCTTGAAAATCTTACCTGAATAGGACCATAGAAGTGTCACATTATATAAGGCGGGAGCCAAAAATTGGCAAGGTTTTCTCAACATGTTTTGCATAAACTATTAAAAACCATAAAATGAAATGCATTGAATTAATTATTTGCTGTAAGGCAGGGAAAGATAAATTTACCCATCCTTAGCTTAAATTAATAGCAATTCAAATAGCCATAAATGAATAATGGTCCAAATTATCAAAACAATTTTATCATACAATCTTCTCAAGTAGTTACAGATAATGGTTGACAGACTGGTTGCTTCAAAGCAGATCATGTTTCATGCTTTCTTACACTGTGGTTCATGACTAAAGAAACAAGCACCAAGGAGCGCTATGTCACCAACCTCTTGTAAAATGTTTCCTTAGGGGGACCATCACTTCTGTCTCTGTTCTTGGTACTTAGAATTTCAAACTGTTAACATGAAGTACTGTAGCCAATGAAAATTATTATTCTTAGAATTAACAGGTAAGATGTCAGGAATAGAGATACTATGGATCTCAGCCTGCAGCAGATTATAAAATTCAGACTGTCCAAGATTTTTTGAATCAATAGTTTATAAATTGGAAAATTTGGATAACAAAAATAGGAGCATTAACTTTCTCTTTCATGAAGGGGGATGAGGGGCTGATGTCATAACTGAAATTTGCCCAAGCCCAAAATTACAAATGAAGATATTAAATAAGCATTCAGGATGTTTAGTCTTAGATCATAATACGGCAATCAGATACAGGAGTATGTTTCTCCAGGTACTGTGTACTATGCCCTGAACATCATTCCTAACACTGAAATTTAAAAGAATATAATTCTAATATTTCAAGACATCAATGCTGAGACTTTAAAGACAAGAAGAGAACTGCATCCTGTTAGTAGCAAGTTTAGAGATGGGAATTTGGTATTAGTGGGGATTGTACTTCAGTTTGTTAATTTGTTAATAAAACACTTGTGTGACAGCAAACATGACATAAACAGAAATAGATCGTAGTGAAGGTCTGGATATACCACTTCTGAAAATATCAGAATCACCTTTCTCCTCTAAGAAAACAGGCAATAAGCTCTCTACCTAGGTGTCAAGGTGGCAGACTGACAAAAAGGAAATAACTTCAGATTTAGTTGCTATATTTAGAGGTGTGGCTGTTATCAATGATACTACTTCAAGCAGTGCATCATTTAATGTAAATAATAATAATAATAATAATAATAATAATAATAATAATAATAATTTATTTATTTATATCCCGCCCCTTTGAGATCAATCGGGGCGGCTGACAACAATAAAATATTACATAATACAAACAAGTTAGATTCCCTCCTCCCCTTAAAACATTATTAAATCGAGTCAGCTGAATCTGTCAGTCTACAGGACAAAGTAGCATGGGCAGCTGTGTAGCTTAGTAAAAGTTTACACAAGCAGTGTGATTGTGTGGTAGTATGTTTATCTAGCACTGTGATTGGTAATGGAATGGTTCTTGAGAAGCTTTGTGCTCTCCTGTCATCCTCCCCTTAATGCCATCTGTGGAGCTGAATAAGGGCCAATAATGTGAGAAGTTTTTTTTTTTTTGTTTCATAGTTTTATTGATTGCTTGGGAATTGCAGATTGGTTTATTCATTTAGCCTGGATTTATACAAGAAAGGGATGGGTGGTGATGGTTATGGAAGGATCATTATTGATATATTGGTTATATATTTTTTTGTAACAATAGTTTTTGTGTGAGAGTCAGTGTGCTGTAGTGGTTTGAACACTGGACCAGGACTCTAGGGATCAGGGTTCAAAATCCCGCTCAGCCATGGGTACCCTCAGGGTGACCTTGGGCAACTCACACTATCTCAGTTTTAGAGAGAGGGAAAGACAAACCCACCCAGAACAAGTCTTGCCAAGGAGACCCCATGAAAGGTTCACCTTAGGGTCACCAGAAACAACTGGAAGACACAGAACAACAACAAGCTTTTGTGTAAGCATTCTAACTAAAGAAATACAGTTCGTTAAAATTTATGTGGTTCTGTGTTAATGGACGTGAGGTGAGACTGGGAGAAAAAGAACTGAAAAATAGATTAAATCTTAAAAAACAAAACACAATCCTGAACCAGTTCTCATTCAAATTGATTTGAGCCATTCCCCCCAAAATCTTTTGATGTGGTTGTCTCAGGAAAGATGATAGGAAAATTTATGTCTCTGTCAGGAAAGGGCTCTGCATGTTTCATCTTGAAAAATGTTACATGCCAATCCAGTCTTCATCCAAAATATGAATTCCATGTTTTATAGGAGCCAAAATACAGTGTTGCCTGAATTTTGCACTAATCAAGTGCAGCTATGGAAACAGTGTGGCACAAGCATGATGTATATTGGGACATTTGAATTTACATTAAGTGGATCCATTAAGGGAGAAGAAAATGGCAGTAACAAAGATGGCAGAGATCTTATTTGCCCCTGAATACAACTGTAGCATTATAAACTAGTGAGAGCCTCAAAGTGCTTCTCTAACCAACACAACAAGAAACCTTGGAAGTGGAATGAACCAGGGTCATAATCCAATAAAAGATGTAGAAGAAGCCACTAGAATCTGTTTTTTTGTGTCAGATTCCAACCATGTCAAAATGTGGTCTGGAGGCATGAGAAGACAATTGTCTGACAATGGATGAGAGAGCTAACAGAGGCCAGCCTAAACAATACAGATGCAGTGTTTCAAATCTTAGAACAAATTGCTGAGAAACAAGTGGTCAAATACAATTTAACCCACTAAAAGAAAAAGTGGATTTAATTGCACATAACCTGGAACAAAATAATGGATCAGTTCTCTATCCTAGTGCGCTGTTCCATTAAAACACAGAAACACTTGTAATTCCTGGAGAACTTGCATAGATCAATTAACTTGAAAGTAAGTGTCTGAATACTCAAACCGAGAAAAGGAATCTTATCCCTATGGTACTGCAATTGCTAGCTGAACTTTTTCTAGATTGTAATACAGAAAGATGTTTTCAGTGCTCATCATCTATCTAGCCCCTGTCAGACACAAACAAATGGACACTGAGGTCCATTTAAGCTAGGAAAACACAAAGGATGCCATTACGGAAGCAACAAAAGCAAAAGAGCCATTACAATATCTCAGTCCACAGATGCTCAAAACCCATAAAACTTTTCAGATTTTGCACAGAAGCGCTTTGGAACTGAGGCATTGCATACAGTTGCAGATTTCCAGCTAAACTCCTGCTAGTATGTAAAGGTAAAAGCATCCCACTTTCAGTCTTAAGCATAGCAGAACGTTTATTGAAAAAAAGTTGAATTTCTCAGAGGAGGCTTGGCAGCAATGTGAATCCAATTACTACTGCAGAAGATGCAATAAACCACAGAATCTGCATGGATCAAAAGTAACAGCAAGAGAAGCAAGAAAAAATTAAGTCAATATTAGGCAAATGATCTGAAGGTTCCCTGAGAATTGTGGTTTCTCTCTCCCCCCTTCCCTCTGAAACATTTATATTATTATCCCTCATTGTCAATCCATTGCCTTCTACATTCCCCATTCTTTATTGTTTCTTTTTTCTCTTTCCTTTCCTCCTTCTTCTGCCTTATTTCCTTTTTGTCTTTTCAAAATTATATCTGATGTGGCAGTTGATACTGTTTTGCAGCCAGTGAAGTGGCATAATATACAGAGCCCCCTTTCAAGACTAGAACTCCCTATAGTGTGTCCTCAATAAGCTCTGTTTCTCTTAACAAATAGTGGTTGTTCTGAAGATATGATATTGGGAAGTAATATTCTATGTCATCCTTCACCTTCACAATTACCGTATTTTC
>CM034703.1:36505386-36517112 GCA_020142125.1 Phrynosoma platyrhinos | reverse complement strand
CCCTAAAAGTCGACTCAATTTACACTATTTCTGGCAGTCTGCAACCCCTATTACTCCAGAATAGGAACTCCATTACAGCCCACACACCTGTCTTTCCCTACTTCCATTTTATTTTATTTATTTTTTTACTGACTCTCCCTACATGCAGATTTTTGAAGCACCATTTGTGAACAAACTGATAGCCAAGACCCTTGGTACTAGCCAAGAGCTTATTTTTGATCTCTTCATTAAGGAGCAACTGGGTGTCTCCCTATATTTAGTTTTTGAATCCTAAGGGTGAAGCAGGCTGCTCTGGCCCTGATCGGCCAGGACTGTGGCAACCAGATAGTCGATCCTGAAGCGAGCCACCATGGCGGTCCCAAATGGGCTGCCAGCCACAGAGGATTTAATCCGCTCTTGGAAAGTCCAAGTCCTGCCACCTCAGGTGGCTTCTGGCTACTTCAGGGGTATATGTCATCTGAACACCATACCTCTGAAGCAGCTGGAAGCCACTTCCTTTGGCCCATTTGTCAGCAGCAAATGAGAAATACTAATAAATTATTCCTTTATGAGGGTTATCAAAACATTATAATTTTTATGTAGAGTAGAGGTTAATTTGCAGCTAGAATTTATATTTTTCCAATGGTATCTTAAAAACCAATTTAATTATAGAGCCTTTAGAAAAATAGTGATGAAACATGATCTTGTAGAATATGTTGTTCGATCATAGCAATCAGAATTACAATCTGGGTTCCATGTGGACAGGTGTGAATTCTCATAACAGTATCCTCATGATTATTCCTAACAACTCTTCTGTGGTAAATGTTTTATAAACATGTACACTGCCTACATGGTGTCACTGGTGACCCTGCTTATCTGAGCAATGGCCTCATTATAAATGTCTCTAGTTCTCAGGTGAAAAATATGAAATCTTGGTGATATTATTTAATGTTGATTTCAGTTGGATTAAAAATGCTGTTACAGTAGTTTAAATGGAGGCTATCATTACCAGATAATGGGAACATACAAATATAACACTAAGAAGGCTTTAATGTTCACTTGAAAAGTGTTAATTATTTCATTAGCAATCTATCATTGGTAGTGTTTAATTACTTAATTTTATACATGCTGTCTATTACCACTGTTTCACTACATTAAAAGGCATTTCAAATATACCCTCATTTATACATAAAATCCTCCTCTATTCTAGGTAGTTGAGCTACGTTCTCACTTGTACTTTAAAATACACCAGCTATTACTCATAAACCTCCCTGCATCAGGTCTGAGTTAGTACAAACATAATTCTTGTTTGCTATATCAGCTGCTTCTTGTGTTTGCTTAAACCTAAACCATAACAATGACTAAAGCTTTATGCATCTCACATATGGCTCCAAGAGTGTGAGCTTCTATTAATTAATTATGTATGACCTGAATCTTATTGGTTAGTCCTGAATAAAGCAAAATCTTTGAATGATGATTCAACACTTAGGTAAATACCATCAATTCAGTGGGTCTGTTTGAGTTGGAAATAGCAGTAGGATCCAGGCCTACACCACCACAGTATTTTGCAGAATATGGTGAGTAGCCATTTTAAAAAAATTAGAATAAATCTTTGTGTGCATATACTTAATAGTTTATCACTCAAAACTGGCAGTGTATGTGCCCATGATTGCATTTAGGGATAAGGGAAATGCACATAATGTCAAATGCATAGAATCCAGGGAATTTAGTAGGTGACTTCAGGAATAGGCTGTGCAGCTATGATCTTGCTACCACATCAGACTTTGACTTTAAACAGTTTACAAAACATAAGCAGAACAAGAGGTTGATCAATCAACCAACTTAGTGTGCTTTATTACCATTACATTCCTAATTGGCAAATACTATTCTGCCTCAAAATATTGTAAATTCTCCAGCATTCTCATATGAGTTAGAAATCAGTTTAGTATAGTATAATGTAATAAAAATGAAGGTCTAAAGCCAATGTTGGCACTGCAGTACCAGTTCAACAGAACTTTCTTTCTTTTTCCTCCCCCCTGCAGTCTTTGGCACTTCCTGAATGCTGGCTGTAGCAGATTTAGCAACCCTCTGAAACTGGTTTAGAGACCACACAGGTTGTTGCAATGTGGAAGGGAGATTGCCCTGTCCTGATTTCACTGATGGTAGCAGTGGAATCAGCAAATATTTCCTGATGGATCTTGGCCAGATTATATGCTAATAAATTAGTATATCTGAGACAACGTGAGTTTTCATATTTAGATACAATACATTTTGTTTTGCATCTTTCCCTTCTAAATGGCTGTGAGAGTCTTCAGATGGGGAACTGTATCCTGAATATGCACACTTGATTTTCATTCATTTCATTTTCAAGAGAAATACAACATTACAATATACAAAGGGATCTAGTAGCACCTTTCAGATTAAGGGCCTCTGCAGATGGCGCAAAGCACCATCTTGGAGGCAGGGAAGGGGAGGGGCAGCCACAAGGCGGCTGCCTCAACCCCTGCCCGAGGACATCATCAGGGTGCATGCCATTATGCATGGCACGTGCCCTGAATACGTTCTCCCGGCACAGCGTCTTCACGTGCTGCACTGGAAGAGACACAGAAGAGCCGTGCGCCGGCTCTTCCGGCACCCTTTTTGCTGCTTGAGAAAGGAGTGGCATTTTGGCTCTCCTTTCCCAGGTGCTAAAAGGGTGGATTGGGGCTGAGGCGTGGGGCAGCCTCAGCCTGATCCTCCATTTCCTGAGGTGGCCCAAGGCCGCCTGTCTTCAAAGCCCCTAACTGAGACCTGAAACAGATGGGCCAAAAGGCCAGCTGCCATTGGGCTGCATTGTGGTTGTGGCATTTACATGGTGCACATCCTGAACGTGGTCAGAAGCTGTGCCAAGCCTGCGTCAGCTTGGAAGAGCTGGGCCAAAAAGGAACAGAAAACATCTCCTCCTTTTTGGCAGCCTGATTCAGGACTACAGTGGTGGCTTGGAATGGGACTGGATGCATGCAGTTGCTGCGGTCCCAGTGCAGACCTTAGGGGCTGTCTGCTTCACCCCTGAAAGAAAGAAGCTGGTAGCATGAGCTTTCGTAGACTTGAGCATAATGCATCTGAGGTTCAATTCTTCAAAAACTCATGCTACCAGCTTCTTTCTTTCAATTAGTTTCAAAAGTATAATATAATATTTTTGCATCTTTGCTCCTTGCTGTTCAAAGTAAGGAAGATGAGCTTTATGTTTTTATCTTCAAATGCAGAATTCTCAAACATGCAAACCATTTCTCATTCTGATCTTTCAAATCTGAAGAAAATTTTCATACTGCAACTTATTCTGCATTTTTCCCTTCCTGCTTCAAAGTGGGAGCAGGGATAGGTCTAGTTTTCAACTTCAGAGACAAAATTCTGTTATGTAAAGTTACACTGTAATGCCTCAGTGATGGCAATGGCTGCATCCTCACTGCAGAAACAATCCAGCTTGACAGTCCTTTAACTGCCATGGCTCCATCCTCTGGAATCCTGGGATTTGTAGTCTGTTGTGGCACCAGTGCTTTTAGACAGAGAAAGCTCTCTCTGGCTTTTCTTCGCAAACGAAAATTCAGGAAGGACTCATCCCACGCTTTTTGCAAGCGTGCTGATGACTAAAAAGGCCAATCGGAGATAAACAAGTCCGGTTGCAGAAAGCACAGCAGAAGATCTCCTTGGGTGATGTTTCGGGGTTGTGATTCTTTCTGCGTTGTCGTTTCTCTTCGAGACTTGTTCGGCGTGACTTCTCAAATAAGGCTGTAGCATTGTGGATAGTGCGTCTCCATGCCTCCCGATGTGAGGCCAGGGTGGCCCATTGTTGGTGATCAATTTGGCTGAGCCTGAATGTTGTTTCAGGGAGTCCTTGTATCGCTTTTTTGGAGCGCCCCTCTTACACTGACCCGTGGCGAGTTCACCATAGGGTACTATTTTTTGGAGGCGATGGTCCTCCATCCTAGAAACGTACTCTGCCCAGCGCAGCTGCACTTTCAATAGCATGGCCTCAATGCTGGTGATCCCTGCTTGTTCAAGGACAGCAAGTTGCTGTCTTTGATAGAGAAAGCTAAATATCTTACAAAACTACAAAACCCATAATTTGATTGCACTGAGCCATGACAGCTAAGGTGATGTCAGACTGCATTATTTCTACAGTGCGGATGCAGCCAATAGCAGCAGTAGATTGAGGTAAAGTTTATTTCTACCTCCACACAGAGTGGGGCCCTCTAGCCAAAGAACTACAGCTGTTGCCATGATGAAATGACTCCTATAGTGCATAGTTCCACTTTAACCCCAAAACACTTTAAGCTAATTTGAGGGGAAAAAACTTTCTTATACCTCTCCAGACTTATCTTCTTTGACATCTGATTGACTGGACTTTCTTTTTACTTTAAATTGATCAGTGAAGCTACGAAGAGAAAAGTTGTTTCCCCTACTTGTATAAGTTACACTAACCCAGCTAAGTAATAAACGGAAATATGGTATAGTCAAAACTTTTCTTTGTTGATGGCTGTTTTAAAATAAATGACAAACTAATACAGGTTGAGTATCTCTTCTCTGAAATGCTTGGGAGAAGAATTGTTTTGGATTTTGGATCCCCCCCGCCCCCAGATATTGGAATATTTGCATATACATAGTGAGATAGATAGCTGGAACCCAAGTCTAAACACAAAATTAATTTACGTTTTATAGACGCCTTATATACATAGTCTGAAAGAACTTTTATACATTATTTTAATAATTTTGTGGATGAATCAAGTTTGAGTACATCAAACCATCAGAAAGGAAAGGCGTCACTATCTCAGGCACCCATGGAAAAAGATTTTTGATTCTGGAGCATTTCTGATTTTTGAATAAGGGATACTCAGCCTGTAATAGAAAAACTATTTATACTGAGAAACATGATATGAATATTACACTTTCCATCTTGGCTTGGAATAGTTTTTTTCGTCTTGGTTTTCAGACTTCTGAGGATAAAACCAAATGAACTGTATGCTTTATTTTAAGGTATAATGATGTTAACGATGTACCACATTCTATAGGATTAGCAGATATTATGACACTGGAACTCAAGGGTTTTACATCTTGTATGAAGTATTGCTGTTCCTAATATGTTCAGATTAAATTTTATATTAAGCACTTAAATTATGAATATATAGTAATTAATCCACAAATCACATTTATGTAGAAAACCTGAAATCTAGAAGCAAATAATTGTATGTTTATACTTTATTTCTTTAATACTAGAGGTGTTTAGCTTTAGCCTAAGCTCTGTGGGGAAACTAGTACAGATGGATTTCCCATGTAATCAGGCTTTCCAGTTCACTTAAATATTGTGATAGTATATCTGATTTACGGTGTAATAAATGAGAAAATTCAAGTGTGTCTAGGAGTTTCTCATGTGTTTTGGAACTTCTTCATATTCAAGATACAGTATTTCTCAGTTTCAGAATGATATACTATTAAAGGCTAGTTCCATAAATTGTATGTAATCTATTGTATCAAGTGTAATGGTGAAATTTGATGCTTGAATTTTAAAATAAGCTAAAATATCTGCATGAACATTCTGTAATTACAGTGTTCTATGTAATATAATAATACATGTTCAAAATACATCAGCCTTCCCTAACCTGGTGTTATTATTATTCTATTCTATTCTATTCTATTCTATTCTATTCTATAAATATATCCCGCCTTCCTCCCAGTACAGGGACTCAAGGTGGCTAAAAATATCTTCAGATATTTTTACTACAACTCACGTCAGATCAAGCATGGCCAATAAGGATTACAGAAATTACAGTCCAAGACATCTGAAGGGTTTCCTGATGAGGAAAATGACAGGATGGCATGGGGACAATGCAGAGGGGAGGGCCTGACCAGGTGTCACCCCTCTTCTGGGTTGTCACCCAGTAGAGATGGCACCCCCCCCCCCAGTGATGCCACTGCCAACCTCTAGTCAGTGGGAAGACTTACCTTCTTAGCCATTTTTAAGTTTGTTCAAGAGTCTAGCTTTGGCAAAAGATTTTGTCAACCCCCCTTTTGAAGCCAAAGAAAACAGTATCTACCACATATTATTCCTTTACACATGTTATTGACACTTTTTAAAAATCCTCTTGAAAGGTTTGTGACACAGCACTTACATTTACAGAAGCCATGTTGTTTTTTTTATAGTAGGTTTTGCTTTTCTATGCGCTTGGCAGTTTTATTTTTACTCACACTTTGAACCAATGTACATAGAACAAATAGTAAGCTAACTGGTTTGTTATTTCTTAGATTCTCCATAGATTGATTGATTCTTTCTTTCCTTTTAAAAAAGGTGTTATATTTATTATTCTCTAGTCCTCTCTTAACAGATCTTGGGGACATGCTACTTATTTTAGTGAAGAGACCAGCAGTTTCACATTAAAGTTCTTTCAGAAGCATTGGCTGGAAACCATTTGGATATGGTGATCTGTTTGTTTGTAATTTGTCCATCTTGTCAGCACTATTTGCTCCCAGAACTCATCCCTCCTAGAAATGTTGATTCTAGCATGACTATCTGACCTATGTATCAGCAGTAAAGACAGATGGAAAAGATTCCTTTAGCTGCTCTGCACCCTCCTTGTCTTTGCTTAGAATTAACCTGGTTCCATTGTTAGCCAGTAGTCTGACTGCTTCCCCAGCTGTGTTATTGTGAGTGTGGGTATGTGCTTTCAAGTTGCTTGCCCATTTATGTGACTACATGAATTCTGTAGGGTTTTCTTAGGCACAGAATTATTCAGAGGAGGTTTGCCAGTTTCTTCCTCTGAAATACTGTCTACAGCACCTGGTATTCATTAATGGTCATAGAATCATAGAGTTGGAAGAGACCACAAGGGCCATCCAGTCCAACCCCCTGCCATGCAGGAACTCAAAATCAAAGCTGAACCTGCTTAAATTCCAAGATCAGATAGGATCTGATGCCTTTAGGGTTTTTAGGCAGACTGATTTCTTAGTTCTGATTTATTTAAAGAATTATAGTTGGTGTTGTTCAGAGTTTGAAATTTTACTTTCAAAACTTAGTTACATTATATCTCCAACTGTTATAGTTGCAGTCTTAACAAGTAACTATTTACTTTCTGGTATCTATATCTATATAGCTCTCAAATGCTAGAAACATGTGGCCTGTAGTGCAAAACATGCTTTGTCCACTTTATTTTTGTTCTACAATTACAACACAGCATGAAACAACACTTGAAAAATGAAATATTCCTCTTGTTGTTGAGTGCCTTAAGGTTATTTCTGGCTTATGGTGACTCTAAGGACCTTTGCAGACTTCTAGAAATAGTGCAAATTGAGTCCACTTTAACTGCTCTGGCTCAGTGCTAGGGAATCATGGGAATTGTATTTTTTTTTCTGAGACATTCAGCCTTCTCTGTCAGAGCACTCTGGTGCCACAATAAACGACAGTTTCCATGATTCCCTAGCACTGAGGGGGGTTGCAGACTACCAGAAATAGTGCCAATTGAGTCCACTTTTAGGGTTAGGGTTAGTGCTAGGGAATCATGGGAATTGTTTTTTTTTTCTGAGACATTGAGCCTTCTCTGTCAGAGAGCTCTGGTGCCACAATAAAATACAGTTCCCATGATTCCCTAACCCTAACCCTAACCCTAAAAGTGGACTCAATTTGCACTATTTATGGCAGTCTGCAACCCCCTGAGTCAGGGCAGTTAAAGTGGCCTCAATTTGCACTATTTCTGGCAGTCTGCAAAGGCTCTATGTGAACCTATCACAGGGTTTTCTTAGCAGGATTTTTTCAGAGGGAGTTTTTCCCTTGCATTTCCTTGAGGTTGAGAGAATGTGACTTGCCAAAGGTCATCCCACTGGATTTCCATGGCTGAGCAGGGATTCTCTCAATGTCTTAGTCCAGCTCTCAAATCACTACACCATGCTGGCTCCCTTTTTTAAGTGAGGCCACCCTAATTGTAACTATAAAAAATCAGTTATACCATAAAGGGTGTTATGCCTCCTTATATGATGATTATAATAGAATGTAGGAATGAACAACTAGCAACTAGTTACTTTAAAGCTCTGTTAAAGCTGTTAGTGATATAATCCCCAGCATCCTTTTCTGCACCTCTAATCAGTATGTATTTTCTTTGTGCAAATTTGTGGTCCTTTTTGGTCACATTGTTTGGGCAAGATTTATGTTTTCTAAAAAAACAAAAACAAAAAAACAGCCCTTTTCCTAGTTATTTCCTTCGTGCTGTTCATGGTGGGAACGAATAATCCAGTGAGGCCATTGAAAGATCCAGTGATAGTGTCAAGTGATCCAGTAAAGAGACCTATTTGGTTGAAGAAAAGCCAAAAAGAGGTTTTCTGTGTGGACAGCTGACAGAATTGTGTCAGAAGTGGTGTGTTAAAGAGAGAAATGGGTAATCCCTGAGGGAAAAGTTGTGGTAAAGTAGGGGATTACCAAGAAGCTGTGAAAAAAGTCACTTTAAGTAACTAAAAGGAGTGCTACAAAGTTAAAAACAGATACAGTGTAACCTCTGAGGTAAACGTTGTGGTAAAGGAAGGGGGATTACAACCAGGAACCCAGTGAAACTCCCCCATAAAAACAGAGAAATTGTCAGACCTAAAATAAAAAGGAAAAGGTGATTTCTGGGGTAAACATTTGTGGTATATTAGGAAATCAACTCCTTAGACTTTTCTCTTTTTTGATCTGTGGTATATAGGACCCTTAGTATCCTCTCAATATGGTCCCATGATTGTTCACTGAAGCTATGTCCTATTGTATGGCCCAGCTTGTCTCAAAATGTCCCCTAATATCTAAATTAATAAATCTAAATAAATCTGGTATCCCAGAGGGTGGGACTAAGTCTAATGGTTTGATGTTACAGGAGAGTAGATTTTGATTGAATATTAGAAGGAATATATTGAGAGTAAGAGTGGTTTGGCAATGGAACCAATTGCATAGAGAGGTGCTCCTTCTTTGGACATCTTCAAAAAGAGGCTGGACAGCTACCTGCTGGGGATGCCTTAGTTGGAGATCCAGCATTGAGCAGGGGATGGTCCATGAGGCTCCATCCAACTCTATGACTCTATAACTCTATAAGATTTGCATAAGGCAATTAGTGAATAATATTTGAGAGTTCAGTTTGAGCTGGGAGTTATCCTGGAAATTGAGAAGAGTGCAGTGGGAACAGTGATTTGGGAGGAGTTTGAGTTAGACTAGGGTAAGAGTGTAAGAGGAGAGTTTGGGGTGAATAATTGGTAAGAGTCTGAGTTGGATTAAGAAGAGTGAGAGAGTGTGTGTGGTGTTTTAAGTATAATAAATAATCTGTTGTGTTACATTTATATTCTGTAAATAGACATTTATTTTTCTTTTAACATAGGGGCCAAACAGACCACCCCCACTGAAGATGGATTGGGCTGTGGCAACCTCACGCTGCTTCCCCAATCCACCTTTTTTTGGCACAAAAAAGAGTGGAAGAGAACCTGCCCTGGGACGGAAGCCAGCTTTAAGGCACTCCGGCAGTGTGTGGCACATAAACGCCATGCTGCCAGAGTGCCTGGAAGCTGGCCCATGTCTGGGCAGCTGGGCATCTTCCGGGTGTCTAAACACCACGCTCCCAAGCCACTTGGAAGCTAGTGTTTCATGCTGGTTTATTCCAGATCATACTTTTGGCCTTGGAAAACTCTGAGAGATTAGATTCAGACTAGGTGGCTGACATATTGACATAGAGGGGTGATATCAATTGAGAATAGAAGTTGCATAAATCTTCATTTGTACCTTGAGGACATTTAGACAGTACTCAGAGTTGGTGTCATATTAGATGGTGTCAGGAAAAGGCCTTCTTCTTGGTAACTGCAGTGAGTACCATGGAAGTCTTCACAGTTTATGGGTTAAGGGATAGAAACCCCACATTGGACAACAGTGGTAGGATTACCTGAGAGGAATCCTCACACTTGGTGACATTGGTGGGGTTGCCCAAGTATCACCTCACAGTTGTAGGATAAGGACTGGTGACTACAGCAGTGAGGAAAAGGTGGAACTCACATATAGATGGTGGAAGTCCCACAATGCACCTCATATGAAATTCATGTGCAGTCTATACATCTATCACAGACCTAGCTATCTGTCCACACACTATATCAGGGGTAGGCAACCTTTTTGAGCCAGGGGCCGGGTTGCTGTCCCTCAGACAATTGGGGGGCCGAAGCACCAAAAATAAATTAAAATTAAAAATAAAAATTAAAAATTAACAAAAAATTAAAAAATATGCATGCACACTCTCTCAGCCCCAGAAAAGCCATGGCAAACCCCCTGTGGAGATTTTGCCAAGAAAACCCCAAGAACAAGTAATAACAATAATAATCAATATCATCATGGCGGGTGGCAGGGGGAGGCGGGAGGCGGTGGTGGCGGCAGGAGTGGCCTGGGGCCGATCCAAAGGCCTCGGGGGGGTGCATCCAGCCCCCGGGCCTTAAGTTGCCTATCCCTGTTCTATATTGTGACAAAACCTTTATTAGGCCTTACTCACACAAAGGCCACAAAATTGTGTGCAGACTGGAAAGTTACAGGTGTTTTCACCAGTCTAGAGGCCTATTTTTTAATGATCAGATCAGATCAGATCATAACATCCTGCTCCCAGAGGCATATGTCCTATGCAAAAGGATGTTTGTCCACTAAGGGATTGATTCCTTCTAATGATATGTTTCCCCCTTTCTCAGAGTGATGCCCTTCTTCTCCAAGAACTTTTTTTTAAAAAATGACTATATAGACCCTGTTATCCTAGGACTGGAATCCCACTGTCCCATTCCTGGGAGCATCACTCACCAACTTCCCTGCCTTTCTCCTCAGAGACAGCTACCTTAACCTCTTCCCCCAAAGAGAAGCATTCCTTACTGCTCTGGGTCCCAGTTCTGGGAAAAGAGTGGGATACAAATAAATATCATCATCATCATCATCATCTTACACTAACAACTTCCCTCCAATAGACAGATAGTGATACAAGTGATACTGCAATACACTGGATAGGCCTCACATTCTTGCTATCTTTCCACCTTCATAGCTGTTTTTTCCCCCAAAAAAACTATTGCTTTAGTTTATCAACCTGGAAAGAGCAGTTAATTATAACTTGAAGTTGGGGAAATATGAAGGGCTCCACTTTCCTTGGCCCCTTGCTGAACTTTCAATGGTGCTTAGCTTATGTCCTTGCTTCAATTCCTTTTACCGAAGAGAGGTTTGAGGTCCTCTGTCATAGCAGCCCTCCTTGTGCTTGAGAGCTGGTCTCCCTCCAAAGAGCAGAGACCCCTGTCTTTGCAGGTCCTTTTTGTGTGCCTATGGGACACCTGCTTTTTAATCGCAAATAGAGCAAAATAATGGATTTGTCCCTTGATTTGCAGCATACAGATGTACATTTTGATTCATTCAGGATGTTAACCAGCAAGAGTACCTTAAAGTGCCAATTCCATGTGCACATAGGATATAATTACAATTCCCATTTTATATTTATCTGATTATTATTTTTTTGTTTAATAAAGGGGAGGTAGGTTGGAGGAAGAAAGAGTGGTTCCAAAGAGCCCATACTGATGTTATTTTGCCTTGAACCAGTCTCTTTTCTTTTTTTCGATGGGGCATCGTAAAGTTTTAATTATAACCTTTAACAAATTGATAGAAAGTTTGTTTTGATTTGTAGCTGTTAACTTATCTCTATATCGTCACTGTTCAGATTTACACATTTTTCCCAGCATTTCTTGACCCTCTGAATACCATT
>CM034703.1:36475523-36499672 GCA_020142125.1 Phrynosoma platyrhinos | reverse complement strand
ATGTGGGCGGAGGATTCGGTGGCAAAATCCATGTGATAGTATCCAGATGCTGCCTGTATTAAAATTGAATTTGGGAGAGGTAAGCTCCTCAGTCAAGGAAGCCACAACCCTGAGTGTTCAAGACCTGAGCAGGGCTGTTGATGGTAGGAAGGTTTGGAAGTTTCTCATTCATAGGATTGCCATAAGTCGAAGTTGACTTGATGGCAATAACAGTAGCAGCAGCAGCAGCAACATTTTTCCAGTCTCTACTGCCCCAGCTTAGCCCTATTTTCTGAGTATGCTTCAAAATGAAATGCTGGCCTGAAGCTGATTGCCATTTTTATTTTCCTAAGAATATCATGGAGGTGGGTCCAGAGCCATTCTTGGAAATAGAGATGGCACTGAATGCAAGTGAGTTGCTTCGTAGCATACCAGTCTCCCAATTTAAAACATAAAAGCAGTATATGTGGGAAGTAGCCAGGCAGGGAAGCATCAAGGGAAGAGTCAGTGAGTACAGTGGCCTCTGTACTGTATATGTGGAGTTAGAATCTTTCTGGTTCTTTAAGGGTTAGAACAGCTTCCCTTTTCCACCTTAGGTCTCTCTGGATGTTTTGAACCGTAGCTTTCACCATCCTTGACATGCTGTCCGAGATTTGATGGGAATTGTAAGCCAAAAAATCTGGAAGCACCCCAGATGGAGAACAATTACCTTGAATTGAGGAGTGAAAGGTGCAACTCCTAATACAATCCCTGAAGAAGTAGTGTGACATGGTCCCTTAAGACCTATTCCTACAAAGAAGTAATTTGGCATAATATTAATTTCCTTTTCCAATAAAGAATGGACTGTCTTTAGTTCTTGTTCTGTAGTAGTATTTTAGCACATAACCCTCTAGGTGGGTATATTAATATTTTTTGCAGGTCAGAGTCCACAACAAGCAATACCTTCAAGGCTGCAGCAGGTCATTAATCCATCAGTAGTCATAAATTAATATTGCAGTAGCATACATTCTGTGCAGTACTGAAAGACATGCATAATATTTGGAAATATCTGAAGCTTTTCTTCCATTCTAGAAAATTTAAATACATGAAGTAATGAATTTAATTTCTAAAAACTGTAATTAATACAAAATCTCTGTGTATTACTGGATGCAGCTTTAACATATTTTTGTTTGTAATTGGTATAGAGGTTTTTGTTTTTGTTTTTATAACAATTCCTAAAAATATACCACTTCGGTTTTCGTAGCTAAAAATGTTGCTTGTATGTTTCATGAACCCACTAAACTTAAACAGATCTCTTTAGAAAAATAACGTGGATACATTTTGCTTTCTGCAACCTCAAGAATGTTAAAAAAGAAATGCTTACTTGAATTCCCTCTCCTGGCTCAAGTTACTAGGTGGTCCCAAGTTACCAGAAGTAAAATTTATAAATCTAACCCCTAGTCTAGACATTTTCCAGCAGCGACTGCAGTTCAGAAAATATTAATGTCTAGCCGGCAAAGTGAAATTCCCCCCAGTGATTTTGCAATGACTAGAAAGTTAACCTTTTGCCAACTGCTGCTTGTGTGCATGGAGGTTATTAAAAAGAATCCAGGCATTTATAACTAGGCTTTTAAGACTGAAACACCTTGGCATGACCCTTTGTGTCTCCTTTTGTTTGTTCAGGCTTGGCCTCTGTTGCTGGAATGTGTGAGCCTGAAAGGAGTTGCAGCATTAATGAAGATATTGGCCTAGGGTCTGCTTTTACCATAGCACATGAGATTGGTCACAAGTAAGTGCACTTTTAAACCTTTGCAAATCTTATTTTAATTAGCTGTCTGTGGCTTTACTTTTTTGTCTGTGCTCCTTATTCTATATATACAATCATCCTAATCATTTGTTTTATTTTCTTCTTTTTAAAACTTCCTGAACAATCTGACATGTCAAGATGTATTTCTCCAGGATATAATTAGTGAAAATGGGATGTTACATTAGTGTAATATCACAAAATGTGACCAAGCAGACACTACAGCAGCATTACAACAAATATACAGCTGAAACAATTAAGTTTAGGGTATAAGTTTCAATATACAAGCTGAAAGAGAGCCAGTGTGGTATAGTGGTTTGAGTGTTGGATTAGGACACTGGGAGACCAGGGCTCAAATCTCCACTTGGCCATGAACACCTACTGTATGACCTTGGGCAAGTCACATTCTTTAGATCTAAAACACACTGCAGAAATAATCCAGTTTGACACCACTTTAACTGCTCTGGCTCAATGCTAGGGAATTCTGGGAACTGTAGTTTTGTGAGACATTTAGCCTTCTCTGTCAGAGAGCTCTGGTGCCACAATAAATTACAATTCCCAGGATTCCCTAGCACTGAGCCAGGGCAGTTAAAGCGGTCTCAAACTGCATTATTTCTGCAGTGTATTTTGGCCCTTAGATTCAGAAGAAGGCAAGCACAACCCCCCTTTGAATCAATTGTACCAAGAAAACTCTATGATAGGGTCACCATCAATCAGAAATGACCTGAAGGCACACAACACTACCAAATGCAACTGAAAATGCTTAGAAATTTAGTTTAAAATGCTTATAATATTGTGGAAATTAAAAAAAAAACACTTATAGCCACATCAAATGTAATAAACTATGCAAATAACCAGGCGTAGTAATAACACATACTATTTTTCTAGCTATACATTTGTATATTATCTGTCTAGAAATAGATGCCATATACCTTTTCTAAAATCAATACAAATAAATGTCTTTGGTTATATGAAAGCTACTATTAGTATCAAAAGTGGATATTCACTTTTAAAGATTTTCTTGGCCATGATCCACAAGTGCTGTCTTAGTGCTTTAAACTAGAATGGGCCAAGTTCATCCCTGGGTCTGCATACTGGTCTATGGTGCTGTTTGGGGGCCCTTGAGTCCCCCAAACTTTCTGGAGTCCCAAAAGAAGTGAATTGCCTCTCCTAGAAGTCCTGGAACAGGATAATTAATTCACCTTTTAAACTGGTTGCAGTCCCTTTCCCTATATTATTTCATATTAAAAACAAAACAAAACTGCTTTTCAAAACTAGAAGAGAACTTTCAGGCCCTTCCAGTTTGGGATTCATTGTCTGTTATTTTTGCTATGCATTTTTGGTAGTCCACATAGCCCCTGGCATGTTTCAATTTCCCAGCCCTTTACACGCTTAAAAATGTGTGGCTAGCTTTATAAACTTCCGTGAACTAACCAAATTGTCACAAAATAGTGGACAAGTTTCCAAGCTTTCCAGACCAAGAGACCAGATGTTAAACCTTCTGAGTTACTCTATACTCTTGGTACTCTTGGAGCTGAAGACCAAGAAATTATTGAGATGATACCAGAATATAAGTGGTGGAAAACCTGTAGAGAATATAGTAAACACAGGTGAGTGCGTATTATTGGGCATGCTTTGGCATCTAATAAATCATATTTCTCAAGCTCTATTCATACATATGATGCTTACCAGCTGAGCTATATTGAGTGATAAGGAGCCCAATTCCTGTTGGTTTTGGAGATCAGAATGAAAATATATGTTACCTCACTATGTCCAATTTGTGTTGCATTTTACAGGCAATTTGAGTGCCATAATATTAACAAAATCTGTTAACTGACTGTGGAAACACAGGTGACAGCAGTATCCAGAAAATTCCTTTACTTGATACATAAGCTGGGATCCTATCGAAGGACAGCAAACATGGCCTCAGTAGTGTCCTGAATGGATGACTTGGAAGCTGCAGTTGGTACAGAAAACATCTGCACATATCTTTGTGGATAGTCAGATCATATCAACCGCTTTTGTACCATCTGCACAGGGCATTTCTAAGCCCAAATCAAAGTGTAGATGTTGCCTTTTTAATGACTTGAACAGTTTGCGTACAGCTTATCTGAATAATATCTTACAACCATATGAACTTACCAGTGCTTTAAAGGTGCTGTCCACAAAGACAGTGATGTCCCCACCCCTGTGTCACCTGGTGTGCATGTATGTGTGTGTGTGTGTGTGTGTGGTAGCTGGGGGGGGGGAGATGGCCAAAAGGGTGCACTAAGCCCTTTCCTTTGCTGAAGCAGTGGAGGCCTCCTTGTGGGGAGGCCTCTGCCACTGTGGCTAAGCCAGGAACTTTACACCATCCTCTACTTTGCTGCCACTGCAGTGGTCTCCATGTGAGGAAGCCTCTGCTGCTGCGGCAAAGCTGGGAGGAGTGGAGTGAGAAGAAAGCCCCATTGGGTGTCATCCCTCTTCTGGTATGTCACCCAGTGCAGACCTCACTCCTAGCACAACCCTATCGATGCCACTGCACAAAGATCAGTAAGACTGGAAAGCACGAGAGAGAGGGGCTTCCCTGTCATGGATCTGACCCTGTGTAATTCCCTTGTGAGAGACACATGGCTGACAGCTTCCTTGGCTGCTTTTAAAGAGGAAATTACAAAGATACCTGTATGCTCTGGCTTTTAGCTGAGAATGTTTTATTGTATTTCCTGACATTGCATCTTTAAACTGTATTGTATTGTGTTGTGATGTTAGCTTTATTTTATTTTAATGGGGTTCTTTTTATATGTAAGTGGAGTTTATTCTTTATTGATTTGGAATTTTATCTATTCATAGTCTAGACCATCTTGGACTACACTTTTGGAAAGTAGAAACAATATATAGTTAAATAAATAAATAAATAAATACGTAGAATGAGGGGATGGGACATGCAGAGTGTTGAAAAAATAAAGGGAAAAATAGGCTGGACATTTTAGCCATAAGGTCTGCATTTAAATCCGTTCTTAAAAGGGAGATTTGCAGACTGATTGAATTAGTCTCTGCTAGGTGCTGCAGATATCAGGTTACACCTGGGATTCAGGCACAAAAAAGCAATGGCTGACCCTGATGTTTGAAAATAATAATAATAAAGTACAGAAGTTCCTTATATCTGTCTGCAGTTCCTGGTTAGGGAGAGAGCAGAAATGGCAGACTATTAGTAAAGCCAAAGTTTTCTTTTGAGTGGTACTTTAGGGGAAAATCAGTTGAAACCAAATTGTTTGGTATAATTTATCTAATATAGAAAATTTTGAGTAACTTGCACATACAACACTTCACATCATAGACTTATCACCTTGTTTTCTTATGTAGGTTTAGCTGGTCATTTTTTGTTTTCATACCTCAAGTTTAAGGACATTTTAACATGTGCAAAAAACCAGTAATCCTGTATACATTTATCTGAAAATCTGTTGAATTGAATAGAACTCCTTTATCATCTGAGTAGGCATGGATGGATTGCTCTATGCAAGTTTATTCTGACTGAATGGTTTTTCTTTTCTTTTCTTTTTTCTTTTTTGCCCTGTCTTCACTCTTGCTTATAGTACCGCCCTGATTTTTGACAAAGATGACTGAGCTTCTGCAGACTGTCTTGTAGATTTAATCAGGATAATTTAATAGTTCACCACAGGAGGAAGTAGTGTTTTTACAGTAGACCCAATAAGAGAATGTTTTCCTTAGGAACAATTAGTGTTCAACTTCTAGTGTTTCAACACTGATTGTATTATTTTCTGTTGAACAAAGACATTTATCAAGTTTTAAAAAGTGTTAGTACTCTATGGTAAAAGTTTATGTCATATGGTCCCTGTCCATCTGTCCTTCCATTCATTCTTTCACCTTGCCAGCCAGATAAATGAACAGCCTTGAATGAGCATTTATCCTTCTCTTTGATTATTTTGTGGTGTTGATTTGTTTCCAAACTGCATTGTAGCTCTTTTCAACATGACATGTATAAACACAAAGCTTGGATCCTTGTCCTGCTTCTTTTCCTTCATGCCAACGTCACACTTCCTTGAAACTGGGGTAATTTGGTTATACAGAAGATCTATAGTGTGGATTTCTCCTATGTGTTCTGAACTTCTTATATTATCTTCGCATGAACAACATATGAAAGAACCCATGTACACAATTATAACATTAAAAATGTCCTGGGTTTCTTGGGCATGAGGAAGTCTGCATGATCAAGTAAAGTATGAAAGGAGTTCTTCAAGCAACTGCAGCGGTGCTCCCAGTAGACAATGTTCTTTTCAGCATTGTCTCCACACCCCTAAAACAGGTTTTGCAGTATTTCTAGGATACCTTTGTTAAAAGCGTTCTTAGCTGACACACCAGAAACTATCTCTGCAAGACTTACTTATGAACCTGGATATTGTCGTATTTTTGTTTTAGATGTCCTTAAGACAGCAAGCTGTTGTTGTTGTTGTTGTTGTTGTTGTTGTGTGCCATTTCTGACTTATGGTGACCCTATCATGGGGGTTTCTTGGCAGAATTTGTTCAGAGGAGGTTTGCACTTGCCTTCTCTGAGTGTATGCATGCAACTTGCCCCAAGTTGCCCAGTGGGTTTCATGGCCAAGCAGGGAATTGAATCCTGGTCTCCATAGTCATAGTCCAACACTCAAATCACTACACCACACTGGCTTACATTTATTTTATTAGCAGTGCTGTAGTTTGAAAGGGAAAATGGTACTGGGCTAGGTGGGTCAGTGATCTCACTAAGTAGAAGACAGCTTCCCATGTTCCATCCTGTTGTTTGCTGTGACATCCTAATCAACAGTTATAGCCATCCATCCACCTGCAAAAAATTTTTCACCATGGAAATGTGACTGAACTATGGATTCATGAAGCTGAGTGTGGAATGGAAAAGCAAAGCTATCAATGGAAACTGTTGTACATTTGGAAGCTGAAAACATGATTTGAGATCTAGGCTATTACTGGGGCAAGCCTTAGTGTGGTGTTTGGATTGAGCCAATCTGTTTTAATACAGACTAGTCCTTATGGCAGCAGAACTGATGTGCCTAGCTGAAATGGTTAGAATGTCCAGGATTAATGGCTGTATTTAAGAATTAGTAAGCAAGAGTGCGGCAGCTCAAGTGGTTAAGACAGTGGCTCTGTTGATTGCAAGATTGGCAGATTGGCAGTTTGAAGCCTGGGTGCTGCTTGATGGGGTGAACTCCCATCACTAGTCCCAGCTTCTGCCAACGTAGCAGTTTGAAAGCATGCAAATGCAAGTAGATAAATAGGTACCACATTGGTGGGAAGGTAAACAGAGTTCTGTGCAGTCATGCTGGCCACATGATCACAAATTAGTCTCTGACAATGCTGGCTCTTCAGCTTAGTAATGGAGATGAGCACTGCCCCCTATGGTCGGACACGACTTGACAACCTTGTCAATGGGGAATACCTTTACCTGCCTTTATGGTTAGAATAAGAGACCAATTGTTAGAGGTTGACATTTTTCGATTGTTTACAGAGTTGTAATGCTTGTATACTTGAATGGGACAGACAAAATAAATGGCTGGGTGGCCATGTTCTAGAAGAGTTTCTTTCTGATGTTTCACAAGCATCTGTGGCTGGTATCTTCTGCCAGCCCCACAGATGCTGACGAAACATCAGAACGAAACTCTTCTAGAACATGGCCACACAGCCCGAAAAACCCACAAAAACCTACGGATGCCAGCCATGAAAGCCTACAACTTCACAGACAAATAAGTGGTATGTAACTTTAACACAGAGCTTATTTTTGCTGCATTGCAAATAGTAACAGAAAACAAATATCCTGCTCTCTCTCTCTCACACACACACATATATGGCAAGTTCCTCCCTCTCCCCAATATTGTGGCAGTATAGGCTCCCTTATACAGTACTTGAATTAACTAAAAACAACAACAGGTTGATTTGGAAGTGGTGCATTTTATCTGATGTATAGTTGGTCTCTTGTACAGTTTGAGTCTCCCTTATCCAAAATGCTTGAGACCAAAATTGTTTGGGATTTTGGATTTTTTTGGATTCTGGAATATCTGTATTTTCATATATGTACATAATATAGTATTTTGGAGATGGATGAAGATAATTTTATACAATATTTTAAAATAATTATGTGCATGATACAAAGTTATATATATTGAACTGTGTCACACTCCAAAGGTGTCAGTGTCTCAGCCATCCATGAAAAAGGTTTTGGTTTTTGGAATAGTTTGGAATTCCAGATAAGGGAGATTCAACCTATCTATCATTTATCATCTCAGTTCATAAAATATTAGCTAGATTTTTCATACACTTGTTTGCTAACCACAGTGTTCACCTTTTTTATGCAATCAGATTGTGAGACTTTGGGGAGTAAGCCTTACTTAATATGATGACCCTTGCCCATAGATAGCATTGTGCTATACATGTAGTAAAATGCTAAGAATGAACTGCAGTTAAATATATGAATAGTAGCTCGGTGTTAGGGTTGTGTAAAATTTCAAGCACTAGTAGCTTTTGAACTGAATTATAAATGTATCTATATACCTATATAAAATTTCATTTGGTTTGTTTTTTGTTAACTGAGTAATTTTTTAGCTATTTCATCTATATGAAAATCTTATGTTACAATGATTACCTGTTTCATTTAAAAATAATGGACACTCCCCATCTCTATTCTTTTGAACAGTTTTGGTATGAACCATGATGGAATTGGAAATTCTTGTGGGACCAAAGGTCATGAAGCAGCAAAACTTATGGCAGCTCACATTACAGCAAACACCAACCCTTTCTCATGGTCAGCCTGCAGCAGGGATTATATCACCAGTTTTTTAGAGTAAGTAGTCTCTGAAGAGAGATGCCAAATTCTTGAAAAAAATTCACACTCAGTCATACCCTGCTGAGATAAATATATGATAGATACAGTGGTAAAGAAAATATTTACCCCAAGGCCTAATCTAGAAATAATTACACATAGTTGAGTATATGCTGCTGTATATGATGTTCTTTACAGTTAAATAAATAGTCAGTGTTATAAGTTTGACAGTGTTGATCCATTGTTGACGAACAGAAAAAGGAATGTGGGGAAGAAGGATGCCTTTCTACAACAATCAGACCTTAGTCAGGTGATTGGTTCTGTCAAAGCTAATAGTGGTGCCCATCTTAATCCAGGAAATAACTTTTCATTATTTTGTTCTCTTTTACATGTGTTGGTTGCATCCAGAATAATGTGAAAACCTGGTGGGTGTGCGTGGATGTTCAAATAGCTAGCTCAGATGTGTGGTAAATTATTTTGCATTGTACGTCATTTCTTCATGTGCTGGAGCAAGAATGTTTTCTCTCTTGGCATAGCTTTGGGTATACTGTTTAATATTTTCAGCATTAAGTGGCATCTAGTGGAAGTCTAGTTAATTCTAGTTTAATTAACTTTAGGATTAGTACAGTTAACCCTTCATATCCATGGTTTCTTTATCTACAGATCCAAGCACCCACAACTTGAAAATGATTTTTTCCATTTTATATAAGGGACTTCATTTTACTATGTCATTGTATTGAATGGAACTTGAGCATCCACAGATTCTGGTATCCATGGAGAGCCCTGGAACCAAACCCCAGTGGATACCATGGGCCCACTGTATTCCTCCCTCAGAAGCTGGGCATCCCAGTATGCTTCATTCCCCAGGTTCCTTTAAGAGAATCCCCACCCCCCATCCTTTAGCTATCACCTCAGACAAGAATAAAATACCATGATGCCAAAATTGCTATCCCATAGCAAAACATATACAGAGCCCACATGTACAATTGAAGTGGAGGAAGGGCGCATGGGAAGGAAGGTTGGCCAGTATCTTAGCTGGGACGTGGTTATATGCTTCCCATGCAAATATGTTTCCAACATCTTGATTGGATGGCTATTTCCACCATTTGCAGTGAACCTGCTGGGCTTAGAGCTGGGAAGAGCATTCATGCCAGATGCAGAAGATCATGGTCCTTTATCTCCATCCTCCCACAGCTGGCAAAAGGGCCCTTCATTTCCATCATTTCACAGCTCCCAGAAAAATGGAGATCTCTTCTTTTTGGCACCACTGAAATTATGCCTAAATGTAATAGGCTGGAGGAGAGGACTTGGTTTTTCCAGATGATCAGTTTATACCTCACATATGCACAAAAAGTGCAGTCTGGATTCCAGAAAGCTTCAGTCAAGGGTATATTTCTCCAGCATTTAAATCACAGATTATTGCTTTTGGGAAAATACATTTCCCCCCAGCTTGCAGGATGATTTGATAATTGAAACTATTGCCTGGAAGGTGGTGTGCCTACTGGATGTTGCCTATTATTGCATCACTAAAAATAAAGAGCACAACTTTACCCAATACCTGTGTCACACTCTGTTTCCAACAATAATATTGAGATGCAAAGGAAGTACTTGCTAGGAAGCTAAAGCTCACTACATCCAAGGTAAAATACTGAAGCACAGTGTACGTTTCTCCTCTGACAGTTCTTAGTTTCTGTTTTGAAAGTTAAGTGAAACTTATTATCTATATCAACTAAATATTTTACCTTGTGAGCATGGAATGGAACGCCACATGATATCTGAGTTGCAATATTTTCAGGAACTAGAGGAAAAGAGAATACACTGGGTTGAGAGACTTATGGAATTTCTACCCCTTGCAAAGTTGTGAATTTAGATAGTAAACAATAATATTGGCTATGCATACTGTAAAATGTGGTGGAATATTGCAAAAAAAATTAATGTTGGTGTGAGAATTTTTTGGAAGTATAAACTTGCATGTGTGAATGCAAATAAAACATTTTTTATGTTTTATATATAATGTGATTATATAAAATTAATAAATACATATATGATCAGTGTTATGTACACTCACTCAGAAGTAAGCCCTTTTGTATTCAGTGGGCTTGCTTGTAAATGTGTTTATCAATTGAAGTCTATATACATTCAAAACATCCTAACAATGCAATTTTTTAAAAAACAAATCCTGAGAACATGCAAACAAGTAATGTTACAATCCAATTGTTCTGCTTATTAGTACAAATTTTAACCTTGCAATTCAGACTGACTTATATTATTCCCTTTCCATGGGGTGAAGCAGATGTCCAGAAAAGCTCAGCCTGAGGCTGCTCTGGCCACAAACAGATTGGATCCCGCTTCAAAAGTGGACTGCTGGTGGCAGACCCAAGCCACACCACCAGAAGCTGGATTATCCCAGCTTCTCTTTGCTCTGGTCTAAAGGACTGGCATGCAGCTTTGGCACCGGTTCTGGTCACATTGGAGACGTACATTGTATAAACAGTGTGCTTCCAACATGTCCAGAAGTCGCTTCTTTTGTTCAGAGAAAATTTTCAGCAAAAAGCCTGAGTAGTACATAAAATTTGGAACAGAGTTTAGAGCTCAACCTAAGGAGCTGAAAATCAGTGAGCCCCATTCTTGTGGAATTTCTCCATTTTCTACAGGCATTTTTGTTTTCCAGCACTTGTGCCACAAGTGTTTAATTTGTCTCCCACATGGAAATTAATGCATATTTTCATCCACAGTTTTATAAAAGTACACATTGTGGCTTGCATTTTAATAATGTATGCATCTGATTGGAGTTTTCTGTGGCCATTTGTCTGATGTTAATATGGTTGTGTACACTTTTCAGCTATATGCATGGTTTTGTATGGTTTTTGTTTTCTCTGTGTATGCATGGTCTTGTATGCATTCCCCCCTCCTTTTTCTCTGTGGCACTCTCAGAAGGTGCAAAGCGAATATTTCCATTTAAAAATGCAAATCCAACCTTTTTGTGTGTGTGCCATTCATAGCTCAGCTGTGCACTCATTTTAGACCTTGATCAAGATATTCCTATAGTACCATATGCAGTGACTCCTGTGGAAACAGGTTCTGGGGTAGCTCAGTATTTCTCCACACTGACTACTCCTGCCTGGTGTTCAAGGCAGAGCTTGAAATTCAATTTTCAACAAGTTTGTTGTGGCAACAGAGCTCTCTGACAGATAAGGCTGAATGTCTCACAAAACTACAATTCCCAGAATTCCATTGTATTCAACCATGGCAGTCGAAGTAGTGTATTACTGGATTATTTTTGCAGTGTGGATGCAGCCCTAATGCTATATGCTGAGTGTATCATTTCAGAGTGCTTTATTTGTGATACCTGTTTCATGGAAGATACAGATATGTATTTTGTTTTCAGTAACAAATTAATAGTTTTTATAATTTCTTTGGTCCTTTATCTTGAACAGTTCAGGCCGTGGCACTTGCCTTGATAATGAGCCTCCCAAGCGTGACTTTCTTTATCCTGCAGTGGCCCCAGGTCAGGTGTATGATGCTGATGAACAGTGTCGCTTCCAGTATGGAGCAACATCACGTCAGTGTAAATATGGGGTAAGAAATTTAACCTGTCCTCAGCCATTTGTAGAAGTTTCTTCATGATATAAATGTTTAGCTGTAGGCAATAATCAGTGACATAGCTTTCCATTAGTAATTTGTACTGTAGCACTGTTTTAAATAAGGAACAAATGGTATTTATGCTGCATCTTTTGCTTGAGTCATTTGTATATATTATTTTCTAAGACTGGGCTGAGAAATTTTATTCAAATTCAAATGGATTATTTCAAAGCTTTAATCAACTCATAATGCTCATTCCATTCTTTGGTTAGCTGAGAAATTGCTGCTAATGTCTGGCAGACCATATTCCTGTGATATTAAATTTTCAGATACAAAACTCTTGATACCTCTTTCATTATATGGTAAAAACAGGTTTTCAGTCATATTATTGTAATATTGTATGATTACAATATTATGTCATTAATAATACTAATCAGTATTATTTGTTCCTGGTATTAAGAAATAGTGATTGGAATATAAAGATGACAACAGTAGTAATTCCTACAAAGGAGTTAGACAAAGGAAATTAACTAACTGAATTTGCAAGAATATTTCCTTATGCTCTTTCTATTAAATATGAATACTCTTAGTTCATAACAATAGTGTAATAAGAGTGTGTACACTTTAATTTTTAATAATAAGGGCATATTTTAATTCAGAAAATTGGTGGAATATTTTTGTAGGCTAAAACATCAGTTATACTGATTGTACAGTATCAGTCATCACCTTGGTTTAAATATGAAAATGGCATTAAAATACATTTTGTAGGTTTTTGTTGCCAAGTTATATATTATTTTATATACTTTTTAAATAAAAGATTTAAAAACCCTTATGTTTAGTCAAGTCTAAAAAAGCCTTCTATATAATAATTTACTAAACCATTTGCACTAATCACGTCTGGTAGAGCTGTAGTACAAAGGGAAATACTTTTTAATATCCCTGGGGTGATAAGTACAATATTATTCTTGGGATGACTCTTGGCAGTTGTTATAGTGATGGATTTAAAATTTTTGTGTGGTTGGCTGGCTGACTGGTTAGGTCTTTTGTTCTTGATTTCTCAGCAAAGAAATTTTTATTCTTTCTATTTAAATTCCCCTTCTTCCTGCTCTTCTGCTTCCCTTGTTTCTTTATGTTATGTCCACATACATTGATATTCTCTCTTCTTTTTGCTGTAGTCATCTGATTTTTTAGAATTAATTCAATATCAAGGTTAGCAAATATTTAACTTTATCATACCTTTATCATAGGAGGTATCAACACAAGGTGCATTGTGTTCTTATTTTCAGTGGAGAGTTGGACGTTGCCATTGAGAAAGCAAATCATTCTTTTCATTAGACTCTTCCTAATCTACATGTTCAGTATTGTACTGTATTGAGAATGTTGTGTAGTTGTATTCATTGGATAGATTTTAGAGAACTGTGGGCATGGGACTGTACACAGGGCTTCTGGGCTGTTCCACCCAGATGCAGGCCCTTGTGATCTTGTGAACCTTTCATTGAGATTTTGAAGCAGCGTTACATGTTATGTGTTATTCTAGGAGTCCGTTTGGTGAGTTACATTAGGCATATATTTACTAATTTACTAAATTTATTTCCAGCCATTCTTCCATGGCTCTCAAGTGAGGGTACATATTTCTTCAACCTTGCCCATCCCCACCTCATTTTACCCTTCAACAGTCATGTGCAGTAGGTTGAACTCAAGTACATCTACACTGTCACAGTAATGCAGCTTGACACCACTTTTGCTGCCATGGCTTCATCTTACACAATCATGGGATTTGTATTTTTGTGAGGCACCAGGCTCATCAGCTTCTTTAGCAGAGAAGAGTCAAGAGCTTGTAAAACTACAAATCCTAAGATTCCATAGACTGGAGCTACAATACTTAAAATGGTATCAAACTGCTTTATTTTTACAATGTAAGTAAATCCTAAGAGACAATAACTAGCACAAGATGAATAAGCTTTATGGCTGCAAGAGGTTTTAACCTGGCTGTCCTCAATATTATTATTAAATTTTATTTACGGTCATATGCAATCTCTTCAATCTTGATATGACACACTGACTGTTACATAAATAACTCTGGCTTTGAAATTTTCACTTGGTATCCCTTTTTAACCCTTCAATACATTAATAAAATTACTGCATTTTGATTTTAATGGAGCTGTTTTCAGCTCTTTCCCCTTGTGACATTTTAAACTGAAAATCATCCGATGAGGAAGGGAAAAGATATCTTTTCAGTGGCTGGATTGTCTTTTTTTTTTAACATTTCCAATACATGTTATAGTAGGAAGCAAAGACGACCATGCCAATCCACAGAACTATTACCAGGACACACACACACACACACACTTTTTTTTAACCATTTCATAGGCTAATAGTATTTCTCAAAGTACTGCCCTTCTTTCCACCAATTGTACTACTTTCTTTAAACACTGAAACCCACTGCATTCAGGCTGTGGATCGAGTTAAAGGGGTAGTGAACATAATTTGAGCAACAGCTCACCTATCTATTAGGCAGAAAAGGACAACTTTGGGCTCATTATACAGAGGGATAGAGGAAATTAGGTTTAATAGGTCCAGCACCCCCCAAAAAAACATAAAAAGATGAGTGCTGCACACTTTCCGTGATTGTTAGGATGGAAGGTGAAGGGACTGCCTCCTCAAAGCAGGTACAAGTGTTCTCTAGGACTGAATCATGGATGCTGGGTGATAGAATGAGAAGAAATGTACTTTCTCTTAGGAGATTTTCTCACAGGACTTGCATGTGAATATCCTTGAAGGGATAGATGTGTGTTTAACCCTCGATGATGGATCTTACCGCACTCTCCCATGATTGGGCCATAGGCAGCTCGTATGCAGCCCATGCTTGTCCTGTAGCTTTCCAAGAATGGGATTTTTCTGTTCTTGAAAAGCTATAGGATAAGCCCAGGTTGCATACAGGCTGCATATGGGCTGCCTATGGCCTGACCATGGGAGAATGCAGTAAGTTCCATCATTAAGGGTTAAATGCGTATCTATTCTGTTGAGGATAGTCGCATCCAAGTCCCATAGTCCTACCACCATTGCAGACTTGTTCATTGAGGATATAGAAAAGGGCCTTCTCAATGACTGTTTCCAGGCTGAGGAGCCCCTGTCAGGGAGGGCTAGGCTGTCCCTTTCTTTGCTCTCCTTCCATTATCAGGCCAAGACCTTTTTATTTGGAAAGATTTTAGTTATTGACTGTGTGTTTGTGCTGCTAGATTTCAAATGCTTTCAAATTGATTTAATTTATTGATTTTTAAAAATAAGACATTGTAATTGTTTTTAAAACATTTTTTTACTTTTATGATTTGTTTTTAGGTGTATTTTCTTCTTAATCTATGTTGTGAGGCACCTTGGGTCACATATTAGGCACTGATACAGAGAGTATGTATGAACAACTTCTCTCTCCAGTTGTTGATCTCTGAATTCCTGCTTAGGACTTCCTGCTTTACCATCTGTGAACTAGCAGTTTCTCAAGAATAGAAATTGGTTACTCCTGGAGTAATGAAACACCTCCACACATCTCTTTCTGCATACATACTGTTATTATTTGTGGTTCTCCATGCTCTCTGTATTAAGTACTATATAAAGTATTATAGTGTTATATAATGTTGTATAAATAATCAGATATGGTGCCTATCAGATTTGGTGACATTTGGGGAAGACTCCCCCACTCCATATAAATTTGTTGTTTTGTGCCTTCAAGTCATTGCCAACTTATAGTGACTCTAAGGTGACCCCATCATGGGGTTTTCATGGCAAGATTTGTTCAAAGGGGGTTTGCCTTTGCCTTCCTCTGTCTACCTTGATAGAAAATAAAGAGCAATCCTTTCACTTGAAATTTTAAAGATTATTTTTATTGCTTTTCAGTAAACATTTTAGCAATCTACAATTAACAAAGCAATTAAAACTTCATTTTTATAAAATAAATTCTAAAAGTTTTATTCAATTTTATCTGCATATCTTTCTATAGAAAATTAAATTACAAACACTGTATAAACCTAATGTAGAGACAAATGTAATGAGCTGAAGTGGTATATTTTCAACATTATTTTGGAAATTGCATTGGGAACCCCCCCCCCCAAAAAAAGTTGTTCCGCTGAATTGGTCTGTTTGCTTGGGAGATGCCTTTATCATTTGGCTTCTTCTGTGTCTCTGACACATTATTTCAATCCTGCTACCATCATAAGCCTTTCGCAGTAATGCTGTAGAAGTCTTTCCTGCTCCATTTTGTTTCTTTTTTCCTTAAAAAATAATTCCTAGGCCTTAATGCTGCTGTTTCGCTTTACCATCTTGCTTTGTATCTCACAGAAGGTAGGTACTGCTTGAACAAGCATATGGGCAGTACTTTTACCTGGTGCATGACAATCAGAAAGTCAATAGGTGCGATTTTACCTAGCATATGAAGATGGAAGCACTATCTGTGGATATTCTTCTTAAATTTCAGCTAAACGGCAACCAGATATTCAGTGGGAGCACTACTTTTCTCCAAATGCAGGGGGAAATACCAGGATGTTTGGTAGAAGTTATAAGACAGGGATAAGTAACTTACAGTAGTTATGAAAGGCATGGCCCACCCCCTCAAAACATCAGGTCCAGTGAAACGAGGGACTCAAGCAATGCACACCTTGTTTTGTAGTCTGTTAGACCCTTGGAAAGATTTCTAGGACAGTATGCACACTGCACAAGCACTTTGCTGTCTTAAAGGTAGACAGCAAAAACAATATTGCTGCTAAAATTTGGTGATGTAGTATAGCAGCAGAAATACATGCACGTGTGATTGTCTTAAAGGTAATCACATGTGCATGTATTGCTGCTGCTGGGACCCCTGGAAACCTCAAAAAGAGCCAGGGCCACATATTATCCATTGACCATGTGTAGCCTACCATACACAAAGAGGCCTAATACTGTATTACCAGGTACATTACGGGGCACTTTTATACTTCAGAATTACAGCACCATGATTTACTTTAACAGCCATAGCAATATCTTATGGAATCCTGGGCTATGTACTTTTGTGAGGCACCAGAGCTCTTTAGCTGAAAATTCTAACTATTGCTCCCAAAAGCGCAATTCTCAGGATCCCATGGAATGGAACTATAGCTTTTAAAGTGAAATCATAGTGCCACAATTGTGAAATATGAAAGGGCCCCAGATAAAAATTGAATAGATTCAACGTTGCCTAGCATATAAGTTGAAAGCAGCATCTGTACCTCAAGTGATGACAGACATTTAGTAGCTTAATTGATTTGTATTTAGCTGAGTTAACAGTGCTTTTCAAACTGTAGTATGGGGACTACCAGTGGATCTCGGGTTACTTTGGCATGGGCCTCAGTGATGCAGTTTATCCAACAGAAGAGAAAGAAAGAAGAAGCAGGGAGTATAGTGGGATAGATTACAGAGTTAAGCATCAAAGGAGAAAGTCAGAAAAAATTAGTGGAGATGAATGAGACTACACTTTGAGAAGCCTGTACAGCATGGTCAAAAACAATACAATTGTTTATAACTTAGGGCAGGGGTAGGCAACCTTTCCACTTTATGGGCCGAGGGACTTCAGCTCCCAGAAGCCTCAGCCATGTTGGCCAATAGCTCCTGGGATTCTGGGAGCTGAAGTCCCTCGGCCCTTAAAGGGGAACGGTTGCCTGCCCCTGACTTAGGAATTCAACAGATTCTGTTGGGAATGGGCATGCAAGTCATGCTTTATCGAGAACCATAACAATAACTTGAATGTTAAATCTAGAAATTATACATCTCCCCATAGCTATGGCTATTGCAGTATTTTTGGAAGCAGAACAATATTTTTCTTTACATATTCTCTGGAAATAAACTGTGAGCCTCTTCCCTTCCCCTCATGAGGCATTGAGTTTAAATGTCAATTTTATAGCCCAACATTTCAGGTAAGAACAAAGTAAAAAAGAAAGGCAACTCTGTTTTTACCTCTTAAAGAAGTGGCTACTTCATTCATTCCTCTCTTGAGGTGCAGAACTGGAGCATGGCAAGGCCAGCTGGCAGCACAGAGTGGTAACCTTTGAGGTGGAACAAAAAAGAGATGTTTCCATTGGGTAAAAGTTCGAGACCCAGACATGCACTTGCAAGGCTAGCCCTCTTCTATGGGCTGTGAGATTATAACTTGTAGATGGAGCTGGTGTTCTGGAGGAAATATGGTTTTGATTGGTATGCTTCTAAGGAATAGAGTGTTATTTTGTGTAAGAATGAGAACTGCTAAGCTATAATGGGATAGTTGGTTGACCTCACTAGGTGAAAGTCAGATGGCCAGTTGCCCTCATGATCTGTTCTAGTTCTATGTATTTGCTAGCTGCCTCTGGCAATATCTGCCTGAACCTTCCCTGTCTTCTCCCAAACATGCTTTCAAAATGTGTTCCTACCACAGTTCCTACCAAGACAGCACTCTCCTTTCATGGGCAATAAGGAAAGAGCATATAAAAATAGGAGATACAGCTGCCTCTAGTCAGATCTGGGCTTTCAAAAGATATCCTCCCTCCCTGTTAGGTAGAGGAGAATGAGGAAAATACAATTTGTGTGTTTCATGTGTGCAGGATGTGATATCAGTGGAGTGTAGGACATAGATGGAATGTGTAAGTTGGCTTTGATGAAATCTTTTGGGTGGATGGCATGTCTGGGATGAGAGTATTAGAGGGTGGTGTATGTTTACCTAGGGTATAAGAGGTGTTTGAGTGGAAGGGAATATGTGTGAGAAGGTGTGTGAGAGAGCACAGAATGGTGATAGTCCTAAGAAACAGAAAAGGTGGGTATGCACCCTTCAAAATGCTCTCCCTTGGGGTATCTGGATCTTAAGGATATAGATTAGCCACTCCGGTAGGGAAAATGGTTCATACAATGGAAATACAGTAAAGAGAAAGGTACAAGTAATGCAGATTTCAATTTCGGCGGTATGAAAGGGTCTGATTAACTCCACTGATCTTAGTCATGTCATTTAGTGCATAAATTCTCAGAAACATCAGACTCATAAATAGGAACATTTTCCTACATAATGAAGGTATGTAGGCAATTAAGGTCCTTTATAGCAGGACCTTCAGGGTCTATGTGGACTTAACAAATGCCAAAGTCAGAAGTAGCCATAAGTTGACTTCTGGTTTTGAAACATCGATAATGTTGATGTTAAAAGTTCAAGAAGATCCTATAACGTATTTAAGAGGCCAATCTCTGCTCCTGGGGGCTTACAGAAAAGGCACTTCATTTTTCCTTTTCTTGTTCTGAAAAATGGCATTGAGTCTGAAGGGACTACAAAAACAGCTTTGAATGGAGCACCTTTGAGACTAACTGAGTGAAAATCATTGTAGCATAAGCTTTTGTAATAATAATAATAATAATAATAATAATAATAATAATAATAATAATAATCTGCCGGATCTCTTCCGGCAGGCCTTCCCAGATTAATAACCCGACCTTGATATCTGGAATGTGAAACTGACTGTTCTCAAGGGAATTAGCAGGGCTATTGGTTGGCATAATTTTAAAAACATTTTTTACTAGTTATATTTTAGTCTAAATTGATTGATTTAAACGTTTTTTAAGGGGGGAGGGGGGAATGGGGTGTTTTAGATTGTATTACTGTATGTAGTATTTTATTATGTTCACCGCCCGGATTGGTTCGCCATAGGGCGGTATATAAATAAAAATTATTATTATTATTATTATTATTGAATGGTGGAGGGAGTTTTGGAATGTTGTATGTGTTGACTGGGAGCTAGAAAGGAAATATGATAAACTGGCCAACTCCTTCACAAAACTGTCTCCCTCACAATCGTGCTGACAGAGATATCTTGTCAATGGAGTAATGACAGTTACCATAGATAGAACCCAGTGCAAATATAAATATAAAATAAATAATAATATATGGAATTGCATAGGTTGCTTCTGTCTAACAGTGTTTTTAGCATTATTGAGAATGCTAGATCATTCTCAAAATAGCCAAAAGGTTATGCCACCATTTTAATTAACTATGTTTGTGCTTGAATGATTGGTTTAACTGAGAGCCACATGTTGAATTCTTCCCTACCCATGTCTACTAGTCTTTTTATTTGTCTCTTGTTTCCTAACTCTGAATTTCCAGACTGCTGCAAAGGTACTTTTAATCCAGATTTGTTTTTTGTTTTTGTTTTTGTTTTTGTATCAGACATCTTTCAAAGCACCAAGGAGATTCTACAGATAAAATTTATAGTGATGTGAGGTCTGAAGCAGAGCCTTGTTAATTTTGACTCCAGTTTTTGTTTCCATTAATATTCAAGGGGAAGGAATAGTTGGTTTACAATGCAGGACATGGTTATGAGGCTAGTTGGCAGCTGTCTTAGAGGTGATACACAAGTCCCTGGAAGGAAAAAAACCAACAACCTGTTTTTCACTTGATAGGTGGGAAGTTCATAGATTTGGTAAGGTTCAGATAAGCACCCAATATTCAGGAAAATAAGATGAGAATATATGATATTATATAGTCAGAATTTAAAGTAAGATATAATAATTTCTTCAGCATGTATGAATTGATAACATGCTGCACCGCTTCATAATGAGCATTTCTGAAAATGGAGCATGAGATGTGTAATTTTTGGGTGCTTATCTGAACCTAACCAAATATGTTGAACCTTCTGAGGTTCACACGTTTCTATTACTCACCCTCACATACATAAAAATATGATTAACAGTATGAATGATATGAGGGTGTAAATCTAGCTGGACATTTTGCAGCTTTGATTTGGAAATCAGAATCTGTAATTCTGTTAATGCTCTGTTTTAACAAATGCTCATCAAGAGGTGCAGCATATTATTGATTAGCACATGTTGAAGGAAAGGTAATGTTTTAAAGATATTTTAAATTTTCACTGTAATAAAATTCTAACTTTATTGCCATGTATTTATTAATGTATTTCCCATCTTATTTTTCTCAATATTGTGAATATGAAATTATATAATTTTGTAGAATTTTAAAGTTTTCATTAGAATCTAGATTTTGGAACCATCACAGCATGTTAATATTTATGCTATTAAGTGTACAATGAGCTGTTTGTTATTTTATTATTATGCTAGATCATTTACATGTATAACTTCAGTATGCCTATATATAAAATTCTGCATGACATACAAAAAAGGCTCCATCATATGTAGCATACAGGCAAAAGGAAGATAATTTGATTTGCTGTCTTTTTTCTCTAGATGGGTTCAGCTTTCTTTAATTTACTGCAAATACAAGCAACCGAATTCCAAACTGAAGTCATGGAGCCCTAAGATACACCGTTACAGGTTGTCATCTATCTTGTCTTGATCTTGTGAAAGGCTACAGCTTCAGTTTATGTTTCTACTACAATTACACATATTTCTCAGAGAATGGTTAGCTATTTGATGCACACATGCAGGTGCTGATTTTGAAATGATTGATTTGATTGCAAATTTTGCTAGTATAACTTTTTAAGAAGTTTTTCAGATAGTATGATTACTTGAAGCTGGGAAATGAATGCATACTTTACTTTCATTGGATGCCCATGGATAAAAGGAATGGGGGTTATTGGGTCACTTTACATTAATTTGAAAACATAAGCATTCTTGCTGATTGTGGCTCTGGGTATGACCTTTCTAGGTCAGAATTCTCAGATGATATTCACACCAGATTATTGGAAACAGCTGTTCAGAGTTGTTACCGATACAATAATGGGAATTAAGGGAGCATTTCAAATCCATAGTTATGGGAATGGAAGGAGGCAGGATTACAAAAGGAGACTTTAAATCTTTCCATCCCCTTGTCTACAGAGTACAAAGCACATATTTATATTTTGTAAAAGGACTCTGTTCAAATAATTTGTGTCACATATGTGATTAAAATATTTAGTGTTTTTGTATAGAATAAAGAAATATGATATTTTGCTACTAAATATATTTTCTGGACAATGTAAGTTCCATAAAGTCAGTGTTGTCCGCTTCAAATTTAGTTTCCTAGGACTTTCCAATAAGAGATTAGGCTTGTCATACCAGTCAGTAGCAGCTATAACTTCAAGGAAGATAAACATATACATTCAGTAGAATACATGCAACCTGCTACTCTGAGCAAGTGTTTTGGACCAGGGTCAGAGTTTTCAAGAAGAAAACTCTGGTTTACACTTTAGTTTTATGATTTACAGCTCAAGAGATGTGAGATAGCATAAGGTTTGTATATGAAAGGCCCCAGCTTCAACGCTCAATCTCTAATTCAGAGCATTTCAGGTTGGAAATGCTTTACTGGGGCCTTGCAACATCCTTCTGACAATCAAAATGGGCAGAATGGGAATCACTAACACCTGATTCAGTAAAAGGCAGTTCCTTTGATCCATAACAGCAACATTTGATAATGTTATTATATCTGACCACACCCTTTCAGCTAGTCCCTACTAAAGTTAAATTATCAGAAAATTAACCTTTCTTGGCTGAAATTCTCACCATTGTTATATCAGCGAATCCCAATTGATTGCCATCTTATTTAGCCAAGAAATTATATTTAGGACTCAGACCTTGGAAATAACTGGTTAAATTTAACTGCCTTTACGATAATTCATCATTCTGTACAGTCAAATTTAATAAGTCAGTTTGTTTTTGGGGAAATGCAGAAATGAATTAGCACCTAGCCTACTAAATATAACTACGGTAGTTGTTTCTAATATCTGGTATTGAGCACTATTAAACTAATTATGTACTAATTCATTTCCCCAATCCGCCAGAATGTTGAACTAACTATATTCAATATTCCCATGGGGTAATTCATAAGATATTTGCTCCATTATTTGTTCCAGGGGTAGCTTCAAGAAGAGGAGATTCAGAAAGTTCAGTGTTGGCTTTTTGTGTCTTAAAAAAAAAAAAAAAAGCAACTGTCTCCCTGCCTCCTGAGAGGAGGAATGTAAACAGCTGGAGACAGATTGTGGAGGATTGAACTGAAGTGTATGAGAGAGCAATTGAAGAAGAGAGAAAAAGGTCTCTCAAATTTTCTTCTTAATTTCCTTGCCTGCACCTTCCTTCCATGCTGTGAACTGGCTACTACTCTATTTTCTCTCTCACTCTCAGTGCACATACCTAAAGTTCTTTTGATTTGAATACATTCAAGAGACCTGATACTCCTCCTGATAGTTATTTTGACATTTCTGCTGATGAAACCTTTTGGCTGCAATCTTATACCAGGGAGTATGCCAGGGAATACCAGGGAGTAAAGTCCACAGAATTCAGCAGGATTTACTTCTTAGTGGGTACACATATGACAAGAAGTTCTGTTTGTGTACCTCTTTCTTGATTCTATTGGGCCAGTTATAAGTGAATATTGCAAACACAGTAACAATTTAAGTCTCATTATATTTTCAACAACAATATAACAAGTCAGCCCTTCACATTTGTAGCTTTTGTGGATTTGATTAAAATGTTCTCTCTAGGATTCCCTTGGTTCTCCAGCACAACTCTGTGATCAACTATAATAATAATAATAATAATAATAATAATAATAATAATAATAATAATAATAATAATAATTTTTATTTATATTTTCCCTCCTCTCCCTGCGGATTGAGTTGGGATTACAACAAAAATATAAAACAGTGTACAAAGATACAGTATGTAAAACCCATAACAGTAATAAAAGCCAACAATCCATATAATAAAATACAATATTATAATACTCCCAGAGTAGTATAATATATACCTACCCATATTTTCCAGCATATAAGACGACTGGGCAGATAAGACGACCCCCAACGTTCCAGCTAAAATATAGAGTTTGGGATATACTCGCCGTATAAGACGACCCCTCTTCCAACGGGGGAAAATGAGAAAGTGTTGGGGGGAAGGACTGCCAATATATTAGGTGATGCATTCTGGGGTATGTACAGTTAGCGGCCAAGTAAGTTATCCTGGGCATGTCACACACTCTCAACCTCAAAGGATGGTAACCCCCATTTGAAGAAACATGCCAAGAAAACCCCATTATAAGGTTGC